>BPTQ01000007.1:186796890-186982602 GCA_019973895.1 Chrysanthemum seticuspe
AGTATTCGAACCGCCAATCTGTTTAGAGGTTGTGATCTCAATTCCCGATTTATTAAAAGCTTCCGTTATACCCATCTGTGCTGTTTCCAATTCCCCCACTGAGAAGTAATGATTGTACAGTGCCGCTTCACCTGTTTAGTTACTATGTACTGGTTTAGGTACCGGTTCTGTGGTTTCTAACGAGCGACGTAGTGGATCTGTGCGAAGTACTGACTTCCCATCCTATTCTGTACCCTATATATTTACCACATTTTATTTTTAGTTCGTCCATCAGATTTAGATATTCGTTCAGTAGTGGTGAATGGCAGGCGGGTTTCAAGTTCGAAACTTCAATTCTTTGGCCTAGTACTTTATGATCCATCTACACAGTAATCTCCTGCAGTACTACCCGTGTGATGTAAAAGAAGTTGGCAACCGTATTAATGGTTGAGGTTAGAAACTTACATTGGCTCCACCGGAGGAGCTATGATTTAGATATATTTCGAGTATTGTATCACGAATATTGTAGTGATTGATATAAAAAAAAGTTGTATTTATTTTATTGATTTGTATTATAGGGGGGTGAACTCTACTTGTTACCCTTAAGCCCCCCAGAAGTTACTAGAAATTCTTTTACAGCAGCTGCTTTCGTACTAAAAGCTTGGAAAGGTGAACTTGGAACTTGAATCCGTTTACTACTGAAGAGTTAGTGTTTATTGCTGATGTCCCATCCGATTCCACATTACCACATAGCTTTGTTATATAACCCAATTGTAGTACTTTCCTTACCGAGTCTACTCACATAGATCGCCATAGAACGTGATTTCCGTTCACGTTATTTTCCCAAAGTGTACCCCCAGCTCTTCAGCTCCACTGATTAGCTATCTGTGTGTTACCATCCGATAAACCCACTATTAGGATATTATAACGGAAGAATTTGACTTTTCAGGTTTATGTAGCTCGATTGAGTTGTATGGAGCAGATACCAGAGCTTTACTACATTTCCGGTTCAAAATTTCAAATGTTAGATGGCCGTGTGAGTATTAAACCACCTAAACCCCATTTTATAACCTTTGCCTATTCCGATTAGAATGGTATATTATAGTTCCCAACATACACGAGTCGATTCCAGATTAGATCAATCCAAATCTTTTTGTACAGTTTTAAAATTTTTACCGTATTAAAAAGTTTTCTCGACCCCCATGTGAAACCCTTTTATTGCACTTGCCTTTAGTGCAAGATACCGCTAGATACACTCATCTGAGCCATTCCTTTCATGATGTTAACCCAATATATTGTTTCGATACACCATTACACCTTAGCCTACCCTGTAGTCGTTATTTGTGATTGAGAAGTCATCATTTGCCTAAGTTCAAGGTTCAAGTGGAAAGGTTCGAAAATCATGCTTTCGTCGACGACATTTTCTTAAAGATCATTGAAGACCCCCCGAATTCCCATTGTTCATCTCAAGTGGGGGGATATTATGTTTAGTTATTTTATTTATGTTGAAAAAAAATATAGTTAGTGATGTTATAAGCACTATGTTATGAGCTTTATATAGATTTAGTATCGAGGAGGCCACCTCGGTTACATTCAAAGATTGGAGTTGGTAATTATGCCAACGGTTGAAGAAAATGTAGTGTGCCCATCATGACGTCCTCTAATGACACATCTACCTAGTATTTCATGATCCGGTTTCTTAACTTCAAAGCTTGAACTTTGGGCGGACGGTAAGTGGTGATGACTTGCTTATAGATTTAGACTACCTGCTTGATTTTTATTTTACACCATTTATATATCCCATGTCTTATCCTACCCTTCAGTCATGAAGCGTGTCTAGGTGATGCAGCGAGCAATCTTTGGTGTCTTGGCCATGGATTTGGTCATGTATCATTGATTTGTCCACTTCGCCGTGACATGTTAGTAATGAAGAGTCACCCCCTTAACCTTTGTCGTGTCTACCCATATTGCCTTCGAAAATTATTTAGCCCTTAACTCTAGTGTTGGAGATTTGTCTAACCGCCAAGCTTATGATAGAATACATGCTATGACTGTGCGATTGAGTGATCACCCCGAAATTGACACTTAGAATGGTTGAGAGATTTGAGTGTTTCGTTCCCATTTCATGAGGTGTTCGACTTTGTTTTATTCTAGCATAAGGGATCTGTAAACTTATATTTTCCAGGTTTTGGGAGATATCTTTTTAGGAATCTATCTAATAAGGTCTACTTGAGGGCAAGTAGAGTTCAAGTGGGGGGATATTTGATAACATCAAATTATCCTGAATATTAAGTGCCAATTTCCCCCGATAATGCTTGTAATTTATATCATTTATATGGATTTACGCTTGTTTTCCATTATTTTCTACTTTTAGGTAAATTACGAGCATTGGAGCTAAAGAGATGCGGAATTGGAGAATTATCAAAGATTTATCAGAGTATGCTCATTTTGGAGAAGTTACGGCGTAACTCGTCTCTTACATTACGCCGTAACTAAAGCGTGACTCAGAAAGCCAACTCATCAGAAGATTACGGCGTAACTCTCCCAAAAGACTAAGACGTAACTATATTAGGTCAAATGAGGTTTCGTGCCGCTGATAACTACGCCGTAACTCTTGCATAAACTCTTGCGTAACCAAGAAATATTGAAGATACGGCGTAACTACTTATAAAGTTACGCTGAACCAGCAGATCTAGTGTAATTACGAAGAAATAGAAGATTACGGCGTAACTATTCTATTAGTTACGCCGTAACCCATATCTGGCCTATAAATACCCCACGATTTCTAGCATTTCAAAGCATCCCATTTCACACAACACAACCAAAGAACGTGGGAAGAAGCAAAAGGCAGGTCTAGAGGAGCATACAGAGCTATCTTCAAGGGATAAATCACTCCCCTACAATAAGAATTAGCATTTTATCTTTTCTTTACTTTCGATTCATGTATTTTGTAACATTAATTATTGAATTAATTTGTATGGTTAATATGAGCGGCTAAGCACCTCTTGGTGCTGGCATAGTTATGATTCCTTAATTGTTTTGTTTGCGTTTATATTACTTCTGTATAATTATTTCTAAGTGTATGCATCCATAGTTTACTGGTAGCTACCCTCGTTTCGATAGCTTTGAATGGCGGTAGAGGCTAGTTGCTTAGGAGATATGACCAACTGACCCTAAGTGAGTAGACTGAGATGGGAAGGGTAAGATATGACCAACTGAAGACCCTTTCTACTTGTTCGATTTTACCAACTGATAACCTACCGTTTTGATGAACTTAAGAATTAGGGGGTGAGTGTTTAAGTTGCTAACGCCCGGACACTCACTATTTTAAGTCTAGCATGTAGCGGTACTTAATGACTCGGCTTAGGGGACCAGGAACAACCGGACTTATGAGGGGACACCTGACTTCTCCAGTGGTGGCCTCTTTGCTGATAGGTTAGGGCGAATTGACCAAATGCTGTCCTCTCGACTTTGACCCCACCTGAAGTAACTGGAAGTAATTAGACGTGGACATTACTAGCTAGGATGATTAACTAGGTTAACACCACTCTCCTCTATTGATTGAACCTTTCCCTTTATTTTGCTTTTATCTGCTTTAGTAGTTAGTTAATTAATTCCTTATCAAAATCATATTAAAATCTGTGACACCTAGACTTAGTAATAATCCAACACACATAGCTCTTGGGACGACCTCAGTTTTACCGAATACTACACTACACACAACCGGGTACACCACCCGTTAGTACATTAGGGTACACCATAGGTATAACGAGACATTATAAATATTAAAACCTGGTCAGTAAAACCTGCATTAGGTATTGAGCAAGATGATCATGTAAATCTTTGGAAGTCAGGGTACACTTTTGTTGTTTGATAATAAACTTTGAATCCATAACTACCTAAAGCTAGGAAATGATGAAGAGAGGACTTTACCTTTCTTGTTCGAAGCCGGAGAAGGAAAGCGATTTACTGTATGTAAATGTGGGCGGAGAGGGTAAAGTGATCTAGGGTTTCATCTACCTCACCTTAAATACACTTTTCAAATTCTTTTCTAAACCGAACACGTGTCCCGATCATTAACCTTATCCGTATTTCAAATGGTTTTTATAAATTTTGAAAAGTCATTTTGGTCCACCGGGTTAATGGGGAATAGGAATTACTATAGCGAGTAGTTAGATATAAGTAGGTAGCATTTAATGCCCATGATAAGGCATAATCACCTTGGTTACATTTAACATTGCAACGCACAGCTGATTTCGCTCGCATATTGAAGTCGAAAGCAATGCCTCCTCGTTCATAGGCATCACTTTCGACTGGGGGCTTGATGATGTACCCTCCGAACAGCTCGACGGACACCTCTTCGAGATGTGTCGAAGCCCTTCTGAACGAAGGCCCAAGTTAGCTCTCCTAGATGTTCATTGGCGTCAAACCATTCGTACACACGAAGGTTACCTACGGGGAATTCGCCATTCGAAGCCCTAAGCCCTTCGGGGTACAGTTGACGAAGGAACAAAGGATAGAGGACCATCCTGACGTGGTCAAACCCACGATCTCCCTCTCTTTCTTGGCTTTCACGCCAAGTTTGAGAACATGGTTCACTAAGCCCTAGCGGTTACCCAAAAACATAGGACGCCCCCATGTTCTCCGATATATGCTCAGAGGTGCCCTCAAGCCTATTTTCTCTACTATAAATAGGTGGGACGGGCAGAAGTTTATGGTTTCAGAAGCAAGTGCTTACCATGCATTTCTTTAGTGTCATCCGGCAGTTCGAAAGCGAACTTCATAGTCTTCCTACTTTCGACAACCTTCTGCCGAACAGCCCTGGACCCAGAAGCAGGAAGAGGAGTTTTCCTTTTGGTGGCAGACTTGAGAGCTTTGCCAGATGTTCCTTTCCTACTCTCCAATCTATCAGCAATACCTGTAGAGCATGTAATCCGCACTTCATCATCTGCTGGATCATATGAATCAGCCACATTCTCAACCAATTGGAAAGGTCCCTCCAATAGAGCTTGTGCGGGGCTGAGGCAACAGGCTCAACCTTGGCAGCGTCCACATCATTGTTGTTGACAGAAGTAGATGGCGAACCAACGCCATAAGACCCTTCGGCTTGCTCAATGGGCATGAAACTCACGTCTTCATCCAAATCCTGATGCATAAAGTTCCTAAACGCCATCTCTGCAAAACACCGAACATATTTAAAGAAAGTGGAAGTGCACATATTTTTTCCATGATACATGATCATGGGCTTTTTGGGAGACCCCTCCCAGCTTTGAGCAATCCCAGCCATATACAAAATAGGCTCAGGAAAAGCTTGAAAATCAGCAGGGTACCTAGCAAGACGTTGGTATAAAGGATTCCTTCGAACTTCATAAGAAAAGGGGTCATTGAAACATTTAACATCAAACCTGAACACCTCATTTAGCAATGCTGGATAGTGAGGTGGGCCAATGGTGTTTTGAACATAAAAGAAGCTACCCTTCCAATCTCTTATGTTCGTATAAGGACTCAGAATGAGGTTAGGAACATCGCCTTCAGGCCTCTTTACCAGGGTTAGCCAGTTCCCACCAGGATAAAGGTTTAGAAACCCCCTCAACACCTTAAGAGTTGGCTCAAAGCTGCAAGCTTTACACATAACGATGTATGTGGTAAGCTTAGCAAGGACAAATGGGTTAAAACGAGAGACATGTACCTCATAGTACTGCATTAACTCTAGAATCAAAGGATGGATAGGAATCCTAAGGTCTGAATGACTAAAAGAGTGGGTATATAGCCCTATGAAGTTTTCTAGAGCATCAAAAATTCCTTGGTTAGATTTTGGAAGCATAATTTTATACTCTTTAGGGATGGGATATTGATAACATCAAATTATCCTAAATATTAAGTGTCAATTTCCCCCGATAATGCTTGTAATTTATATTATTTATATGGATTTACCCTTGTTTTCCATTATTTTCCACTTTCAGGTAAATTACGAGCATTGGAGCTAAAGAGACGCGAAATTGGGGAATGATCAAAGATTTATCAGAGTATGCTCATTTTGAAGAAGTTACGGCGTAACTCATATCTCACATTACGTCGTAACTAAAGCGTGACTCAGAAAGCCAACTCATCAGAAGATTACGGCGTAACTCTCCCAAAAGACAACGATGTAACTATATTAGGTCAAATGAGGTTCCGCGCCGCTAATAACTACGCCGTAACTCTTGCATAAACTCCGGCGTAACCAAAAAATATTGAAGATACAGCGTAACTACTTATAAGGTTACGCCGTAACCAGCAGATCTAGTGCAAATTACGAAGAAATAGAAGATTAAGGCGTAACTATTCTATTAGTTACACCGTAACCCAGATCTGGCCTATAAATACCCCACGATTTCCAGCATTTCAAAGCATCCCATTTCACACACCACAACCAAAGAACATGGGAAGAAGCAAAAGGCATGTCTAGAGGAGCATACAGAGCTATCTCCAAGGGAGAAATCACTCCCCTACGATTAGCATTAGCATTTTATCTTTACTTTACTTTCGATTCATGTATTTCGTAACATTAATTATTGAATTGATTTGTATGGTTAATATGAGCGGCTAAGCACCTCTTTGTGCTGGCCTAGTTATGATTCCTTAATTGTTTTATTTGCGTTTATATAACTTCCGTTTAATTATTTCTAAGTGTATGCATGCATAGTTTGTTGGTAGCTACCCTTGTTTCGGTAGTTTTGAATGGCGGTAGAGGCTAGTTGCTTAGGAGATATGACCGACTGACCCTAAGTGAGTAGACTGAGACAGGAAGGGTAAGATATGACCAACTGACGACCCTTTCTACTTGTGCGATTTGACCAACTGATCACCTACCATTTAGATGAACTTAAGAATTAGGGGGTGAGTGTTTAAGTTGCTAACGCCCGGGCACTCACTATTATAAGTCTAGCACGTAACGGTACTTAATGACTCGGCTTAGGGGACCAGGAACTACTGGACTTATGAGGGGACACCTGACTTCTCCAGTGTTGGCATCTTTGCTGATAGGTTAGGGCGAATTGACCAAATGTTGTCCTCTCGACTTTGACCCCACCTGAAGTAATTGGAAGTAATTAGACGTAGACATTACTAGCTAGGATGATTAACTAGGTTAGCACTACTCTCCTCTATTGATTGAACCTTTGCCTTTATTTTGCTTTTATCTGCTTTAGTAGTTAATTAATTAATTCCTTATCAAAACCATATTAAAATCTGTGACACCTAGACTTAGTAGTAATCCAACACACATTGCTCTTCGGATGACCTCGGTTTTACTGAATACTACACTACACACGACCGGGTACACTGCCCCTTAGTGCATTAGGGTAGACCATAGGTATAACGAGACATTATAAATATTAAAACCTGGTTAGTAAAACCTACATCAAGTTTTGGCGCCGCTGCCGGGAAGTTATATTACGATTGCTATTAAGTCTTTCATTTTTGTTTTGTTTTATAATTTCTCAAATTCTCATGATCACTATTCAATTTTTCAGGTACCATGTAAGTTGTTAACATTAATTACCTCACTATTGAGGAATATTTAGCATTAACAAGGGAAGAACAAGGACCAGGGATTGTTAGGCCAGCTATCGCAGAAGATGCTTAATTCGAAATCAAACCTCAATTCATGAGGGAATTACGCGCAAATCATTTCTCTGGAAGCATTATCGATGATGCTCATGAACATATAGACAACGTGGAATACATTGTCAGCCTATTCAAAATTCCTAGAGTCTCAAACGATGCTGTAATGTTACTGGTATTCCCTATTTCTCTTACAGGAGCTGCTAAAAGATGGGTTGATCAATTACCTGCCGGAATAGTCAACACCTGGCCTATCCTAAAAAAGTATTTCATTCAGAGATAATGTCCTCCATTTAAGACTAATAAGAAATTAGATGAAATCCATAATTTCAAGCAAGAGGGTGAGCAGTGTTAACAGTTTTTGCAGTGGCAAATGTTTTGAGACCACTTCGTAGTTGAACTGCTCTTGGGACCATTTTGCAATGTGAATTAGGGTGTACTTTATTTTGAAACATGTTAGAATTCACCCTTTTAATCCCATGGACTTCCCTTCTCCCATTATGATAGTCGCAATAAGCATGTAAATGATCAAAACTACCACAGATATAGCATGCCTTAATGTACATTACAAAATCACTACCTAGTTGTTGAGATTTAACATGATTCCAACTCCTCTGGTTACCCCTAGGAGCTGTAGGCTTGTTCCTATACATCTCAACATACCTTACAGTTGATCTAGGTTAATTAACTGGTTTCCTAGGTTCCTCTGTAACAGTATGAACAACTTTTGGGATAGAAGCCTCTACATTCTTTTTAACATTCTCATCAACAACAGATGAGTCACTAGCACTCTCAAAAACATCATTGTCATGCTTAATCTCTTCCTCACTTTTCACCATTTTGTCCTTTAAAGGACCTTATTCATGTTCAAGGTCCTGAAACTCTTCTAAGCTTGTATGAGCTAAATCTATACCTGGAGGTGAATGAACACCCCTTAGAGGTGGAGGCACTATATTGTAACCCATACCAGACTTAACTTTACTATGAATTTGAGCATTCCAGATTTTATCAATTGACTTAGACTGATAATAACAGGTGTCTAAAGTTAAATTGACATTTTCATTTTTCTTTTGAAGTTTTTCCAACTCCTTTTGGTATGCTTCATTCACAGCTATTGTATGTTCTACCTCTCTTCTAAGAAGAATCATATCATCATTATACTTTGTCTCGTTTTCTCTATAGTGATCTATTTGTTTCTCTAATACTGCTATAGCTCTCCTAAGGTTAGACACGGTATAATTAGCAGTATATAACTCTTGTCTTTCATTAGAATATAAATCATTAAGCCTTTCAACTTCTCTAGCAGCCCTACATGTTTTAAGACAACTTTCAAAGTTTTGTACCTCAGATTCAGAGAAAGCTATGAGAGCAAATTCAGTAGCAACAAGAGCAGCATCAGAATGTTCTTCTTCTTGTTCATCAGCCATGAAACTCCAATCATAGCTCACACCATCAATAGCCAACATTGCCTTTGGTTCCTCCACAGTTGGTCCCTTCTTTTGCTTGTACCAAGTAGACCTGTTGTCCTTGGTCTTTGGTCTTCTTCATTCTCTAACAAAATGTCCAAACTTGTGGCAGTTAAAGCACTCCACTTTCTTCTTATCAAAGCCTGCAGTTTCATCACCGTTGATGTGAATAGGCTTGCCAGTCTTCTTGTAGAATTTCCTAGCCCTCATGCTAAGAAGAGCAATCTGCCATTTTATGTCCATCTCCTCCAAGTCATCTTCATCAATTTGCTCTATGTCTTCATGAGTTAAGACAGATCCATCAACTTGTGTGGATATGAAAGCATAAAAGGTAGGATCTCCAATACTGGCAACCTTCTTCTTTGAACCTACAGTGGTAACATTAACATTACCAATGGAAACTTTAGAACCAGCAATGGCAAAATCATCATCACTGTCATCTTCAGAATCATCACTGTCAACAGAGGTTAACAATAATGCCAAGCTACTAGAGCTTGTACCAAGTTTCCCTGCCTTCTTCAACCTTTGCTCAATAAGTTTGAAGTTGTTGTAAAGGTCATTGAGCTTCATTGTTTCTATGTCTGATTTGTTTTCCCAGACAGTAACATTAGTTTGAAACTCTGAAGGTAAACTTCTTAGAAACTTCAAATTGAGGTCTTCCTTTTCTACCTCAATGCCAAACACAGTCAGTTGTGTAACAATCTTCTGAAGTTTCGTAAAGATGCTATCAAGTGAGTCATTACTTGAAGCAGAGAAGTTTTCATAACTTTGCTTCAACAATGTCTTTTGTGTCTTCTTTGTAGCATCATTACCACCAAACACTGAGCATATATCTTCAAACAGTTATTTAGCAGTCATGTGCTTGCTGAATGTAATGATCTGATCTCTAGGAAGAGTCATCAGCAACAAAGTTCTAGCCTTAAGATCATTCTTCCTGCAAGCTTTTTCAACACTAGATTCAGGCACAGAAACTTTCACAACATATGTGTCACCAACCTTCACAGTACTAGTCACAGGCTTGAAAGAATCACCAGTTTGAATGATCTCCTAAAGAGCATAGTCCTGAATGAGAAAGTATTGCTCAATCAGTATCCTCCACATCTCAAACTCATTAAGTTTGAGCTTAGGTAGCCTTGGTGTAGAAGAGTTGGACTGGTTGTTTTCCATCTCCATTGAATTGAGTGAGTAGGTTAAGCTTATTCCTTGGATCTTCTAAAAGAAAATATCAGAACCTTCGCTCTGATACCACTTGATGGATCTAGACACACACCTAGTGTCAATGATATTTTGTATAATATTATTAAGCACGCGGAATTTACTTAGTAATACTTAGAAGATGGATTGTATGATGTATTGTAATTAAAAACAGATTAAACACAAAACTTAAGCTCCAATATTATTGATAAATAATACGAGTGATCTTGCTTATCACTAGGGTTACACCTTGAAGCCTTTGTGAGTAATACGTAGGTAATTAGACACTTACCTAAGACAATGACCTAGGACCTCCTTTTATACAACAAGGAGTCCTTTACAAGATAAGTATAAAGCTAACATTATAGGATATACACGAAATCTATTCTATACTTATCTAGACGCGTTCATCTAAACATTATCTAATAGCAGTGGTAATAATGTACCAGCAGTGGTAATACGTTTCCACTGCTAGTATTAATCCGAGCAGTGTAAACCACAACTATCCGTGGTAACGGATTATTCCCAGCAGTTTTCTTCTTCCATGCACTATCGGTAATATTAAGATTCCCACATTAGCTGATTTGGGGGCTGGGGTAAAACTTATTTCTACCACTTTGTTTGATAAAATAAAACTTACCAATTTAAAAGAAACAATAATGATGATAGAAATGGTTGATTCCTCTCAGGCTGTACCAAGGGGAGTAGTAAATAATGTGCTCCTTAAAATTGGAAAATTCTTTTTTCCCACTGATTTTGTGGTTATTGACATGGGAAAGCGAGAGACTTACAACTTAATTGTTGGAAGACCTTTCTGGCCACTTGTAGGGCTCAAATTAAGGTTTTTGAAAAACAAATTTCTTTGGGAACTGAAAATGAACGAATAACTTTCAGTATGAAAGAGCATTTAAAACCAAAAGTAGAAATTTCAAATAAGGTTGATGTTGTTAATGTTCAATCACTCGATCCACCTATGCATTATGATCCTAGTACTAATGATAGTGGAGATAAGGTTGATAGTTGCAATCAGAAATAGGAAAAGACTGTCCAGGTCCAAGGTATTAAGGAAGCTCCGATTCCAAACAAACATTTTTGAAACCCGATATTGACCGAGGATAACAAATCAGTAACAGCATGGCCCTCGTGTAATCCTTTTCGAGAATATTATGAAGGAAGGGCGGACGTTTGGATATGCCTTCACGAGGCTGAAAGACATGATATTAAATTTGGGAAATTAGCATTTGAAGATTGGTACAAAATAAGATTTAGAGACTCAGAAATCAATAAGGGATTGGTAAAATAATTGAAATGCAAGTACAATAACGATCATCTTACTAATGCAATAACTAATGGTGAAAGATCGAGCATGAGTACAACCAGCAGTCTTATAGCTGAAGATGATGACCGGGGAAAGTCGAGTATATCATTTAATGAGTGGCTCTCACAAAAATTTGGAACATGTAGCATCGGTAACACTGCAAGAAAAAAAGTTTTTATCAAATGGATGAATGATTGCAGCCAACTAGTTGAGGAAGTTGGCCAAGTCCAAAGGCCCCCATAAAGCCCCGAGGCTCTGACTCTAACTTAAAGAAAAGTGCTCTTTCGGAAGACAACCCGAATTATCCGTTTCTTTTGTTTTATTTTCTTTTATGTTGGGTTTTGTGTTTTTAACCATTTTTGCAGGAAATTTGGAGTGATTGCTGCTGCAGCACGCTGATTTGACCATAGTTACGGCGTAACTCATCTCGGTGGTTACGCCTTAAACAACCCCTTGCAGCAGAATTTTGGATGCATTACCAATTATGGCGTAATGTCATCTCAGCGGTTACGCCGTAGCTACACTCTTATAGCGTATGCCAGGTTTTGCCTAGTTACGGCGTAACTCCTTTTAAGAGTTACGACGTAACTTTCCTCTGTTTTACTTCTTTCATTTTAAAACTCAATAACCTTGTATTAATAATTTAAATGAACTTTGTGGGTGTGTTCCATGTAAACCCTCACGAGACTTCACTCGTCCACTTGGGACACCAAGTGGTTTAAAAGTCTTGTTGCATATGCTAAATGCAACCGTGATTCCTACGAAAGTGAGTTAGGTTTGTTTTTCATTTTTCATTTTTTCTTTTTAGAAATATGCTTGTCGGTAGTGTGATTTCAGGGATTGAAGTTTGCTCATGGATGATTATACGAAGGCACGTCTCTTTTTCGTGGGCCTTCTTTCTTTTTGGAGCAAATTTCAAGGAAGTTCTCGCTCTAATTCTACTTTTCTCTTCACCTTTATTTAACGCTTAGTACAAAAGGGACTTTGTACAATTTAAGTGGGGGGACGGGAGTAGAATTATCTCTTGAACTTTATTTTTCCTGCGTTTTTCTAGTTTATTTTGAAAAATTATGCCATTTTTAAAATTTTGACATGTTTTTCTAAACCTAACTAGATTAGACCTTAGCTGAGCACATACAACCCTTGATATTATATGGTAAGATTAGCCTTATCCGTTTCCAATATTTTACCCCAAATCCACCAAATTATGAGTGTGCCGGTAGATTGTAAACTTTAAAACTTGGCCTTTACATCATTTCGAGACCATAGACGAGGTATGTTGAGTTAGCTCGATGTATTTGGACTTTTCAGTTTAAGAAGGCAATATTATAGGATTATCACCCAAATAGCCTACCATTGTGTGTCTATCGATTAGTCACCTCGACTTCTCGACCCCCATGTGAAACCCTTTTATTGCACTTGCCTTTAGTGCAAGATACCGCTAGATACACTCATCTGAGCCATTCCTTTCATGATGTTAACCCAATATATTGTTTCGATACACCATTACACCTTAGCCTACCCTGTAGTCGTTATTTGTGATTGAGAAGTCATCATTTGCCTAAGTTCAAGGTTCAAGTGGAAAGGTTCGAAAATCATGCTTTCGTCGACGACATTTTCTTAAAGATCATTGAAGACCCCCCGAATTCCCATTGTTCATCTCAAGTGGGGGGATATTATGTTTAGTTATTTTATTTATGTTGAAAAAAAATATAGTTAGTGATGTTATAAGCACTATGTTATGAGCTTTATATAGATTTAGTATCGAGGAGGCCACCTCGGTTACATTCAAAGATTGGAGTTGGTAATTATGCCAACGGTTGAAGAAAATGTAGTGTGCCCATCATGACGTCCTCTAATGACACATCTACCTAGTATTTCATGATCCGGTTTCTTAACTTCAAAGCTTGAACTTTGGGCGGACGGTAAGTGGTGATGACTTGCTTATAGATTTAGACTACCTGCTTGATTTTTATTTTACACCATTTATATATCCCATGTCTTATCCTACCCTTTAGTCATGAAGCATGTCTAGGTGATGCAGCGAGCAATCTTTGGTGTCTTGGCCATGGATTTGGTCATGTATCATTGATTTGTCCACTTCGCCGTGACATGTTAGTAATGAAGAGTCACCCCCTTAACCTTTGTCGTGTCTACCCATATTGCCTTCGAAAATTATTTAGCCCTTAACTCTAGTGTTGGAGATTTGTCTAACCGCCAAGCTTATGATAGAATACATGCTATGACTGTGCGATTGAGTGATCACCCCGAAATTGACACTTAGAATGGTTGAGAGATTTGAGTGTTTCGTTCCCATTTCATGAGGTGTTCGACTTTGTTTTATTCTAGCATAAGGGATCTGTAAACTTATATTTTCCAGGTTTTGGGAGATATCTTTTTAGAAATCTATCTAATAAGGTCTACTTGAGGGCAAGTAGAGTTCAAGTGGGGGGATATTTGATAACATCAAATTATCCCGAATATTAAGTGCCAATTTCCCCCGATAATGCTTGTAATTTATATCATTTATATGGATTTACGCTTGTTTTCCATTATTTTCTACTTTTAGGTAAATTACGAGCATTGGAGCTAAAGAGATGCGGAATTGGAGAATTATCAAAGATTTATCAGAGTATGCTCATTTTGAAGAAGTTACGGCGTAACTCGTCTCTTACATTACGCCGTAACTAAAGCGTGACTCAGAAAGCCAACTCATCAGAAGATTACGGCGTAACTCTCCCAAAAGACTAAGACGTAACTATATTAGGTCAAATGAGGTTTCGCGCCGCTGATAACTACGCCGTCACTCTTGCATAAGCTCTGGCGTAACCAAGAAATATTGAAGATACGGCGTAACTACTTATAAAGTTACGCTGTAACCAGCAGATCTAGTGTAATTACGAAGAAATAGAAGATTACGGCGTAACTATTCTATTAGTTACGCCGTAACCCAGATCTGGCCTATAAATACCCCACGATTTCCAGCATTTCAAAGCATCCCATTTCACACAACACAACCAAAGAACGTGGGAAGAAGCAAAAGGCAGGTCTAGAGGAGCATACGGAGCTATCTCCAAGGGAGAAATCACTCCCCTACAATAAGCATTAGCATTTTATCTTTTCTTTACTTTCGATTCATGTATTTTGTAACATTAATTATTGAATTAATTTGTATGGTTAATATGAGCGGCTAAGCACCTCTTGGTGCTGGCATAGTTATGATTCCTTAATTTTTTTGTTTGCGTTTATATTACTTCTGTATAATTATTTCTAAGTGTATGCATCCATAGTTTACTGGTAGCTACCCTTGTCTCGATAGCTTTGAATGGCGGTAGAGGCTAGTTGCTTAGGAGATATGACCAACTGACCCTAAGTGAGTAGACTGAGATGGGAAGGGTAAGATATGACCAACTGAAGACCCTTTCTACTTGTGCGATTTTACCAACTGATAACCTACCGTTTTGATGAACTTAAGAATTAGGAGGTGAGTGTTTAAGTTGCTAACGCCCGGACACTCACTATTATAAGTCTAGCATGTAGCGGTACTTAATGACTCGGCTTAGGGGACCAGGAACAACCGGACTTATGAGGGGACACCTGACTTCTCCAGTGGTGGCCTCTTTGCTGATAGGTTAGGGCGAATTGACCAAATGCTGTCCTCTCGACTTTGACCCCACCTGAAGTAACTGGAAGTAATTAGACGTAGACATTACTATCTAGGATGATTAACTAGGTTAGCACCACTCTCCTCTATTGATTGAACCTTTGCCTTTATTTTGCTTTTATCTGCTTTAGTAGTTAGTTAATTAATTCCTTATCAAAATCATATTAAAATCTGTGACACCTAGACTTAGTAATAATCCAACACACATAGCTCTTGGGACGACCTCGGTTTTACCGAATACTACACTACACACAACCGGGTACACCACCCGTTAGTACATTAGGGTAGACCATAGGTATAACGAGACATTATAAATATTAAAACCTGGTCAGTAAAACCTGCATTAGGTATTGAGCAAGATGATCATGTAAATCTTTGGAAGTCAGGGTACACTTTTGTTGTTTGATAATAAACTTTGAATCCATAACTACCTAAAGCTAGGAAAAGATAAAGAGAGGACTTTACCTTTCTTGCTCGAAGCCGGAGAAGGAAAGCGATTTACTGTATGTAAATGTGGGCGGAGAGGGTAAAGTGATCTAGGGTTTCATCTACCTCACCTTAAATACACTTTTCAAATTCTTTTCTAAACCGAACACGTGTCCCGATCATTAACCTTATCCGTATTTCAACTGGTTTTTAAATTTTGAAAAGTCATTTTGGTCCACCGGGTTAATGGGGAATAGGAATTACTATAGAGAGTAGTTAGATATAAGTAGGTAGCATTTAATGCCCATGATAAGGCGTAATCACCTTGGTTACATTTAACATTGCAATGCACAGCTGATTTCGCTCGCATATTGAAGTCGAAAGCAATGCCTCCTCGTTCATAGGCATCACTTTCGACTGGGGGCTTGATGATGTACCCTCCGAACAGCTCGACGGACACCTCTTCGAGATGTGTCGAAGCCCTTCTGAACAAAGGCCCAAGTTAGCTCTCCTAGATGTTCATTGGCGTCAAACCATTCGTACACACGAAGGTTACCTATGGGGAATTCGCCATTCGAAGCCCTAAGCCCTTCGGGGTACAGTTGACGAAGGAACAAAGGATAGAGGACCATCCTGACGTGGTCAAACCCACGATCTCCCTCTCTTTCCTGGCTTTCACGCCAAGTTTGAGAACATGGGTTACTAAGCCCTACCGGTTACCCAAAAACATGGGACTCCCCCATGTTCTCCGATATATGCTCAGAGGTGCCCTCAAGCCTATTTTTTCTACTATAAATAGGTGGGACGGGCAGAAGTTTATGGTAAGCTCACATAACACTTTACTCTTTACTCACACTCGTTTACATCACCATAACTCATACTTACTCTCACGCCCGAGGTGGTTCGCAGGGTCCCCTGCGTAATCACTTAACGTAGTGTCTTCGTATTTCTTATCCTCAGGTGAAACACAATCTTGGCTGGAACACATACCTCTTTTACCTTCGATAACCATTGAAGCCTGGTAATGCAATTTATTGCACAATCACAATCAATGGAAGACATAATGATACTTTGGATTAAAACACCTATCTTGATGTATAAAATAAGGTTTGGAACACTAAGATACTGTCTAAGTCGGACTACAAACATTTAGGGTTTTTACTCCAAAATTCTACCTCCCTAAATGCAGAAAAATCGAATTCTATATATAGATTTACAAGTGTGACGGTTTCGCCTTATAGGTGGGACGCCGTCAGATCCCCGTCATTAGGGTTTTCGTCATTGCCAAGTCATGGATGGGACGGCGTCACCTTAGAGCTTTGACACCATCAGGCCTTAAGTGGGATGTCGTCTTGGTTCTGGATCTGGGCCGTCTGAGATGAAAGTCTGACTGACGCTCTTCTTCTTTAAAGCCTGACGCCGTCAGGCTCTATGAGCAAAAATTCCACTGAGCCGTCTGGTGCATGTTTTTATAAAGTCTGTATAAAGGGACGGCATCACCCTTTGATTGGGACGTCGTCAGGTTCAATTTGAGCAACTTGAGAGGATTCGATCTTGACTTTGCCATTTTCTTCATGTATTCACTCATTTTCCTCCAAAAGTGCATCATTCCAACATTTTGGTTCCAAGAGACCTAAAAAGTGAAAAGGAACGAAATTAAGCAGTAACCGATATAAAAGTGGTCGATTAAGGGCTTAAATGACCCCTTAAAAGTGTACATTTTAAATCCTTATCATATGTTGTTCCTGCTGGTAGAGTAGTAGTTCCTACTAGCAGGTATATAGTTTCTGCTGGTAAGGTTATCATAATAGTTAGTACTGGTAGCGTACTTAGTCCTGGCAGTGTCAAATAGTTATTCCAGTATAAGATTTAGTTTGTTAGAGTTGAAGATATGCATGAGCTAAATTAGGAAGAGATATGCATGTCATTCTCACGCGTGTTTGTTAATGTCGATTAGGGTTTCATCAATATAAATAGAACCTACGGCTTAGGTAAGTGTAACACATTGAAACAAAAAACACAATTCTCCTTGTTCATTAATAGAAATCCATAGAAGGATCTTTTAGTTTTATTAGTCCTGTTCTTCTTATTAGTTGTGTCTATATTCGGCATAGACATTAGCTTTTCAAAGAAAGAGTCTCTCTTGTGTTTAGCCTGTGAATACATAGGCTATTCACCATCCTTAACATGCAGTAAAGATCTATCTAGAGTGGGATCCGACAAGTGGTATTAGAGCTTGCTTGAGAGTCTCTCATAAAAAGAATATTTTTAATATCCAAATAAACCTCAGAAACAAACTCCTCTCCACACCTTTAAAATGCCAGAATCTGACAATGAAAGTGTTGACACAGTTGTTCAACCACAACAAGAAATTCAACCTCAGATCATCACCACTGTCTCAAACAACAATGCAAAATTTCCTTATTTGAAGAAGGATGAGTACGAGGTTTGGGCTATGAAGATGGAATAATGGATCACAAACAATGATATAAATATCTGGAAGGTGATTCAAAACGGAAACAGCTTGAAAAGGACTGGAAGAGATCGCGATGGCAGTGTCATTATTCTCCCTCCAACAACTGCAGATGAACACATTACTCCTCAGAGGGAATCAATGGCATGAACTACCTTACTTCAATCTATTCCTGATGTTCATGTAGCATAATTCCATTATATGGATGATGCAAGGGATATATGGAATGCAGTCAAAGGAAGGTTTGGTGGTAATGCTGAATCCAAGAAGATGAGAAGGTCCATGCTGAAGCAAGAATTTTCATAGTTCAGAATTAGTGAAGCAGAAGGATTGCACAAAGGGTATGATAGGATGCAGAAGGATTGCACAAAGGGTATGATAGGATGCAGAAGATATTGAGTCAGCTTAATCAACACAAAGCCAAACCAGAAGATGAAGATATTAATCTCATGTTTCTAAGAGCTTTGCCTACATCATGGTCTCAGGTAGCTTTAACCTTGAAAACCAAAGGTGGACTAGAACTTCTTTCTTTTGATGATTTGTACTACAAGTTAAAGACTCTCGAGGTAGATATCAAAGGATACTCTACTTATTCCTCAAGCCAATCTGCAAGTTCCAGCAATTCTGCATTTGTTAGTGCCACCAGTACTAGCAAAAAGATGTCTCATGCAGATAGTCTAAGTTATCCTTCATCTACTTCTTCTTCATCTAAGACTAGGTCTTACAGATATGATAATGTAGTTGAAAATGTTCCTCAATCTTTTGTTGCGGATACTGAGCTTGAGCAACAACTCGCCTATGAAGATTTTGATCAAATAGACAAATTGGATCTAGAGGAACTGGATTTGAAATGGCAAATGACTATGATGTCTGTTAGAGTACACAAGTTTGAGCAAAAAGCTAGAATAAAGATTAATTTTGATAAAAATGAGTCTGCTAGGTTCAATAAGAAGAATGTTAGATGTTACAAGTGTCTTAAAAAAGGACGCTTTGCCAGAGAATGCAAGACAAAGGGAGGAAATGACAAGCAGAAATATTCCTCATTCAAGATTCAGGAGATTGGAAAGAAGGAAGAAGATTCAAAAGCCCTGGTCTCCTCTGTTGATACATTGATGGATTGGATAAATCATGATGGTCAGAATGATGGAGTTGTTGCTTCTAATTATCACTACTACTTATAAAGAGTGAATGACTCTCTCTCTTCATAAATATTCAGACTTTTCAGACTTCAAAGGGTTTAAGCATGATGTACAAGTCACTAAAGCCCAACATATTCAGACTTACAATACACATTAAATATACAAACCACACTAATGCATCCAAAGTTGTTGCGTATCTTTTTTCCAGCCCCACAAAGAAAAAACATGCACACATTAAATAAAGAAACATCAACATCCAGTACAGTCCCACACATAAAAACACATTTGATTCAAGTTGTTGCTGCTGGTGATCTACATAATTTTCAGATTACATGTATCTTCATGATTTCTCTCCAGCTTCAATGCCATATTTCAGATTCCCTCCATAAAACCCTGCATGCTTTTCCCTCCATTAATACCTAAAAATCAGCACAATATTGTTAAGACAAAAAATCTGGAACATATTATAACAGTTACAATTCTCATGATTCCTGATTTACATCCAATTACCTTAATTTTCTCAATATGTTGTAGTATATAAACCCCCTCAATCAACATTCAGTCATCACTTCATCCATTTAGTTGCTATTGGTGTACTTAAATACTGAAAAAAAATGAATGCAGGAAACCCAAACAATGCAATGCCTGAGATGCTTCCACTCAACATTCCGGCTGCCCCTGTCATTCCAAACATTGTTGAACCAATAATGGTTTGCCTCCATGAAACAAATTATTTTAAATACATATGCAAACCAGTGAACCACACTAGACACTTTTTGTTTTTATAGATATCATAAATTTTCACATTTTCAGGTTTGGCAAGACACTCGACAAAGGCAAAGAGAAGAAAATCTTCGAAATTGGAATTGGGAGGAAGTCATTGATGTGGATATGATTCCGGATGAGGATATCATTGATGCAGATATGATTCCGGATGAGGATATCATTGATGCAGATATGATTTTGGATGAGGAGTTCACTGATGTTGATATGGTTTTCGATGAGGAGGTAGACATTGCTACTTTGTATAATATCACATTCTTGAGACTCAAATTTAACAACTTTTTTTTACTTTGCAGCTTGGTAATGGTCTTCATCTAGAGGATCTATTTGGGCTCGGACTCACAGATGAAGATATAATGCAAAATGGTGTTGGACCCAACATGCCCGATATCAATGCACAAAGGGAAAACACGATTCAAGTGTTAAATAGACACCGTGTTTACAACATCCTGGATGAAAGCGACCTCATGGATGAGGATGAGGATGATGAATAAGAATGAAAAAAATGCTTAGTTGTCTTTATAATCATGTCCAAGATGTTTTGGATTTTTCTTTCATGTTATCTAGATTTGACTATTAATAAAAAACCTATGTTTGAAAATTATGTGCTTTCAACTTAAAACATCACAAATAAACCTTACAAACCTGGTTGTTTCTTTGATGACATTGGAATGTGATGCCAGTTGAATTTATAAGAGGATCAGCCTTGTAGAAACTTTGATTCAATGCCTGCAAGACAAATGAAATAGTTGTTATTTGACATGTATTGTACCAGACTTGCAATATAATTGGTAAATAACGTGTTATAGATTATAAGTCATATTTGCAAAAAAAAATAATAATGATAAATAAATAAATAAATAAATAAATAAATAAATTGCAAAGTTCTTAATAAAAGATGCAAAAAGCATGTTCTAAGCAAATTTTTGGTGGCTTGTAATACACAGTGATCATGTAAAGACATAAGCATGCACTATGAAAAATGTATTAATCCAAATGTACCCACCTTAGAGTCCACAAGGTATATCTTCTTACGGGTCTCTTCAATAGGAATGTTTGTCTATAAACAGTAAATAGAACAATAAGAAAGTTGGCAGTTGCTAAAGCATGTTACATAACTGTACAATTTTACTTAAGCATAACGACAGTACCTTGGTTGATATCTCAAAAGCTATAAGCTCTGCTATACCAGTTCCAGCTGAAATATAAACATGAATAAAATGTCAGAGAAACTGGAGCATCCAGTTGTCCAAAATCCAAATGATCAGTTTGCCAGCTTAAAATAGATTTCAAAAAAATGAGCATAAAGATAAGGGACTCAAAAGTTATACAGGGATTTTAAATACTAGCCCAATGAAAATTCGTCAATTAGTTGTGTTGTATACCCGTATTTCTGGGGAAAAAAATGATGGCTGCCCAGTTTGACAACTACCTGTAATGTTAAAACCATACATAACAAAATGTTAGGATAATACTTAGAAGCAATTAATACAACAACAAAAATGATGTTTTTCACAAAAAAACTAACAGATCACCAGAAATGTTATAAAACATAAATTAAGGAATAAAGGTGGCTACAAAAATCTTGACCAAGAAAGTGAGTACTCAAGAAATCTGTAACTGTTCCATATTTTTTGTTTGGCTAAAAATCTGGACTACCATCTTGTAAATTTACCAAATTTTTAGCAAATTACCATTATATCAAATAAGCATCCCTAATTTTTAGCAAATTTACCATTATTATATCAATTAAGTATCCCAAATTTTTAGCACATTTAACATAATTAGCAGCATTTGAAGTACTATAAAAACCATTCCAACTTCAGCATTTTAGTTCATCAACTATTCTATTCTAAAACCTCACTTACTTTTATAACAACAACCATGGACTCACCAATCACTGTTGAACACAATTTTCCTGGAGATGAGTGGGTCATGGATGAATCGCACCACAACCAGCAACTTGGCTCAGAAAGCAGCAATGTGAATGCTCCAACGAATGATACTATGATGGTTGCTTCAAACCCGCATCAAGAGGTAAACTTTTGAATCCCAATCTCACAAATTATATCCTGTCATGCATGAAAATGTATCACATATTCTATCATAATATATTTTCATAGATTTCTCATATATATCAAAATGGCATCGCTTTATATAGATCACTTGCTATATTCTTTTTTTCATAAAAAGTAAAAAGTTTTGTTTTATAAATGAATTTTCTTTGTTTCAACCCCTTTTTCACAAACACGGCCATCTCAGAAAACCACTACATCTGAAAAAATACTTGATTGGTGAAAAAGGGGTTTTTTCAAGTATTTTTTTCAGATGTAGTGGTTTTTTCAGATTAAATATCAAGCATTTAACTTTATTGATGTTTCTTAATCGATTAACAAAACCACTACATCAATCAATAAAATTTTATTGTTAATTTATTGAAAAAAACCACTACACCAATCAAGTATTTTTTTGTTAATCTGAAAAAAACCACTACATCAATCAATAAAATTTTATTGTTAATTTATCGAAAAAAACCACTACACCAATCAAGTATTTTTTTTTTTGTTAATTTTAAAAAAACCATTACATCAATCAATAAAATTTTGAAAAAGTAATCCTAAGAGATAATAGTACCAACACAATCACAAAACTATCTCACCTTCGTCACAGCATCGTCACGCACATACTTAAGCACACCCATCGTTATTTTGTTGTTGGTATAACCAAAAAATAACCACGCATCTGATTTTTTAGATCTGATTGAGATAAAAGGGATAAAAGGTGGGGGGAAATTCAGATCTAAAAAGGGAGAGGGGTTTGTGTAGAGGCGTTTTTAGATCTGATGTAGAGAGTGCTTTGTTTTTTCTGATTTTTTTAGATCTAAAAAGGGAGAGGGGTTTGTGTAGAGGGTTTGTGTAGAGGCGTATTAAATTGTATAGTGTTTTTTAGAATAGTGGTTAAATAATGAGGAGAATCCAATGTCAAGAATGATGTTACAAGAGTATATACGAATGGTATGAGGTTGAATTTCTAACTGTGATAAGGTTTGAAAATAGATATCCAAGTGTAGTCAAACTTTTACATAAACAAAATAGGGTGTTGAATGATAGAATTCTTATCGGTGATATGTTTTGTTAATTCGATATATACGAAGATATATGCATAGAAATTCTAATGGTCCTTAATCCTAGGTATTATTTGATTCCTTTTTTGCTTGCTCAAGAAAAACAGATTCCTATCTTTAACATACTCTTTTCAAATTGGTAAAAAGTTTCTTAGTCATTTTCTCAATTGGTGGCATGCATTAATTTTAACTAATATATTTTTGAATGTCTTTGAGAATTTTAGATGATAAAAAAAGAAATCTATTAATGTTGTAACGAATGTTTTGAAGAAACAAGTCTTCAATATACGATAAATTTAGGTTCATATTTTGTACCAACTGAGGTTGGAAAAAAAAAAACATATACTTGATTTTTAGCTACAATATAAAATTACAAAACACATCACCCATACGACGACATCTTATATTTGGCAAAAAAAAAATTAAGAATGATAGTGCAAATCAATTGCTCGTATAATGTAAGTGTTTGGAAAGTTTAAATTAAAATATAATTTGTACTAAAAACAAGCATTTAACAAGAAAGTCGTAACAAATGGCTTTTGAGGATCACGCGGTTTAAGAACGATTAAATTGCGAAGTAAATGTAGAATAGTAATATCATTAAATTATTTAATAATGTATATAAATGCTTTATACATACAAAATAATAAGAGTTATGTTTTTTATAATAAATATGGGCTTTTTTTTAACATAAACTTAGTGTATACATATAATCAACAAAACATCTATGCAGATATTTGATGGGTGCTTAAGGATTGATAGCTTTTTTGAACTCTATAACGTTCGGTCATGGTACAAAATTGATGTTGTTCGAGTCAATTATGTTTGGAAGGACATCCAAGAAAACAAACTATATTTGTTTTTACTTGATAAACATGTAAGTTTCAAATACCATATTCCGTTTTTATTTAGAGATATGAATTGGTTTCTTATGTTGATTTTGGCTAACACCACTTTGTATTGTAGAGAGACATAATTGCAGCAATTGTTCCAAAACGATTAATACCATTTTATGAGGGTCGAAATCTTGTGGGTCGTGTGTTTTCAATGAGTTTTTTCCAAGTAGATCGAAGTGACCCCTATGATTATGCAAGGTTTGAACACTACACTTTTGTTCGAGCCAATCATGTGATTAATATAAACCAACAAACACAACTTGTTGAGATCACCAATGGAGAACACAACAACTTTGCCAAATACCCAATCATGCCTTACATTAAGTTCCTTGTCGAAGATAGGAGTCCACGAAGAATGATGACCGGTACATCTATATTTTTCGCTTAAAAAATTATTTGTCTACATGTAAATCGTTTTAACTAATCATATGAAAAAATATGCGTCAGATGTCATTGGAAAAGTCTCGAAAGGATATTTTATGGGATACCCACATCCTAATGGCCAAGTTTCCCTATTTTTACGAGATTGGTCGTAAGTACACAATCACATAATATAATATTTTTTACATATAGAAAGTTTCATTTATTAATTCACTAACACACATCTGTATCTCATTAGTGGCTCCGAAGTTCCGTTGATATTAAATCACTGTGCACCTTCTGACTTGGAAATGCTTGCCAAAGCAATAAAGGAGCAAGGAATAGTATACGCGGCAAGAGTTAAAATTATACACCGTGCTATAGGCAAGTTATTATGACTTGAAAAATAAATACACAATTATGGCAAGTTATTACGATTATACATATTATACTACTATGGTCGACTAATGTATTTTATGTGCTTTTTAGGTAATTATTTGGAGTCTACACCTTTGACAGTGATTGAGTTTAACCCGGATATGGATGAAACAACATACATTGGACGTCTTGAAATACCTTTGTTGCCGCATTTGATGATTGACGAGTTTAACCCAGAGATGCTAGGACTTGAATTCCTTGAACGTCTTCATATCTAAAAGATGCTTGACGAAATAAACATCATTATTTTCCTTTCATTTACTTTGTTTGTTTTGTTTTCGTAATCGTGGATCCTTTTATTTACTTTGTTTGTTTTGTTTTCGTAATCGTGGAGTTTGTTTTTGCCAATTATTGGCGAACACATTTTGCTAATAAAGATATGTTTGTGTGATTTTTGTTGTTTATTTATTTATATCTCCGTCTTAATAACTTCAAACACCAATAACCAAACATCCAAAATAGCCATATGCAATATGAAAAGCATAAGTCATTCACAAATACATTTTGGTACAGTATATACATTCACGGATATGTAGGAGAACAAAGGATCGTGCTTCGTTAACATATTTAAACTTAATACAAGGATGATGAGATTACAATAGGTCTCTTTGTGAGATACATGGAACATTTCTTTTTGTGGGGAATCTATGATTCAAAATCAGAGGCAAAATAAGACTAGAACAATTTTTAGATCGAGAGAAAAACATAAAACAAACAAAAAATGTGAAAGTCGATTATGTATTGATATGTAGCTTTGTTCTCTGGATGTAAAAAGATTGCAACAAAAGAACTCAACATAAAAATTCATTATGTATACAAATATGTACGTAAAGAATGCATTGATAAAAATTTGTAACCTAAAAATATTTGTCATGCTACATATTTTGATCGAAATATTTACTTTGAACAAGAACATTTTGACTTAGCAATAAGTGTATGGTTTCGTTAAATATAAAATAGTACTAATATATTAATGCTATTAGGGGTGTCAATCGGGTTATCGGGTCGGGGTGATCGGGTTTTGAAAAAATAAAAACCAACCCGCAATCCGACCCAATAAGATATCGGGTCATCGGGTTCGGGTCTATTGGAATGCGGGTTGTCGGGTTGAATCTATCGGGTTGTCGGGTTCATGTCGTGTTCGGGTCGGGTCGGGTCAACCCATTTGACACCCCTTACTGCTATGTTATATTTGGTGTTTCGTGTTTTGATGGCATGATACCCATTTTTCTTGTTTTTCGTATTATGTAGCAACAATTACCATCTCAGAATGAGAATCAAAAGCGGGGAAAATCCGTTCGTGGCGATGTCTCTCAAACCAACATCGATAAAGAGAAACGTATGTATATTGTATACGTAGCTATCATTAAATTGTTTGTATATTTAAGATGTTGTAATCATATAAATGTTATTCTTATACCTGTTGTTGTAGAAAGAAGAAGCCAAATCAATAGACAAAATTACGCAAGAAGAAAAGAGAAGAACAAAAACATTGCAACTCCAAATATTAAAGGAAATATCACTCCATCAGATACCACTCTAACACAAACTGATAAGGATTTAAAAGGTACCTTTTTGAGGGGTCATTTGTAACACCCCCAAATCTCAGTACATCGGAAGACTTAATCAAGTTTTCGGGATGTTACTATTGGATTGGTATCGCACACAAGTATAGCAAAAAGATAGTAATTAATTATTCAAAACAAATCCCAAATTTAGTTATTAAAAACATTTAATCCAAAAGTGTAAATATTAGGCCCGAAACATGATTTAATAAAATAGGTCCCCAAAGTTTATCAGAGTCAGAAATGATCCTTGAACCCCGCCTTCTTGCCAAGCTTCCACCGATCACGTATTCCAAACATCTCTCAAATACCTGAAAAATCATGCTAAAAGGTCAGCTTACGCAGGTGAGTTCATAGGTTTAAGTTCAACAAAATCATAGCGGACCTGTAGGAGTTGATTTGCTATTCAAGACATAAGATAGATAAATACCGTTTGCACACCGATCCTACCCAGATCACCAACCATAATCATATCCCGCATCCAGGGATTACTCGGGCCCAGCGACTCTAGTCCAGCACTGTCGTGGCAAAATCTAGAACAATTGCCAACCTCGGACTAGGTCGAGGTAGAAGTCTATTCTTAGCAAGGCGACAGTTATAGCAATTAGGATTGCTACCCTAGTCTAAGGAAACAACTACCACACATCTATCTAAACAGTCAAGCATATAAGCAAATCCAAATAGTTTTCACGGTCCGAAAACAGTAGCATGATTCTCACCCCAATGTAGTTAAAACGTAGATAAAAGTAGGATTGACACGACTGGCATCTAAAGTTAATATCCATGGCATCCAAAAGAATGTACGACGAGTACAATAGAATAGCTGTGACGCAACCTAATGTGTATACGATATTCTCAGAATACGGCTCATACGATAAAGAAATCAATAGAAAGTAATGTGTTGTAGTTTTCGTGGATCATTCATGTTGTTACTTTCAAAAGTACATTATCGTTCCCAAAAGTTCATAATTAATATCTCAAAAGTTTAGTTTTAACGTTTCGTGTGGTGGTAAGGAACATAAACGTGACTTACAACTCACGCGAAAGAAGAGACGACATCGACAGGGTCGAGACATACTGACCATAACTCACGCCAAACAGGAAAAGACATTGACAAAGTCAAGAAATACCGACAATACTCAAGCTAGTCAAAAACTAGGAAACGACGACAACTATTTATATAAGATAAATAGGTTAATTAGTGAGTTTCGGTAATTTACCCAATAATCCCCAAACGTACATGTTTAATAACAAAAGACAAGTTTCCATCTATCGATCAATTAATAAGGTTTTCTCAATCGTTATTCGTAATTATACAAGTTTACAAGAAAGTACTTCATATAAGGTATATTAAGTAGTGTACTATAAATGACACGTTCGTTAATTCCAACGTTTCCAATTCAATATGACTTCAATAAGTTATATTATCAAAATAATATTTCCAATCAAGCTTATAAAAGCTAACAGGTGTTATAAAACACGAGTTACCATCGTATTTAATAAGAGTTCATAATAGATTAAACCATATCCGTCCATATTATATATAGTTATATAATTCAGTAGCAGCTCGGATGTGAAAACAGAATATTTAGCTTTATTGCAAAAACAATAATACTAGCTCATCAAAACGTTCAATAGAGTACGACATACTAATCAATACATATGTTACTAACAAGTTTATAAAAGATGTTTTGTATTTATAAAACACAAGTTATTATCGTAGTACATGAGGGTTTTTAACTATATAGAACCGTATTCATTGATAATATATATAAATATATATATATATATATATATATATATATATATATATATATATATATATATATATATATATATATATATATATATATATATATATATCTAATTATCTCGTTATTAGTCAATATATGATAATAAATTATCTAGACCCATTTAAGTCAAAGCGTTTGTCAAAATATATTTCAATACCAATATAACTCGCATAATAAATGTTATTTCACATTTATAATCCGTATTAAATCTTACAACGTATATGTAATATCTGTTACCAATTATATAAAACAAGTAGTTATCTCTTAACGTTTATCATCTCGTTTTGTAGTTATTTATTCGATATTTACCATCATTACATTCTTAACTTAATGTTAATAAACGCTTATCATGTGCAACTTCCATTATCATGTTTTTCATTTACCCAAACAACTCAAGATATTACTTGTTTTGTATTTACTTAACAACCGTTAACTCTAATATGTCCAATATCATGTATAATTCCGTATTCAAATCCAAATAGCAATCCCCATATTATCCGAAGATACTAGTTCGTGATTAAACAAATGAAACCATGTTGATTTATTAGCCAATTCTACTAGTCTTAATATCTCACGTTACAATAATATTTACCACTTATCGACTACCTTTTCCAAATCCAATTAAAGTATTACTCGATACTTAGTTCGACTCATACCAAATGTGTAACACGTATGACCCGTCAAACACCATTTCATACTTCTACATATTATCGCTTAGTCAAACCAACCCATAATCCTAACATCACTTAATAAATCAAAATCACACGGACATGAAAAGGAAACGGGTTTAACTCGATAACACAAACAACAACAAACTAACACCCTTTTTCTGCTTTGACTCGTCACCCACTAGGCTGACTCGAGAACCAACTTACACGACCAAGACTCAAATTACCAACTAGCATCCTGCTATGACCCGTCTCAAGCAAATTATCACACGAATGAAATCCTTACCCCATGAATCGTATGTAACCATCTGTCTAATCAAGTTTCTCCACAAAACTTTTATAAACATTTTCTCAAAACCAAATTACCATGCTCAATTAAAATAGTTTCGAGACATCCTTTCACCACACAAATCGTTATGTAAAAATCATTTTAGTTCCAGTTTGTTGGATATTAGTTTTCACATACACATCAAACCATAACAACAAGGTGGCGTATAAGTAGAATTCTAGAGAGAGAAAGTTAGAGGTTTAGGGAACTTTAGTGAGAGAAAGAAAATTCTTATTATGAGCTCCAACTCTCTACCTTGGGAGGTAGAGAGTATTTATAGTCTTACATAAATCGCCACACATCGGGCTGTGGATCAGGCATACAGTGGGTAAAGACCCGTCCGTCCTCCACGATGTTACTTAACTAAATACTACTTAACATAAAAGAACTACGACTACGAGCTTTCTAACGATTACATATACTTGAGGTGACCGACTCTTTAATACCTGGAATTTCTAATTCCTAACAATCTCCCCCTAAGGGAGGTCACCTCAATCATGTACCAAAATTACATTGAATACAAATAGATATTACATTAAAAATTGTTCTTGCATTCTTGATGTAGTCCTTTGCTTCTAAGCTCGTAGTCATTGATTCTTCACATTGCATGTTTGGTTACTCCAAGTGGAGGTCTTTTACTGATCCACGTGATAATAATTTTGAGCCATCTTTTGAGATCATCAGCTATAAAAAATCTCTGAGACATCCTTTGTGGTGTTGGTATCATGTGATGTTGTGACTTTAGGACCGACATGCTCACATTCTGGATCATGATATCTTCCCATCAGAGTTGCGGAAGCTTTGGTTGATTCATGATATTGGCAGCAGCGTAGCAGAAGCATGGAGTGAAAATATCAGAGTCATTGATGCACTAATCATGATTTCTTTTGAGATGAATGTGATAAGTGAGCATGCGGCTATGGATTGACCGCTTCATTCTGATCAGCTGCAAACGTCGGGTGTACCTGCATACAACAGTTAGCACTAAATCGCACGAAAGTGTCTTTGATCACTTTCGTTGAATTGAGGTACACGGCCCACGGTTCCCCGTTGATCAGTACATGTACTGCCTGTGATCAGGTATAATTCCGAAGAATTTCCTTGACAGGGTTTCGCAGCTGCTCTAGCTGTTCTCAAACCGGAACATCTCAAAGAAGACAACACGGAGTGAGTGAACCAGCGAATTTTAAGTCCACTGATTGATGAAAAGAGATTTGAAAAACAATCGTGTATTGCTCAATAGAAATTGTTTTTGCAATACAACGAAGGTTTTATTGAAAATCAATTATCAATCATAAAAACACCTTTTGGTTTGAAAAATGAGTACACGGTCGATGTGCTAAAGAAAAGAGTTGTTAAGCACAAAGACCATTTTTTCAAAGGTATCCGTCAATCCATAACCTGAACCAGGATTGATTCAAGAGATTGAATCGCCCCATTGTTTCTGTTCAGTTGTCACATGGTTGATCCATATAATAGATCTCACATGCCACCTACCAGGAGCTTGTTTGATGTTGGCTCCATAAGGCTTTCCATCTTCATTGTGAATATGTAAACACATTACTCAGATGTTCTGGCAATACCACAAGGATAATGCGTAGGACTCAAGATATAATCTCTCTTTCCACATTGTGTGAAACAGAGAGTCTTCATTGAAAGTGTCCTAATGAGATTTATTGATGATCTCGTGGCTCTAGACTCAATTTGTGCATATTTGGATCCTGTGCCGGAGACTAGGGAGAGGGTCTCCTTCTTCAATATCAACAATCTCTAAGAGAAAGTCGATAGATAATGTCGGTTCCCCGTGAGAATGAAACAAGCCCTTTTAAGGGGAACTTGAGTGGTTTGGAAAGTTGAAGTGCAGTGCGTCACTGGGTCCATGACGTCTTGTCTTCAATACCGATGTTACCATCAGTAGCATATGAAGTGAACCCGGTTTCTGCCCTAAGGTTGAATAAATGGAGGGCTATTTGTTTTCACCCTTTTCTCATTCAATTCGTTTTAATTCTTCAACCCCTTCAGTGCTTACCGAGACTTCATAGCAAGAACCTTGTTGGGTTTGTTCCAGTACTTGCTCTATTTCAGTCCGCACTCTTCCCATATCTCACTTTTCTCCTTTTTATCATCATACCTAAGGACTTCTACACTAACTAGTGGATTGTCCCTGGGTAGATCCCTCCGGTTCTGGCGGATCATGGGAACACATACCTAACCTTATCATCCTTATATCACCGTACATAAAGTAAAGTTGGTCGGTCAATTTGGTATTGTTCATCTGCCATTAGAGCCAATTGAAAACCATTTGAAAATCAATCCAGATACTTGTGATATATTATCAAAACATTTTGTGCCTGAATTGTTTTTGATAGTTTTAGAACAGGTGCTCCCCCTCAACATGTGCATCAAATGTTTGAAATCGTTTTGCACACGGAGGCAAGAGGAAGAATTTACTTCTTTGATTACCATTTTCTAAAAGATATCAACATCACTTCCCTGATCAAATCAAGAAGATAAAGCATTTCCGGGAAGGATGAGGTTTCCATAAATTTGCTCCCCCTCAATATGTGCCTCGAGATTAGAAAAGAGTTTTGCACATACTAGAGGGAACCTGCACATTGGGATAAATGATCACGTTTCAAATCATAGGATTAAGATAGATGCTCCCCCTCAACATGTGCATTGAAAATTTAAAATCGTTTGTCACATGTGAGAAGGACAACATGTACATCCTTATAAAACCATTTACTGAATTATCAGTTTAAATCCAATTTAAATCACACATTCTCCCCCGATCACAATTATCAAATCATTTGAGATTTGTGATCTCTTATAGATTTAAATTGATTTTGAAAGCTTTTAAGGAGAATTGTGACTTGATTATGAAAGCGTTTGAACTGATAAGGATCGGATTTTAAGACTTTAAACTCCATTGATAAAACATGCATGTATATCTTTTGAAAAACAATTTAATGCCAAATAACTTTTTAATTTAATTGAAATCATTCTCCCCCTCAATCAATGACATAGGTTGTTGATTGAGAGATAGATATTTTGCAAATAAGTCCTGATGATTATCAAAAATAGAGACCGAGTTATTTTTCAAAGCAGTTAGTTTTCAGCAGATAAATGTTTATAGAATCAGAGCATGGAATTTGAAAACATGGTAAAGAATGGCTCTGTTCTTTCTTTAAAAAGCGGGTTACTTCCTGAAATGACAATAAACCATTGTTTCTCTTTCTCCCAAAAATATTTTTTGATTTTTTGAATTTTTGATTTTTTTTTTATATATATATATATATAAAAATTCGAACAACATCTAAAGTCCCGTGTCATTCTTTGAATGACAATATCAAGACCGTAGATATTATCGAATCGAGAGAAACATGACAAAATGACAATAATTTTTGAAGATTTTTCGAATTTTTCAAAATTTTATGGATTTTGAAAGTTTTATATTTTTCTATTTGTTTTTTGAGGGTTTTATAATTTTGTATTTTGATTTTTCGAATAGATATATACAAGAGATAGATGAAGATAGACCTTTACTCTTCGTCTTCCTCCTGAAGACGTTTGAGTGTTTCTGGTTGAAGGCTTTTCAAGCCAAGACGTGGAAGAATAAACTCAAAACGTTCTCTTGGAAGAGCTTTGGTGAAGATGTCAGCTAACTGGTATTCAGACCTCACAAAATAGAGTTCCACCACACCTTTTTCTACTTGTTCCCTGATGAAATGATGTCGAATGTCGATATGCTTTGCTCTTGAGTGTTGAGCATTGTTGCATGAGAGAGCAATAGCACTTTTATTATCACAGTACAGAGGGATTTTGTTGAATACAAAGCCATAGTCAGATAATTGAGATCTCATCCATAAGATTTGAGCACAACAGGATGACATGGCTATGTATTCAGTCTCTGTAGAGGAAATAGAAGTACTCATTTGCTTCTTTGAAGACCAGCTCACAAGCTTATCACCCAAAAACTGAGCACCTCCAGACGTACTTCGACGTGTATCTTGACAACCTGCATGATCAGCATCTGCATAGGCCGTTAGTGACATACCGGTGTCCTTCGGGTACCAAAGACCCATATTGATGGTTCCTTGGAGATACCGAAAGACCCGTTTAACTGCTTCAAGGTGCTTTTTAGTAGGCTTAGCCTGGTATCTAGCACACATGAAAACAGCGAACAAGATGTCTGGTCTACTAGCAGTGAGGTACATCAGGGATCCAATCATACTACGATATTTCATTTGGTCAATTATGATCCCTGAGTGGTCCTCATCTAGTTTGGTTCGGTCAATCATGGGGGTGACAACAGGGTCACTTGAATCAAATCCAAATTTCTTTAAGATCTCTGTTGCATATTTAGATTGATTTATGAAAATGCCTCCGGGACTTTGTGAAATTTGTAATCCCAAGAAAAATGACATTTGTCCCATCATTGACATTTGAAATTTTGAACTCATTTCATTCGAAAAACGATCACATTCCATTGGGTCTGTCGAGGCAAAAATAATATCATCAACATAAATTTGAACATGAATTAAATGTTTGCCTGACTTCCTGGTGAACAATGTAGGATCAACTGCTCCTTTGCTGAATCCGGTTGATAGAAGAAACTTTGACAGTGTATCATACCATGCCCTTGGAGCTTGCTTTAAACCGTAAAGAGCCTTCTTCAAACGATAAACGTGAGTAGGATGCTCTTGATTCACAAATCCTTCAGGTTGGCTGACGTAGACGACTTCTTTAAGATCTCCGTTCAGAAATGCCGTCTTCACATCCATCTGATAGACTACCATGTTCTTACTAGCAGCATTATCCAGAAAGATTCTGATTGCCTCGATTCGAGCTACTGGAGCAAAAGATTCTTCAAAGTCAATACCCTCCTCTTGACGGTATCCTTTAGCAACTAATCGAGCCTTGTTCTTCAACACATCACCATGCTCATCAAGTTTCACTTTGAAGATCCATTTAAGAGCAATAATCATAGCACAGTCTGGAGCAGGTACTAACTCCCATACATCAAGTCGATCAAACTCATGAATTTCATCTTGCATGGCATTGAACCAGCTATCTTCATTCATGGCGGTTTTAACATCTTTTGGTTCGATCTTAGATAGTACGGAGTTGAAGAAGCACCATAAGGCATCGGTTGCAAGTTGTTTCCGGGTTGATACAGGACGAGAGGGATTTCCAATGATGTTGTCTAATGGATGATCGTGAGTCCATTTTCTGAGGTGTTCATGTGGCAGTTGTTGAGGGACTGAGGTAGCTGAGTCGATGTCTCCTGAAGAAGATGGTTCTGATGATGATTCAGGAGCAAATATGTTTTCAAATGGAGCATCTTCAGGAGTAGCAAAGGGATTAACTTCATCATTGATGCCAGAAACATTTCCATGATGTACATTTGAAGAATGATGATTTGTTGATGAGACTAAAGGATCAGCAGCAGGTGCTTCTTAGTTGGATAAGTCTTGTCCCTCATTAGTTGGATAACACAATGCACCAAACACACGAAGGAAAGAGAGATTAGGTTTTCTATTGTGGACAAGTTCATATGGAGTTATTCCATGAACAGTGTGAATCAGAGAACGATTTTGTGTGTAGCATGCAGTGGCAATAGCTTCAGCCCAGAGAAACATTGGAACCTTTGAGTAAATCAGCATTGTTCTAGCGGCTTCTACAAGAGTTCGATTTCGTCTTTCAACTACACCGTTCTGTTGAGGAGTTCGAGGAACACTTCTTTGTTGGCTTATTCCAATGCTTTCATAGAAGTCACTAAGTTGTTTGTTAACAAACTCAGTTCCATTGTCTGTTCGGATAATTCTGACTGTTTTGTTGAGTCGAACCTGCAGCTGTTTGATGAGCTTGATGATGATATCAGGAGTTTCATCCTTTGTCCTTAAGAACTTGACCCAGGTGAATCTAGAGTAATCATCAACCACAACCAACACATATTTCTTACCAAAGATGTTCTGCACTCTCATTGGTCCACACAAATCCATATGAAGGGTATGAAGAACTTCTGTAATTGAGATTGTAGGTTTGTGTTTGTGGGCAAACTTTTTGCTTTTACCCAATTGGCATGCTGAACAAAGATGATCCTTTTCATACTTTAGTCTAGGTAAACCTACAACTAAGTCCTTTCTGGAAAGATCGTTGATGGTGCCGAAGTTCAAGTGATTGAGACGACGATGCCATAACCATGACTTTGTTTTTGAAGCCTTTGATAACAAGCAGATTGGAGAAGCCCTCATCATGTCATCGATAGAGATGGTGTAAAGATTTGAGCCACGAGTTCCTTTTAACAGTTCCTCACCATTAAGATCTCTAACAAAGCAGGTATGTTTTCTGAAGGCTACTTCTAGATCAGAATCACAGAATTGACCAACAGAGAACAGATTATGACCCAAACCTTCCACATAGTAAACTCTAGAGATGACACTATCACCAACAACGTAATCTCCATAACCCATAATAGCACCGAAATGATCATTACCGAATCTAACAGTCCCGATGAATTTGCTCACGAAGTTCATGAGCCGCGACCGGTCTCCAGTCATATGCTTGGAACAGCCTGAGTCCAGGTACCACAGAACGATTTGAACGATCTGCAGTTGAACACAGACAAGAATGGATAACTGGATAATTGGGATCCCCATGCAAGAATGGGTTCCATTTGGTTAGTTACAATGGTTGGAACACCCACATCAGAAATAGAAGCATTCATATCAGAAAGTGAGGCAATGGAATCATTGTGATAGATGCAGTACTAGTGTATGTATTAGCCCTGTTCACAGTGTGATCACTTCTTAAGGGAATAGTTCTACCAGTAGGCATCCATTTTCTAGTGGGCATTATCTGATTAGTCTTATGACCAACAGGTATCCAATAAAAGCCTATTTTACTGAATGTTCTTCCTGTGGGTTTCCACTATTTTCTAACTTTCTTTCGTTTTTGCCTTTTAGCCTTCTTAGCATGAATTTTAGCATTAACAATATTAACTGGACAATTAACATCATTAGGCAGAACATTAACACCACATTCATGATTAGAAACAGAATTCAAGCAGACATCAGTACAAGGTTTGCAAATAGTATCGGAATTCGAATTAATTACAGTACGCCTATGGCTAATACTAGAATCAACACGATTCGTTTTATTCAATTCAAGCTTAAAGTTCCTAGATTGTTCTTCTACTCTCTTCCAGTGCACATTCTTAGCTTGAGAGGTCCTATCATTCCTTGTATTGTCTTGAGACTTTGACCTGCTCCGTTTAATGTCACTGATTACTCCTGTAGAGGGAATGGGAACATTAGTTGGTTTAACTACTCTTTGCATCACCTGTTTAGATGTGCTGGGATCTGAACTACATGCAGGTGCACTAAGGTTCACTTTCTTAAAACTAGAGGTACTGAGATTTGTACTCCTAGAAGGCACACTTGAGTTATCTTTCTTAGCATTGACAGATCTGGAATCTGAACTACTTAAAGGCACACTACGGTTCACATTCAAAACGTTGGGAATCGAATGCATATCATACTTGGCATTAGGCATCGAGCATGGAATCAAAGGATTAACTCTCTCACCTAATGACTTTGGGCATATTGTGATCAAGCATTCTAAGATTTCTTGAGATCGTTTGGCATATAAGCATGCATGTCCAATTGCATTATCATGAGGTTTCTCTAGCTTATCCTCTTCAACAATCTCACGCAGACATTCTAAGCAATCCTTAAGAGATGAGAAGTATGTTTGAATAGCAAGTTTGTTGTTCCTTAGATGAGGAGGGACATATGTCACAGACAAAGCATATTTATTACAAGAGTGAACCTTTGATACACCATTCTCCCCATTGGTCATTGGCATTTTCCCTTTTACCTGACTCTTCAGATTGTCAATTTCCTTTTGCAATGAAGCTATTTGTTCGTTATTTTTGTTACCAGTGACCTTAATTGATTCAAATAACTCATTGAAATGACGTTTAACCTTTTCATTTTCTTCTAGAAAACTTTCGTTTTCCTTTTGTAAAGCATTTACTAGGTTTTGAAGATGAAACGTTTGAGAATTCTGGGAATCTAAAGGAGGAGGCATTTGGGAGCCTGTCATATTGTTCGTTTGACCCTTTAATTGAGAGATTTGGGCTTTCAACTTTCTGATCGTGTTGCACTGAGCTTGAATCTGTTCATCACGTTTGTTAATTTGAAAAACTGCATCAAACTCTGGAGCATCTGATGATGTCTTGATATTTGAAGTTTTGACATTTTCTTTAAGATGTTAATATTTTAGTTGTAAATTAAAATGCTCAACTTCTAGTTTAGAAAAATGTTTAACCAAATTGTCGTGATCATCCAGTTCAATTTTCTCGTTTAGTTTAGAATTAGTTTTTTCAAGCTCAATGACACGATCATGGGAGACTTTCAGGGCAACAGATAGTTCATGAAATTTGGAAGCATTAATAGAGCAATTTGAAGCAGTAAAAAACATATCTTGAGCAACACATTCAGTAATAAGAGTCTCATTCAATGTATGCAAGTTCTTCCTCTCAATCTCATTATATTTTAGTGCACGCTCATAGTCACTAACTTCAACTATCATTGCATCAAATTCCTTTTCCATTCCCTTGATATCACTTTCTATCCCCTTTTTAAGACTCTCAAAGTGATCTTTTAGAAGTTTAAAGAAAGGCATGACCTCAGTTAAATAACATTCTTTCATTTGCTCAAAACCCCTTTCTCCTTCAGTTATACCAGTGGGTGTGATCCTTTTCTTGCAAGTTTTCTCAAAATCAACAAATAGTTGAAATATAACATATTGGCTAATTAAGGTCTTGCTTTTAGTGGCAATTGTTCTAGGAACAAGATGCATTGGTGTATTAGGAGGATACACAGTCACTCTAGGCATTTTCCAAAGGGGAGGGTTTGTTTCAACAATATTTACAGCTTTCTGCTTATCTAAATCCATTTTCCAGAAGACTTGTTCGGGAGTCAACAATGTATGAGGCTTAAACTTGTTCAAGGAAATCAAGTTTTCCTTCTTGTAGTCATGAGGAGTGATAATTACTTTTTTCTCTTTGCATTTAGGATCATTTAGTTTCTTATTCATCTTTTCCCTAGTGATTTCATCTAGTTTCTTATCATCCTCTGTGCACTCAACGCAACTAGGTTTTTGTCTAGGTTTAAGAATCTCATTGCCATCATAGATCACACTTTGAGCTGCTTTTGCTATCTTTCCGTACTCAGGGTTAGGTTTATCTATAATGGGAACACTATGCTTATCGCTTAGAACTCTATGTTTAGTGACCATGTGAGCAGTCTGAATGGTGTTTCCTTGTATGTACAACTTGTTTTCAAGTTTGTTTTTCAAAGTTTTCAGATTAGAAAAGTCTCTCAAGAGTTTTGATTCCTTTGCATTAAATTCTTGCTTAAGCATTTTCACATTTTCTTGAAGTTCTTGTTTTTGCTTAGCTGTTTTAGAAAGTTTTTCTTGCAAGGAATTTAATTCTTGTTTCAATACTTCTTCTCTAAAATTACTTTTTCTAATGACTGTACGCACTTGGTCATCCATTTCCTGCTCACGAGTGGTCAACTTAAATTTTGCACGTTGTTCATAAATAGCAACACGTTCCTTATAGGCATTTAGTTAAGAAATTACAGAATCATCAGGGGCACATGCAGTGTATTCATCAAAAACATAGTCATTGTTGACTGCAGAAGATGCATCACTTGGTACACCTTCACTTTCACTTTGTTTCACGTATTGATCATATGGGACAATATCGATATTAACCATATTTTCAACATTTGATTCAATAGTTTCAGTTGATTGTACTTTGTCATGCATCTGTTGCACATCAGCATCATCGTATAGTTTTAATACCTCTGAGATGAGTTTGTCTTTGGATGGGCCAGCTTGTGGTGAAGAAGAGACCTTGGGAGAAACCATTGGAGAAATGCTGGCCATAAAAATGGTGTGTGCCGTAGGTCCATCATCCACATCTGAGTCGTATGCATCACAATCAGCGACTTGAAAGGCATTCTGATGATTGTGACCTATCTCCTGAATAGGCTACTCATCCACATCTGCATCATAGGTCTTGGCATTGCCCTCAGCTAGAAACAGCAATTCCTCTTCATCCAAAGCAGCACCATTGTCCTGAGCTTGTACAAGCAGCATCTTATCTCTGAAGTAATCAGCATTCTGTGGACGCTTTGGAGATGTGCAGTTTCTTGCAATGTGTCCCTCACCACCACAGTTATAACATTTTATCGGCTTAGCTTGACCTTGGTTACCATTCCTTCCTCGATTCTGGTTGCCAACATAACCCCTACCAGCTCCACCTCTTCCCTGATCATACTGTCTTTCCTGAACTGGTTGCACCACGATCCTTCCATCTTTAACAGTAGCTTGATTGTGTGGGTTAGATGTTGTTCTGAGGTTGTTGTTGGTTTGTGGGAGAGAATTCATGTTTTGACTAATCAGAAGAGCTAGTTGATTAATGAAGTTACCCACGTGTGCATCAGCATCAGCTTGTTTGAACATAGGATCAGGAATGAGTTTGTGATTACCATTACCCAAGGGTATGACTTGTGAAGCTTTGGTTGTGATTCCGATGTTTGAGTAGAAGGCAGTTGAGTCATTAGACGAACTTGTCTCTCCTTGGTTGGTTTTGAACTGATTGAGAATCAATTTTTCAAACATAGCATGTCTCTCATTCTGAAGGAGGAAGGCATAGAGTTGCTCATAGTTTGTATTCTTCAATCCTTTAGTGAGCTTCACAGCGGTGACAAACTTGTGCCATTCGGGATTCATGTTGTTCACAAATTTTGAGTTCAGCTGAATGTTAGGCATAGTCATTCTGATGTTCCTCATGTCATTCACCAACTTATGAAATCTCACATAGTACTCATAGACACTCTCATCTGGCTTCATCTTGAAGTGTTCAAATTCGTCATAGAGTTGTGATTCTCTGTCTTCCATAGTTAATTCTGAACCTGAGAGAAGCATCTTGACATTATCCCAAACTGCCTTTGCATCGGTGTTGTGATTGATCAGCTTGTAGATGTCTTTAGGAAGACCTTGGAGAACAATGTTAGAAGCCCTGATATCTGCATCGAATCTCTTTTTCTCCTTATCATCAAGCTCATCATACATTTTAGGTCTGTCCATTCCGTAAATAGGAGTTCCATCTTCATTAGTATCAAGTATGTCTCTAGTCGTCTCAACTCGATATGGTCCTTCATCAATGGATTTGAGAATGTTGACACCATTTTCCTTTCCAAGGCAGTACAATCTGATTCGTTGAGCCCAAGAATCGTAGTCAGTTCTGTCAAGCATGGGTGGACGAGTATCTGAGCCAGCTGCTTGAACATCCTCGGCAACAGTGGAGATGATAGTAGGAACGTTGGTAGACATGTCAACAGATTATACGGGATTTTATAACTCTATGATTAAACCGGGAAATAGATTCTTTCACGGGATTTTACTAAATCAAGAGAAAACCGTAAACAATCACCCAAGTGACTAGAAGATAATGCACCAAGTCGCTAACACCTAATTCGCTACACCACTAAGTCGCTAGAGTCCCAAGTCGCTAGACAAATGCAAGTCGCTAAGTAGTAACTCGCTAAGCCTCAAGTCGCTAGCAAAATTTTGGCAGCAATTCGCTACTCAAGTCGCTAAAGATACAAGTCGCTAAAGAGCAACTCGCTACAGACCAAGTCGCTACCACCAAGTCGCTACCCGTAGTGGAGAGTCCACTACTTGTACTGTTAATTGCTAGATCTAAGTCGCTAGCTCCAAACTGTAACTCGCCACGAAATTGCAAAGCAAGTCGCTACGAAGAATGAAGTCCGAATGTCAAGTCGCTAGCAAGAAAACCACAAAAACATCACTTTTCAATCCAAAAACTACCCAACCACGATGATTCAAGCTTACCAAATCAAAACCTAAACACTTGTGATGATTCTAAACATAAAAGTACTATCAAAATCCAAAGTTTAACACTAGAAATCACCCAAATGATGCAAAAACCACTAAACTTTTTCAAACTCAAAAACCACCTAAAAACCACTAGAAATCCAAAGATGTGCAAGATATGATCTAACCATGGCTCTTGATACCAATTGTTGGGTATTAGTTTTCACATACACATCAAACCATAACAACAAGGTGGCGTATAAGTAGAATTCTAGAGAGAGAAAGTTAGAGGTTTAGGGAACTTTAGTGAGAGAAAGAAAATTCTTATTATGAGCTCCAACTCTCTACCTTGGGAGGTAGAGAGTATTTATAGTCTTACATAAATCGCCACACATCGGGCTGTGGATCAGGCATACAGTGGGTAAAGACCCGTCCGTCCATCACGGTGTTACTTAACTAAATACTACTTAACATAAAAGAACTACGACTACGAGCTTTCTAACGATTACATATACTTGAGGTGACCGACTCTTTAATACCTGGAATTTCTAATTCCTAACACAGTTTATATCCATGATAATAATATATCATACTAACAATTTTTATGTCCACGAAAACAACATAAATAATAGTTTACCGAGAAGAAAGAGGAGAAAACGAGGATCACGATGGCGTCTCCACGGGTACAACCCGTAGCCATCAAGCCTTGAATTATTAAACACGTTTTACCACGAAACCCTAATTGACGAAACTAGGGTTTGAGATTACGCGCGCGTGAGAGAGATTCGAGGGGCGTAGTTTGCAGAAATAGAACCACCACAACCCGATCTACAAGATGGGGTAGGCGGTGTTAATGTAGGAGGTGGCCAGAATTTGGCCGGAGACTGGTGGCGGCGCCGGAACCGTAGGTGGGTCGCCGGATAATTTAGAGAGAGAGAAGGAGAGTTATTTTGTGTGTGTGAATTGTAGAGAGAGAATGAAAATGAGTGAAATGAGAGGAAGTGGGAGTGTGGGGGTATTTATACCCCTGGAGGGACCATTGTTGCAATTAGAGTAAACACAAGGGTGAAGACGAAACATAACACAAGGAAACGAGGGATTCGTGACTCGAGAGTTACACCATTGTTCTTAAAATATTATTTCCAATAAAAACGATATAAAATACGACTCGAATCTCAAATTAAATCCAACGATCGCTCTACTCGACGTTTATCCAATTACGACGCATCACGGAAATTACGAGTTGTCACAGCCTCACCTCCTTAAAAGGAATCGCGTCCTCGCGATTCAGTTCTAGTTATCCATTAAGTCTAAAAGGGGTGAGTGCAACAGCACGAGGGTTTATCTTCACGTTCCCTACGCGAATCTAGGATCTTACTGCGATTTTCTATGAACTTCGAAGACAAAGTGGCAACTTTACTAAAGTTGCTAGGTTTCATCATCTATGGTTTTAATAGGTCAACGAAGTTTAAACGTCCAAAGATTAGAATTTCCTAAAGGGATAACGATTTCCTCATCGGCGAGTCATTTCTTCCTATTACACGCGAAATGTTGGGAACTCTCTACTGAGTCTCGATGGTAGCTTAAGGCTCTGACCTACTGGTCTCAATCTCGCAAGGATTTTTTTTTCCTAAAGGATTGATATAGTGGGGGTTAAGTTTTCACGTTTAGTACTTGCTTTACATAATTTCATGGTGGATCCGAAAGCTTAATTCCAGGTTACCTCGGAGGGTTTAAGAGATTTACGTTGTCTATGTCTCCAAATGGTTTGTGAGTATCTTACATATCCATCTCAACTTAGAGCGGTTTCCTTGGTATCTTCTTAATTAGGTTCAGAGTTGGTAGGTTGGTTATTTCCATTGCTACGCAACAATCGGGATCGGCACCTACGACCATAAAGGATCTCTTACGGTACCTTTGAGGTACTGAAGCGATAGGTCTGGTTATAGGAGAAGTTGGCCAAGGGAAGGTGTACATCCCAACCATTGCCAAACTTGATAGGTACACTACGTGTTCTACTAGGGTTCGAATGGTTCTTCTACTTCAGCCCTTAGTTTGGAGGTGATACACTATAAGCATATCCAGATCTATTCTCTCGGCTCTAGGAGGTGATAGATGAAAATGGGTGTGTGGCGATTGCCATAATCCGGAAAAGATAGAAATTAGCATTTCCTAAAGCACACGGTTTCCTTTACATGCGAAGAATTCCATTTGTGTAACTTAGGTTTTCCGATCGCGCTTCTTCCTTTAAGAGTATCGAAATGAGTTGAAGGTTGAGGAAGGAGGATCAGGTGTATACTAACCAAATGAATCTCAGATAGGGAAAACGGATCAAGGGAATTTCCTTTTTAATCGAAGTTCCATAATTGAAAGAAGGTAGGGAGCTAAGGTTTGAAAGTGAGATTTAGCTTATTGAAGCAAGTCACTTTACCAGGGGGAGAGGATTGGGTACTACCTCACCTCCTTAAAAGAAGATAGTTGGGTTCTCTAGTGTTGCTATAACTATATGAGGAGAGACGAGCATTGTCGTCCATACTTTTTCCTTTTTACTAATTCGCGGGAGGTGAATAGGTTGGTAAGACTACTAACAACCACTTAGGTAAAGGCAGGAATCTACTTCCAAGGTTTCGTCTATGGTGTAGCTTATCGTTTGGTGAGAGGTCCGAAAGGTTAGCAGGTGCTTCTCGAAGGATGAGAGAAAGATTATGTGATTGTCCTAGAGAACGTGGTTCAAGTTTCTCCTTAGGATTTCAAGATTTCTGCTGAGTACGGAATTTCTACTAGATGAGAAGTCTAGGAAGTTCAGAGTATGTCTCTACCATCAATCAGTCGGTTGACTTAGCATGATATCTAGGTTAGAGACGAAAGTACGATTCCTAAAGGAGAGTATTGGTTGCTAACCACAATCTGTCGATTGACTCATTGGTGCACTTAACACTTAACGCAAAAGGTTTCAAGGTTCAACTCCAAAATCATAATCTCCAAAAGAAGTTCGACCATCGATCAACATCAATTCAAGAGTGAAGGTTAACGGCTATAAGTTGGTTTACTAAAGAATTTCGCATCGATGGAGTGTAAGGTACCATATAAATAAAATAGAGTAGGTATTACCATAACTGGTGGTGTGATGTAGCAGACTATTGTTGACAACAATGTTGAGGGTTCAATGTTTCTAGAGTCAACATCGACAAAACAATATCTAAAGATAATCCTCGGTGAACAACTTCACTAAAACAAGTTGTTAGATTGTTATCGATACAGGTACCTAAATAGAGGATAAGGTACGACATCAATAGCACGTAAGGTACTACCTTAACTGAAAGCTGTTGGCACGTCGACAACGACATTATCGGTTTAGAAAATGAGCAACATCGACTAGATGAAATCGTTAAAATCAACATCGAGTGAATGGTAAGGTTTCAGAAGTTTTCTCAACAATCGGTTCAAGACTAAGCTTGAGGTATAAGTGTCGGTAACAGGGTTACCAACGAAATGAGGCTAGATGACAAATCCACGGTGTTACCACTGAAACGATGTGGAATGATAATTCCAACAAGATTACTATCGAAATGCGGTGGAATGATAATTCCAATATGGTTACTATCGCGATGCGACCGGATAACGTTTCAAAATCGAATACCGATTAAAAGTCGAAAGATGATTTTAACAAAGTTATCAATGAAACGAGGCCGAATAATAATTCAAGGCCAAATGATGATTCGAAGTAAAATGATGAGTTAAAACTCGAAACGAGATCAAAGTCATAAGGTCGAAAATCCAAAAACCAAAATCCGAAATAGTCCAGACCAAATCCAAAACAGCTCAAAACAATTTCAAATGCTCGAATAGATCAACGAGGCTTATGTCGAAAAAAAATTCGGATGAAAACAGTGCCAATCGGGTCTCACCCGACTTATGGCGAACTACGCTCAAGTGTTACAAACAAGAATTTCACAAAACGGAGACGTATAATGATGCCAGAAGTGTTACGATTCAAAAGGTGTTACGATGCCAGTGTGTTGTGTGTGAGTGCGGCTTTTCGTGATGTTTAGCGAGTGTGAGTGTGCGAGTCCACCTAAAGTTTATCGTTCTTTAAACCAATCTCAAATCCGAATACAAATTTGGTTGTAACAATTCCTAGTATTGGTAAAATTCACCTCTGAGACGGACATAGGTGATCAGTCCATGTCCTGCTGTCTCTGGCTGAATATAGGTGATCAGTCTATATTCAATCGAGATTCGATAAATTTTTATTAAGCAAGGCACAACCAGTTTATAACCAATTCTTAATATATATTCCCAACTTCAATGTTATATGCCCAAAATGTATTCATTTCCTCATCTCAAAAATATCTCGTTGTTCCATTTAGTTATTGGCGTTAGGTATCATCGCGCGCGTGTGTGTGGTATCGACTCGACGAACACAATGAATGCACTCAAATAACCACAATGCGCCTCATAATGACACAATGAGACGCCTAAATGATAAACTTTATAGTTTAATAAGTTTCGGAATAAATAGTTAGACCTTATCGAATTCGCAACTCGATAAACTCAACCATTTGTTCATGTCGCTTATTATCCCAAAACCAAACACATCTTAGATAATTTGCCCATTAATAACGTTATACCACGTACATAGCGGGCGCCTATTAGGTTCGTCAACCTAATAAGTCTGTCATCCACGTGGATCGACGCTATTAATGTTAGGTCATCCGTAACCCACGCACAACACATGAATGACATTAAATATTAATAAATGACACCCTTCGATAAACGTACCCTCGAAACATTTAATGACTCATTTATTACAAAACATTTCTATTTTTAAACGTTGGTTCCCTCTTTAAAATGTCGAATAAGAAGGCGAGCCTTGTTATCGAATGCGTAGTACAAACCCATTTATCATCTATATCTTCCAGTACTATTTACTAGTATATATATATATATATATATATATATATATATATATATATATATATATATATATATATATATATATATATAGAGAGAGAGAGTTAGGATCAAATAAGAAGATTACTTAAAATAAGAAGGAATAAGAAGAACTATAACCGCAAATTCGAGATGCACCGACCTAAATTAGATGCATCCCTATAATCTTAGATGCATTATAACGCACTATAATGTGTTTTCTAGCTTTTAATCAGATGCATATACGTATATTAGATGCATTTCATGATTTCTCTTGTTTTTTGTTCCTCTGCACGTGCCAAAACCATGAAAATCAATTTGCACCATCTAAACATCAAATTAACTTTCGAAACTCAAGATGCTGCATCTATATAAATAGAAACGCATCTAATGCAAGTCGTTGTATCTCAAATGCGTGGTTTTGGTCACTTCTCACCACTTCTTTTTTTAATTTACTTCTCACTGGATCCCTACTATATATATATATATATATATATATATATATATATATATATATATATATATATATATATATATATATAAATTTCGAGATAAATTTCAATATAAATTTATTCGTTTCAATATAATTTTTCAATGTAAATTCCAATATAAAATTTTGATATAAAATTGCCATATAAAATTTCGATATAAATTTTGAGTCATTATTCGTTTCGAGTTCCCAAGCCCGAGTCGTGACTCTCGGCTTTTACACAATCATATTGCCCAAATAAATACTAAAGACCACGTTACGGCATTGTCAGGGTAGTCGAGACTAGAAAGTCACGGTAACACCTGACGTAGCGCAAAGTTGACATATATACCATTGAATCCAAAATAAACAATTTTCACAATTCTAATTAATCTCCCAAGCAACCTCATACCAATCTCGCCATCTAGACAGACAATCAAACATACCCAACACCATTTAAACACTTCCAATCGACTCTTTCAATTTCCCAAACACAACCGATTAACGGGTATTGAATCTAATGTTTGTCAATAACTTACCAATTACCCAAAACACCACAATTAATTTGTTATTCAATTAAGGCTGTTAATTGAAATGTCATTCGATTCCAAAAATCTGATTCATACCAATGATTCAACGTTAACCAAATAATCACACGTTAGTCCAATTTATCATCTGAAAACACTTACTGGTTTCACATATCATTATAACATTAACGGACATGAATTCATTATTAATAATCAAAACCGATTACCACTTGTTTGACAAATTTTAAAGAATAAAACAACGGTTTACGAGGGTTTCGACTCAAAATCGTGACACGAGACCATCACCAATCGACATCATCAAAATCATTATAATCCATCATCTAGTTATGATCAAGGGCACATAAACATGATAAGATGAAAAACACGTGAACATGACACACACACGATACCAACACACCAGTTTACATGCTTTATTTGCTTTAACGCATTTTAGACTCGTGTTCATCAAAACTTAATTGTGGAACTTACGTTCACGAGACAAAAGGCCTCGTTTGTGACTCCCTGACTTAGTTATAATAGTACCATTTCCTTTATATTCCTAAATCATTTCCACGACCACTACTAATGTGCAAGTTTTTAATCAAGTGCTGAGATTACGCCAGGAAATTGCGTAATCCTGATACTTTGAGAGTATCCGCATTATTGATAAATAATGTTGAATTATTGGTTATCACATTCTGTGTTCATTTGTTCACTTTAATCTTCCAAGTACTTTCCAATAGATCCTACGTATTTGTGCATACTCATACAAAGTTTTCTCTTTATTGTTTTGGATATACCCAAGGCAACTACTTAATATAAGTTAAGTGTTATAGATTTAAGGTTTGGGACTCCACACTCTGTGAAAGGTATAGTACGTGCGAAAGCATGAGGACATGCTTTCTGTGAGTGTATAAGCATGCAGAAAGCTTATAGTGAACTACTAAGGTAGGCAGACTTAAATCGTCTACTAACAGGGCACACGCTCAATCAAGTGTTCAATCAAACCGTTCATCAAATATAAACATCTCATCAATCCTCTTATCAATCAATCGAGTTCAAAATTCCAAAATCATAATATACCGTTTACTCAAATCAAATTCCGTAATATCTCGATAATCACATCTCATTTACCCAAAATCAATAATCATATCTCCAAATCATAATGTTTCCATACTCAGTTCACAATATCCCTTAACAGATCATCTCATAATTCAAATCGCAGTTTATACCATAATCAATTAAGAAGCTTCGACTTGGCAAGCGGGCGGGCGTAGGTCGAGGATCAATTTTCTCAAAAAGTGGTTATAGTTTAGGGTTTATAAAATACCTAAATCTCTATAACCTTGAGCTCTGATACCAATCTGTAACACCCCCAAATCTCTGTACAGCGGAAGACTTAATCAAGTTTTCGGGGCGTTACTATTGGACTGGTATCGCACACAAGTATAGCAAAAAGATAGTCATTAATTATTCATAACCAATCCGAAATTTAGTTATTCAAAACATTTAATCCAAAAGTGTAAATATTAGGCCCAAAACATGATTTAATAAAATAGTTCCCGAAAGTTTATCAGAGTCAGAAATGATCCTTGAACCCCGCCTTCTTGCCAAGCTTCCACCGATCACGTATTCCAAACATCTCTCAAATACCTGAGAAATCATGCTAAAAGGTCAGCTTACGTTGGTGAGTTCATAGGTTTAAGTTCAACAAAATCATAGTGGACCTGTAGGAGTTGATTTACTATGCAAGACCTAAGATAGATAAATACCGTTTGCACATCGATCCTACCCGGATCACCAACCATAATCATATCCCGCATCCAGGGATTACTCGGGCCCAGCGACTCTAGTCCAGCACTGTCGTGGCAAAATCTAGAACAATTGCCAACCCCGGACTAGGTCGAGATAGAAGTCTATTCTTAGCTAGGCGACAATTATAGCAATTAGGATTGCTACCCTGGTCTAAGGCAACAACTACCGCACATCTATCTAAACAGTCAAGCATATAAGCAAATCCAAATAGTTTTCACGGTCCGAAAATAGTAGCATGATTCTCACCCCAATGTAGTTAAAACGTTGTTAAAAGTGGGGCTATGAAACTCACCTTAGCCACAGCAATGCACTATTCACTATTGACACGACTGGCATCTAAAGTTAATCTCCATGGCATCCAAAAGAATGTACGACGAGTACAATAGAATAGTTGTGACGCAACCTAATGCGTATACGATATTCTCAGAATACGGCTCATACGATAAAGAAATCAATAGAAAGTAATGTGTTGTAGTTTTCGTGGATCATTCATGTCGTTACTTTCAAAAGTACATTATCGTTCCCAAAAGTTCATAATTAATATCTCAAAAGTTTAGTTTTAACGTTTCGTGTAGTGGTAAGGAACATAAACGCGACGTACAACTCACGCGAAAGAAGAGACGACATCGACAGAGTCGAGACATATTGAGCATAACTCACGCCAAACAGGAAAAGACATTGACAAAGTCAAGAAATACCGACAATACTCAAGCTAGTCAAAGACTAGGAAACGACGACAACTATTTATATAAGATAAATAGGTTAATTAGTGAGTTTCGGTAATTTACCCAATAATCCCCAAACGTACATGTTTAATAACAAAAGACAAGTTTCCATCTATCGCTCAATTAATAAGGTTTTCTCAATCGTTATTCGTAATTATACAAGTTTACAAGAAAGTACTTCATATAAGGTATATTAAGTAGTGTACTATAAATGACACGTTCGTTAATTCCAACGTTTCCAATTCAATATGACTTCAATAAGTTATATTATCAAAATAATATTTCCAATCAAGCTTATAAAAGCTAACAGGTGTTATAAAACACGAGTTACCATCGTATTTAATAAGAGTTCATAATAGATTAAACCATATCCATCCATAATATATATAGTTATATAATTCAGTAGCAGCTCGGATGTGAAAGCAGAATATTTAGCTTTATTGCAAAAAAATTAATACTAGCTCATCAAAACGTTCAATAGAGTACGACATACTAATCAATACATATGTTACTAACAAGTTTACAAAAGATGTTTTGTATTTATAAAACACAAGTTATTATCGTAGTACATGAGGGTTTTTAACTATATAGAACCGTATTCATTGATAATATATATATATATATATATATATATATATATATATATATATATATATAGAAATTGGTTCATTAGAAAAGTAGATCTCAAGAGAAAAGTGAGAAAAGCGTACAAATAACCCCCTCCCCTTCCTCCTCCTTTTTTTTATCCCAACTCAAGGGGCCTTATTGTAACTTCTTGTATTTTATGAGGTTTGTTCGTAACTTTTACACATTTCCAGCTATATCATATATAAAATGTAATCCTTTTCATTTTTTTCACTTCTTTTTTCTCTGAATATACGCTCCTCTCATTTTTCTCACGATTTCTTCTTCTTCTTTCACCCGAGTGACAATTTCCATCCGATCAAAATAATAGATATGGTTTATTATCAGATTCAATCATCCTCTCTTCATAATTTCTCAAATCGAAGATCAAAGTAAGTAATTAACTGATTTCAATTACAGATTTTTTAGTTTTGCTATTTTAATTCAAATAGAAATGTTATATATGTGTTTATTAGTGTTTATCTGTACGAATTATTGTTCATTGTGAGCTAGGGTTTTGTTTTATGAATTTTGATTTAATCATTAGGTTTGTTCATAGATGTATTAATTTAAGGAGTTTTGCAACATGATGTAGTGTATAGACTAGTTTTTTGAAGCAAATTTGAGGAAAAAATACCTGTTATATGTGTTTGTAAAAACTGCACACAAGATGTTTGATTAAATGTCTCAATGAAAATTTATAACTGTGATGCGCTAATTTTACACTGTGACGCATTAACTGTTTCTCTAATTGTTTTGGTCATTTTTTCAATGGAACGAGCTTTGTATATGTGGTTGTATGTGTGATGTAGTTGTTCTAAATTATTATTGCAGTCTTTTGTTTTTTTGTGGTTAAATATAGATCTGAAAGCTTAATTATGTTTATGTTATGAGTAGAAAATGTTTGTTTGTTTAACTAAATGTATGATGTAGTTGCTCTAAAATTTTGATGAATAGGTGTTTGTTTTTATAGATGTGGATCTATTAGATAGTGTTTTCATTATTTTATCAGTAGAAACGGCTCATATGTGAAGTTGTATTGTGATGCAACTATTTTAAAATGCATATTCAGTAGGTGTTTGTGTGTGACGAATATAGATCTGAAACATTGTTGTATGATGTAGTAGGTGTATGTAGTTATATGTATGATGCACATGTTCAGTAATGCTGAAGCAATCGGTTTTTGTTTGTGAAAAATACGAATCTATTAGGTATTTTTTGTTATTTTATCAGTAGAAAAGGCATGTATAAGTAGTTGTATGTGTGACGCATTTGTTTTGAAATGATGATGCACTATTTGTTAACAAACGGATGCCTTGAGTTTTTCATTATGATTCACTGATATTAGTTGAATTATATGTTACTTTACCTTATAAATCATTTGCTGATATTGCCCTGCACCTATTAGATAACTCTATGATGCACCAGTTACTAAAAATTGATGCCCTGAATTAGTTAATGTGATGCACTTATATTCACATTTTGTTCCATTTTGCTAGGTTTTGTTTGAGCTATTTAGGTTGTTGAAGCTGAAGCTACTAAAGAAAGACGAGTCTCCCTCACTTGTGGAAGTAGGGATGACATAAGTCAAGGACTTCTTTAGAATAATACACCAGCAAACAAATTCAAGGACATAACTCGTTTGGCATATCCAAGAATTATTTTTCTTTTTCATATTTGATGAATTTTAAATTGATTTCCTTACTTGATACTTTGGTGCATTTTCTTTCTTTTCTGCAATTGAAACTTTTGTAAATAGTTGCTCATTGGTATCATGAGCATTTTGTATAGACTTTTTTTTTTCTTTATTTGATACTTCTACAAAGGAATGGTCAATGGTAACACTCTGTATATAAGATATTTTTCATTTAATGTATCATTGAAATTTTTGCAACTGTGATGCAGCATCATTCTCTTTACTAATACACTACTATCTTTATAAATGTTTTTTTTGAGTTTCATGTTGAATTCTACCTTACCTAAATAGAAGCACTTTCTGTTGATGCACATTATTTTTAACGTTGATGCACCTTTATCATTGACATTGATGCACTTTTTTCTTAAACAACAATTTTTTTATAAGTACTAATGCGGATATTTCATTCTAATCATTTCTTAACAATCATTCAATTGTTTTTTCTTGAAAACTATTGTTTTTAGTCCAATAGTTCAAAATTAATTTGATTTTTTTACTATATGAATTCTACCTTACCCAAACAGATGCACTTTCTTCTATGTACGGATGCACCTTTATTTTCAGCACTGACGCAACTTAGTTCTTTAAATATGTGATTGTGTCTGATAGGTGAAGAGGACATTTCATTTCAATCATCTTTAACAATCATAAAACTTATTTTATATAAAAAAACTATATCTACATAAAGCATCAAAGCATTTTATTTCCATATGCCCAACACACAACGAAAAAGTACAAATCATAACATTGCTTTTGCTACATCATAACCTTATAAAACCAAACATAATTGTTTCTAAACGCAATTAAATGAAGTTAAAAACATGAAAAAGCTACTTCTACCCACCTATTCATATTTCATGTTTATGATAAAACGAAAACCGTTGAAGAAATCTTTCTGAATGCATCTGCCTTACAAATTCTTCTTATGAGATTCACTGAAATTGCTTAACACAAATTATTATTCCTATGTTGCAGAACATATAAATCATGTTTCTTGTTTGTTTCTCAGAAGTTGCTTAGCATATACCCCTTCGTTTGTCCTCTTTAGTTTCAAATTTTACATTTTTCGAAATTCGTCTTGAAAGAAGCATCATGGACCTACGAAATTGGTGTGTGGATTTTCTGTAGCATATCGAAACCTCCTAGTTTCTTTTTTTATATTCCCTTTTGCTTCAAATTTTTTGTATCTCACAGCCTCATCGTCAGTATGGTTCTTTCCATTGTAACTCTCTTTGAAATTGTTGTTAAGTTCGGATACAGAAATAGAAGCTGCAAAAAAAGTGTTAACATGTCAATAAAAGTGACAATAACAAACACATGTATTAAATATATAAACATTTTTTTAATACACTTATCCAAGTTTTATTTTTCAAATTTGATGCATTTATTCCTACGATTTGATGAATATTATTTAAGGGGCAATTACATCTATATCCTTGCCAAAGTTCAATTTACGTCAATGTCCTTCTCACTTTTGTAATTACGTCAATATCCTTTCCAAACTTTTATATTCTCATATATATCCAAAAATCAAATAAATTATATTTATATTCATTTTAATTTATAAAATTATTATTTACCTCTTACTTAATAAATTAAATAACCATTTTACCCTTCACTAAATATTACAAGTTTATCCTCTTAATATATCTTATCAAACTAAAAGACACATACAACAACAATATGAAGATGATGATAAAACTACACACACTCTGATTGTATGTTAAAATGAAATAAACTAACAGAAACATGCATATCTTAAATAAACAATCTATCCGTATGACACAATGAATAAAACCAACAAGTTGTTCGTATATTATAATGAAATAAACCAACAGTTTGTATGTTACAATGCAATAACCATGTTCGTATATTAGAATGCAAATAAAAGATAACCACACATATTTCACAAACCTACAAGTTTTTTTCCGTATATTTATTCAATATTAACTCAAACATATTTCAAGAATACATAAACAACTTACAACTTGTTTCCAGGGTGTGAGAAATGATGATTCCTGGATTAGAATATGAAGAGGCTAGAGGAAATGAAAACATTGAGAATTAAAGAGTCAATTATTCTGATTAGGCAAGAAGGGTAAATTAGTCAATTAGCTGTTAAATAAAAGATAAATATTAATTTCAGATTTTAAAATTAATATAGTTATGATTTAATTGATTTTTGGATATATATGTTAATTTAAATTTTTAAGAAGGATATTAATGTAATTACAAAAGTAAGAAGGATATTGATGTAATATTGAACTTCAAGAAGGATATGTATGTAATTCTTCCTACAACAATGCACCAATCATACACATTTGATTCCATAATATGTCCAACAATACAGAGAAGTCGTACAATGTCATATAATTCACTAAGCATACAAATTGGTGCCCTAACATGTAAGTTGATGCACTAATCTTACACACAGATGCTATAAGGTTTTTTGTGATTCACTGAACATTCATGCTCCGAAGCTAGTCCCACGTTGAAAAGGTAGAGGTTGCACCAATATGGGATTTGGACCAGAAGTAGATATGAATACTACTGGTCCCGCATTAACCACAACATCAATCTAAAAAAAGACAATTACACTACTATTTTCTTTCGTGTTTTTAGAAGTGCTGAAAATTTTCGAGTCCTCGCGTAAACATCAACCTTTTTGATGCACTAATTTCGATGAACTAATATCTCCTATTTTTACGCATTAATCATACTCATAGAGGCCTTAATATCTACCTTTTCGATGTACTAATCATACGCATAGATGCCCTAATATCTACCTTTCGATGCACTAATCATACTCATAGATGCCCTGATTCCCATTTAATCTACTATTGCTCTGAAATATTAAATAATATGAATATCTATCAAATACAATGATAAAAAAACCTGACAGTAAAAAAGCTCATAAATTTTGAACATTAAAGAAGGAATGCAATTTAAAATGTTATTCAGGTACTAGTCATTTACCCCTACTATACTCCTTCCTTCTCGAGCATTGAAATTTACCCTCAAATTGACAACCTAATAGATTATAATACATCAATATATTCCACACTAACCTGATCGCCAACTGTGCCAGTAAGAAGATGCTAGGATGAAATACCCTTTGTAGTTGAATTTACTGATATTGCTCTCACAGAATGAGTGAAATACTAACATTGTGATTTTGTCATAGCCTTAGGCCGAGAGTAAAATGAGACAGGGGTCGTGAGATTATGCTTTCCAACAGTCAGCTTCAAAACATCTTTATTTCCCGTGGATAGTAATCATAATCAGAAAAAATATATTTATAAAAATTACAATGCTAGACACTTTACAGTATATAGAGCAGTACCGCACGAGACTGATCATAAATCTCAATAACAAACATCTTATATCTGTGAACTTGTAGGTTGAAGTAATGGTATACGACCCAGTTCTCTCTAAGGACCTTAAAAAAAAGAGAAGATGGTTCATTTGTATATGCAAGTTACTTTTTATTAAATGCAAAGAGAATATTGATACTCACTGCATGAACAGGACCCTGCGATCCTAAATGAGTCATGCGATGCAATATGCGACCAGTTATAGTATCTACAAGATGGATCGGCGGCACAGCCTCATCTGGAGTTGTCAAACTAATCGAACCACTTGCTTTAGGTGAAACAGTATCAACAAACATCATATTTTTTTATATGTATTTGTACATGACATACTCGTCAGCAATCACCTTTCCTTGAGTGTAAACAACCTGAACCAATGAATATTTACATTTCTAACTTTTTGGTGCTGGAAATTTCACACCATTAATCATGATTGTCGAATGGACAAAACCAGAAAAGGTAACGTTGGCCAAGGTGTATTTTTATGCATACCCACTATATCATATTATTCAAAAAGTAGAGCATTTTTCTTTTTCCCATGATCAAATCTAACACGTTAATACAAGAAATTTTAACAAAAGGTGTTTTATTAAACATATAAATGGATGCCCAAGTATTACCAGCGATGCACTAAACAAACAAATGGATGCCCTACTATGACTAACGATGCAGTAAACATACAAACGGATATACTAAACATATACATTGATTCCTTAATATGTCTGACGATGCCCTAATCATAATCATTGATGCCCTAATATGTTCATTGAGGCACTTAACATATAAACATATGCCCATGTATTTCTAGCGATGCACTAAACATACATATGGATGCCCTACTATGCCCAGCGATGTACAAAACTTATAAACGGATACACTAAACATAAACGCCAATGCCTTATATATCTGACGATGCTAATCATACTCACTAATGCCCTAATATGTTTCATTGATGCACTAAACATACAAAACTTTAACCTGATGCAATAACCACAAACACATATGCACTAATACAACCTGGTGTCCTAACATGTAATCTGATGCTACAAATTTACACACAGATACCCTAAGATGTCATATCATTCAATATCAAATAAATATGCAGAAAATTAGTGCATCACAGTTATAAATCTTACTCAGACATTTTAACAAACACCTAGTGTGCAACTTTTAATAAACATACTTTTCAAGAATTTTTTTCATCAAATTTGTTCCATATCTAGTAAAAAACTAAAATAACATAAAAAAAATTGTAATTAAATACTTTTAGGTTATACACAATTTAAAGCTTACATAATTAAACACTTATTATAGTTGCTATAATTAGTTCACTTACTGCTGTATGTATTTTCGGCGAGTGTCATCGACGATGGACTATTCGTGGGAGTAAACAAACGTGGCCGGTAAGTGATGTCAGTGATTTGATGGTTGTTGGTGGCGTTTCAATGGTGGTGATGCCGGCGATGGTTGTAATGGTGTTTATAAACGGTGAGAATGATCGTAATTATTTCTGGCGGTGATGGTTCTAATGGTGGTTACCGGAGGTGTTGAACATACAATCAGTTTGGTATGAAAATGGCAGTGTATGGTTGAGAGCGTGTGTGTGTTTGGTGTAAGTTTATGAGAGGTATCTGGTTCATACCACTCATTTGGTGTGATTTTTGTTAATTTTTCATTTTCTACCTTGAACTTTCCACTGTTATCAAATTCTACCCTATAACTATTTTTCTCACTTTTCTATCTAATTACACTTTTCTCTAGAACCGAACTCTATATATATATATATATATATATATATATATATATATATATATATATATATATATATATATATATATATATATATATATATATATATATATATATATATATATATATATATATATATATATATATATATATATATCTAATTATCTCGTTATTAGTCAATATATGATAATAAATTATCTAGACCCATTTAAGTCAAAGCGTTTGTCAAAATATAATTCAATACCAATATAACTCGCATAATAAATATTATTTCACATTTATAATCCGTATTAAATCTTACAACGTATATGTACTATCTGTTACCAATTATATAAAACAAGTAGTTATCTCTTAACGTTTATCATCTCGTTTTGTTGTTATTTATTCGATATTTACCATCATTACATTCTTAACTTAATGTTAATAAACGCTTATCATGTGCAACTTCCATTATCATGTTTTGCATTTACCCAAACAACTCAAGATATTACTTGTTTTGTATTTACTTAACAACCGTTAACTCTAATATGTCCAATATCATGTATAATTCCGTATTCAAATCCAAATAGCAATCCCCATATTATCCGAAGATACTAGTTCGTGATTAAACAAATGAAACCATGTTGATTTATTAGCCAATTCTACTAGTCTTAATATCTCACGTTACAATAATATTTACCACTTATCGACCACCTTTTCCAAATCCAATTAAAGTATTACTCGATACTTAGTTCGACTCATACCAAATGTGTAACACGTATGACCCGTCAAACACCATTTCATACTTCTACATATTATCGCTTAGTCAAACCAACCCATAATCATAACATCACTTAATAAATCAAAATCACACGGACATGAAAAGGAAACGGGTTTGACTCGATAACACAAACAACAACAAACTAACACCCTTTTTATGCTTTGACTCGTCACCCACTAGGCTGACTCGAGAACCAACTTACACGACCAAGACTCAAATTACCAACTAGCATCCTGCTATGACCCGTCTCAAGCAAATTATCACACGAATGAAATCCTTACCCCATGAATCGTATGTAACCATCTGTCTAATCAAGTTTCTCCACAAAACTTTTATAAACGTTTTCTCAAAACCAAATTACCATGCTCAATTAAAATAGTTTCGAGACATCCTTTCACCACACAAATCGTTATGTAAAAATCATTTTAGCTCCAGTTTATATCCATGATAATAATATATCATACTAACAATTTTTATGTCCAATAAAAACGATATAAAATACGACTCGAATCTCAAATTAAATCAAACGATCGCTCTACTCGACATTTCTCCAATTACGACGCATCACGGAAATTACGAGTTGTCACATCATTTAAGCCCTTAATTGATCATTTTTGTATCCGTTACTACTTAATTTCGTTCCTTTTCACTTTTTAGGTCTCTTGAAGGCAAATTGCTGGAAAGACACTTATTCGGACGAAAAGGCGCGAATATACGAAGAAAATGACCAAAGTCAAGAATCAAGACACTCAAGCTGCTGGAACTGAAGGGGACGGCGTCAGCGTTTAAATGCGACGCCGTCGCAACATGTTTTGTGACGACTCAGTAGCCAAATTGCTTATTTACAAGTGACGGCATCAGGTTTTAAAAGAGTAGGGCATCGCAGGTCAGACGGCCTAGATCTGATCCAGGCGGCGTCAGAGACTGAAGGCGACGATGTCACAGGCATAAGGTGACGCCGTCACAATGATAATGTGGCCAAGACGAAAACTTAATTACGGCGACCCGACGGCGTCACAATTAAAGAGTGACGCCGTCGCAATTTGTAACACTATATATAGAATCCGAATTTTTTCAGTTTTATAGAGGTAGTTTTGTGGAGTAAAAACCTAAACCGAACCAAGGCTGTCTTGTACAGTATTTTAGGGTTCCATACCCTATTTTACATCAAGATAAGTATTTTACTTCATTGATTCAATTATGTCTTCAATTGATTGTGTGTATGCTTGCATGTTCTCCATGTCCGGCTAATTTACTTGTGTGTTTGCTTAGGTAATATGAAACCTAGTTATAAAATATTGATTGGTTGTCTCTTATCTTAATTGTGATTGACCTAGTATTGTGATAGGTCATTCGTTATGTTATTAATGCTTGATTAATCTTTGTTGAACCTTAGCATATAGTTACTAGTGGAATTGTAGGCTAAACATTCAAAGAATACCTTAGTGTTAAGTTTATGAATCCTAGAGATTTCATAGTCATTAACCTTTGGTAGCTTCAAAGAGTTAGGGATAAACGCATACCCTACGACCTTAGAAACACAACGCGTTAAGAATAAGGACGTGACAATTCAACCATCAATAGGAGATAACTAGGGAGTAATAAAATCTAAGTAAACACATTTTTAATCATCATACGAGCACACAACAATAGACATAGACTACCACTAGCTTAGTTAATTAGATTAGATAATAGTAGAGTAATCGGTAGAAATACCAACCCCCCAAATCTAAACCCCGAGATTCGTACCTTTCCATTTTCTAAAAAATATATAAAAGATAAAAAATAATCTTCATCAACCCCAACCTTAGCGTAGTAACTTCTTACTAGCATTCCTATTCCCCTAGAGAACGATATCAATACCCGTGCCTTACCCTAATACTACACTACAACGATTAGGTTTACTGCCTAGGGTGTTGAAAAACTTGCTCGACGAAAAGGAAGTTCCTTTGACCCCGAACGCGCTGTATAAGCGTATCACAAACCATTTTGGACAAAGGTATGTCTACTGTAATCAACAAGTATCATTATAACATTTTTTATTTTTTCTTTAAATGTTAGAATCATAATAAATTCCTCATTTACCTGAAGTCAATAGTGCACCATCAACAAATATGTATTTAGTTTAGTATTGCGAAATTTGTTCACGTTCAAATGGATTCCTTGTAGGCGGTTGTGTAAGCACAAATTTTGCTCCTTCATTTATCGATGGCAACGATCCGTATTATGTAGCAACATCTCAGAATGAGAATCAAAAGCGGATGTGGAAAACTAGAGGGGGGGGGGGTTGAATAGTTTTGCCAATTAAAACTTTATTTTAAACTATTTAGATCAACTTAAGTCAATCTATTTGGATGTGTGTTGGATGTTGATAAACAAGCATATAGAAGTAATGAAAAGATAAGAGTAAGAAGCACAAAACTACAACGCGAGTATTTATAGTGGTTCGGCTACAAGGACACCTTCCTTGCCCTAGTCCACTCCCCGAGTCACCTACTCGAGAGTTCGTAATCACTACACGACACCAACTCCTTATGGTGGAGAAACCTTCACAACGTTGCCTACTCTTTTTCAGGTACTAGGCTAACCACTGGGTTCTTAAACACCAAGGTGAACCACACCTAACACAACGTCGCCTACCCTTTATCCGGTACTAGGCTAAGTACCGAGTTCCATTACAATGGAGGAACTACTACCCAACACTACACCAACGACTAATCCCAAAGGAGACCAACTCCTTATTACAATATCATCAAGGATATCAATATCCTTGGATCTAATACTAATCTATCTTGTACATCGAAACACACCATATCGAATGTACATCTAAGGCACTTTCACTAATGCCTTTAAATAGATCTTCAAGACACCCTTCACTAATGTCTTGTGTCTTGATTTCTAGGCACCCTTCACTAATGCCTATAATACGGACGATCGACACCTTTCACTAATGTCTTCGTCTTTACACTTGAGACATCTTTCACTAATGTCTTCAACACTACACTTCTTAGAGGAAAGAAAAGAACCATCAACAAGAGGACTTTAGTAGTCTTGATGATGAGGAAGCATGGCAACTCATGGACTTGAGCTTGCTTGACTTCAAAGGTGGTGATCTTGCCTTTAAGAGGAACCTAGAGAATCACACAAAAACAAAACTACAAACATAGATCTCTAGGATCTGGGGTTAGAGAGTTTTTAACTCAAAGGGAAAGTATGTTAGAAAGGGGTGAGAAATAATGAAGAAATGGCTCACTATTTATAGAGGAAAAAATATATTGTTCCCCGGATCCCACGGATCCCTCCCACAAGGGATCCATCTAGCGTAAAGCTAGGGATCCGTGGGACGCTCCTCTTTACCCATGGGTATTTTTATCATGGGTCATGGGTCATGGGTCATGGGTTGATCCATGGGTCTTTTACTAGATACAATGTATCTAGTCAAGTGAGTATGGGTCAATACCATGGGTTATGGGTCAATAGCATTTATTAGTTTTTACCCATTTTAGTATATACTAGTTAAGTATATATTTTCCCAAATATGTAAACACTAGTTGTTGTACATATGTATTACTAAATCATAAAATCACTTATACTTGTTTTAGTGTTTTATGTGAAAGCGTAAGTGTGTTAGAAAACTATTGGCTCAAACAGTTTACGTATTTTATTTGTTTCGTTAAAATGATTTTTACGTTTGTTATCGACAAAACATTAGAAGATCGTAAAATATAAATAAACGTTTTTATGGCTTATTTGTATTAAAAATCTCCCCCTTTTTGTTGCTGACAAAACATAAAATTATTTTAAGGAAAAGCTAAAATTCGTAAAAGTTTGAATTTTTAGTTTTTACTTTCTTCTCCCCCTTTTTGTCGAAACAAAAAGATCTTCGAAAAGAAACTAACACATTGTTTTAGGAAAAACATGTGAAAGAAGTAAAAAATAGAGAGTAAGTAACGGGAAAGGATCTCGTATTTTACTCCCCCTTGACGAGTCCATCTCTATGTAAGGGCGTCAAGAAAATAATACTAAGCAAGTTCATTTGCAACTAAGTTTGCAAAAGATTTTGTCTATTTGACGAATGTGCTCCCCCTTGATGATTGCAATTTTGCAACGGGATGTCATGAAATGTAATCCTAATATTGCAATTAATTTGCAATGTATTGCTTTGACACAAAGCTCCCCCTAGCTTTAGGGTGTCAAAGTCTTCATGTGTAAATTGAATAACTACAAAACAAATGTTAGAAAACAAGTATAATTCACAATTTCCTGAAAATATGATCCAAGTTAGTAGAAAAATAGTTTTTTGTATCACGGATCCCACGGTTCCCTCCTTGTAGGGATCCGTCTAGGCAAATATGAGGGATCCGTCTGGCTGATGATTAATTTCAGCAATGGTGATGTAACACATTATGTTAATATCAAAGTGAGATATGTATTATACAACATAATCATATACTCAGAAATATAGCAAGTAGCATGTATTTTCATTTAATAAAACTAGAGATATAATATACATGACTCTAAAAACTAAGAAAATGATCGATACATGGCTTGGAATTACTAAACCTAACTAAGTAACGGTTGAAGCTAGGACACCACTAAAATCCTCTAGCTCAAGTTTGTTTAGGTTTAATCTCGTTGAAACGTTTGAGGAGGTGATAGAACATGAAACGTTGGTCTTCTCGTACTTCATGTATCAAACTTTCAACATGTTGACAATGATTACAATCTTTGTCATGGCTAGGTAGTGGTGGTGGAAGAAATGAAATAGCTTGATGCGAAGGATCAAGTGAAGCGGGTTGCGGAGCCTCAAACGACCGAGGGATTGGTGGAGGCGTATTTGAAAATGGCTCAACCAAGAATGATGGTGGTGGTAGAGAAGTGTCAACTTCCATATGGTCGGGTGGTTGACTTTGATAATTCCTCATAATCCAAATGGGATTATATGATGGAGACGGCAAAAAGGAGGCCAGAGCTAATGTTGACTCAACACTTTGATTTTGTACCATTATTCCTCCTAATGAGGAGAATGTTGTCGGCGGAGGAGGAAGAGACGGCCTAGGAGGCAAATCCTCTAAATTGTAGAGGTGTGGTGATGATAGTGGAGTTGTAAATAAGATAGCTCTAGGAACCAATGGTGATGGTTTAGTGGAGATGATATTGTTTGGCCTAGGAGGTATGGTTGTGTTTGGCATAGGTAGTTTTGTGGGTACTATCCTTTTAGGAATTGGTTTGATTGGTTGAGAAGAAGTCCTTGCATTTGTTGGCTTGACCGGAGATGATTCGGTTGAAGAGATTTCGTGTATAACACAAGCAATTTTCTTGGGTGGTTCTTTGGTGGATAAGTTGCTACTTGGAGTTTTCCTCATGATGAGATGATTTCAAGAGGTTTGCAAAGGTTTCTTAAGTGCTGAAAATAAGGATGAAGATGATGACTTTAGAAGTCCTAACAATGTGGTTTATAAAGCAAGGGATTTGGCAAGTGCATTCAAGACTTAAGCTACTAAGCTTCATTGGAATGTGATGATTAACATGCACAAGAGTCAATTTCAGAGTTTGTACTGATCTAGGAACTCATTTAAGATGAGATGGAGTGTTTAAGTTAGGAAGATGAGCTTGAAATGATTGATTTAGCTAGAGTTTGACATAATCTGTCACCCGGATCCCACGGTTCCCTCCAATGAGGGATCCGCCTAGGCTAATTCTATGGATCCGTCTGTCAGCAGCTAGGAAAAGGTAACAATGATGTTTGTAAGGTCTAATGCCTATTTCTTCTTGAGTGTTTCAGTTTATCTAAGTTTCTTAAATGAAGGGGTGCTTAAGTATTTGAGGGTAATGAATGATGTAGCTAATGATCTCCTTTTATGGAAGAGATTGGAACTTTCATGAGTACCAATGAATGAACAAAGATGACACTTAAGATTTTTGAGAGTGTCAAGTTGAGCTAAATGATCCTAGAGATCAGATAGTGACTTAGGAAAATATCCTAAAGGCTTAAGATGGAAAAATTATAATTTGATCAATTTCGACCAATTTTTGAGGTAAAGATGATTATGATTAATTTTGCCATAATTGAAAGATTTCCAAGGCTAGATGTGAGGGATGATGAGTGAGCTTGAGAGCGGAAGAGTAGTGGGTTTAAGTGAAACGATAAATCTACAAACGTCTTGATTGTGATCAAGGTGAGTTATGTATGAGTAGGAAGGATCTACTTAACTTGATAAGGACTTAATTTTCCTCGAGACACTATGTTTAGCTTAGTGTGAGGTGTTCTAAGGACATGTTTGAAATACAATGATTGTAATTTCATTTTCTGTTTGCCGGATCCCACGGTTCCCTAAGAGTAGGGATCCGTCTAGTACAACCTTTGGGATCCGTCTATCTACTAAGCAGAACCTTTACCAAAGGTATGCAAATGATTTTGACAATGCATTATATTTCAAGGTTAGTTAAAGAGGTTCTAACACTAAGATATCAAATATAAGATGTTTTATTTCATGAAGGAATTTGGATTACATTGATAACGTATGAGTACAAAAGGACTGATCCTATTTGAAAGACTACTAAGTTCCTTGAGCGTTATCGCTAGAAGGATCATCAAATGGTTGATGAGTGTTGGTGGAATCAAGAATGAAGAAAGTCTTCATGAGAGATATGTTTAGCGGTTCCATCATCTTGTTCACAAGTACGTACAACGGACTTTGAAATTGAGGATGAAAATGCATGATGTTATGATAAAGGCGTGTCAAGAACATTCCATAAGGGATGAGTTTATTCTTGGAGCCTTGAAGATTTACAATTCGCATTGCGAAGAAGTAGGCGAGATTGTATGGTTGTTGTGTTAGCAAACAATACATTATGTGAGCACAACAAGCGGGAAGGATTTCTCGATTTTCCCTAAGACTCCAAAAATTTTCACGTAGAATGAGTGCAAGGGGCTTGTACTCTTCTCGGATGTCCCGTGTAAAGATAATGTTTGGATCGGAGTAATATGGTTGAGGTTTGCATATTATGCGACTTAAATCCTCCGGGGAAGGTATGTGAGAACAATATGGACTATTTTCTTCACGAAAGTTGAAGAGAGAATCAAGAGACCAATCTTCAGTGAAGGCACACTGTCCATGATTTGGAATCCGGAGGATGTGAGCAAATCGCTCAAGACTTAAAATGAACTTTTGGTTTTTTATCCAAAACCAAGAGAAAGAGAGCGATCCTCATTACGAACTAGTTCAACTTGACGGAAGAATTCCATTATGAACCTTGGACATATCTTCTCGTTGATTTCAAGAATACATTCTAGTCCTATGGCTCGGAAGGAGGTATTGATACCTTCTTCGAATTGTAGAGAGGTGTCCACAATACGTCCTTCGTGGAAGTGACGGTTTTCGAGATTATTGAACCCACGAACATGATTGCCAGGTGTGTTGGGCTCAAGGGAGATGTTCGGAGTGTAGACGCTAGTGAGTGAAAAATCAAACTCATATTCATGCGTCATATTTGAACCTATAGAAACGATGAGTTAATAGAAAGTAATGTTTGTGGTCAACCAATGATTGTCTAACGTTTTTACTAGAGTTTTATTAACAATGGTTTTTAACAACAATGACACTTAACTCACTTATGGTTTTGACATTCTAGTGTGATATTACTTTTAGAAAGAAAGTGGTTTTTATTATGCATGAAAAATTGTTGTCCAGATGTACGGTTCCCTTCCAAAAGGGATCCGGCTAGTATACTTGCCGAGATCCGTGAGTCTGTAGTAACAGAAACAGATTTGATAAAAACATAGGTTTTTACAGTTTTATCCCAAGATATGTGTTTTAGCCTACATTTTCTTTTAGCATGCATACATGACTTCTAATGTATTATGAAACATATAAATCAAAATAAATGAAAAACACATTATGATAATAATAACCTAGATAAACTAGACTATTAATAATATTTCATTTCAATCCTAAGAATGATCCAAAGGATTGGGTATATGATCCCAATGTAGATTAACAACACAAAGTATATGTCTCTGTATGAGAACTTCATCATAGGGAACACAAGAGCGATGAGTGTTAAGGCGATGAGCACGAGGGCGATGTAAACCATGTTGATGGCGAACCTTTTTGGTTTCGGATGAGACGAAATGGAGAGGAAGATGAAGTTTTGAATGAGAGAAAATTTTTGAATTTGGAAGATTTGAAAAAGTGGGGATTTGATGGAGTAGATGACGGTGGGAGGTTTTATGGGGAAGGAGGAATTTTTGATATTTGTGTTTTTGTTTTATTATTAGAAAGATATAATTTTAGGATTAAATGAAATGAAACACAAATTATATAATCCTCGACTTTAGATGAAAAAGAAACACGTATGCAAGAAAAGCTTCCTAATGAAGCTATATGTAAAACATGTATATGCACAAAAGATAATCATATAAATACCTATGTAGGCATACTTAATTATCAATCTAATGTCATTTTAGATATAAGTAGAGAATCATACCTCTAACGCACTTAGGAATGTCTTTACAAATGACACAACAAATTTCACTAGACAATTCCGGCTCCTTTGTATTTAAGATAACTTCTTAGGGAAGGTATTCTTGTTACCAAGCGATTCCTATAGCTTGTAGGTTACGAGCTTTGACTAATCAACATGACAAGGAAGATTAGTGTATTTTAAATAGAAAGTAAAAAAAATGTTGTCATCTAATCAACATCCAAACAAAGAGTTTTAAAAGACATGGTGTTTGTTTTTTTTGTGAAAAGCCTTCTTTGTAGTTTTCAATTAACCATGGATTGTATCAAGTTTTTAAAGTACAATATACTTCAAGAAACTTGGTAACGAAGCTCTGATACCAATTGTGGAAAACTAGAAGGGGGGGGGGGGTTGAATAGTTTTGCCAATTAAAACTTTCTTTTAAACTATTTAGATCGACTTATGTCAATCTATTTGGATGTGTGTTGAATGTTGATAAACAAGCATATAGAAGTAATGAAAAGATAAGAGTAAGAAGCACAAAATCACAACGCGAGTATTTATAGTGGTTCGGCTACAAGGACACATTTCTTGCCCTACTCCACTCCCCGAGTCACCTACTCGAGAGTTCGTAATCACTACACGACACCAACTCCTTATGGTGGAGAAACCTTCACAACGTTGCCTACTTTTTGTCCGGTACTAGGCTAACCACCGCGTTCTTTCACACCAAGGTGAACCACACCTAACACAATGTCGCCTACCCTTTATCCGGTACTAGGCTAAGTACCGAGTTCCATTACAATGGAGGAACTACTACCCAACACTACACAAACGACTAATCCCAAAGGAGACCAACTCCTTATTACAACATCATCAAGGATATCAATATCCTTGGATCTAATACTAATCTATCTTGTACATCGAAACACACCATATCGAATGTACATCTAAGGCACCTTTCACTAATGCCTTTAAATAGATCTTCAAGATACCCTTCACTAATGTCTTGTGTCTTGACTTCTAGGCACCCTTCACTAATGCCTATAAAAAAAACGATCGACACCTTTAACTAATGTCTTCGTCTTTACACTTGAGACATCTTTCACTAATGTCTTCAACACTACACCTCTTAGAGGAAAGAAAAGAACCATCAACAAGAGGACTTTAGTAGTCTTGATGATGAGGAAGCATGGCAACTCATGGACTTGAGCTTGCTTGACTTCAAAGGTGGTGATCTCGCCTTTAAGAGGAACCTAGAGAATCACACAAAAACGAAACTACAAACATAGATCTCTTGGATCTGGGGTTAGAGAGTTTTTAACTCAAAGGGAAAGTATGTTGGAAAGGGGTGAGAAATAATGAAGAAATGGCTCACTATTTATAGAGGAAAAAATCTAATGTTCCCCGGATACCACATATCCCTCCCACAAGGGATCCGTCTAGCGTAAAGCTAGGGATCCGTGGGACACTCCTCTTTACCCATGGGTATTTTGATCACGGGTCATAGGTTATGGGTTGATCCATGGGTCTTTTACTAGATACAATGTATCTAGTCAAGTGAGTATGGGTCAATACCATGGGTTATGGGTCAATACCATTTATTAGTTTTTACCCATTTTAGTATATACTAGTTAAGTATATATTTACCCAAATATGTAAACACTAGTTGTTGTACATATGTATTACTAAATCATAAAATCACTTATACTTGTTTTAGTGTTTTATGTGAAAGCGTAAGTGTGTTAGAAAACTATTGGCTCAAATAGTTTACGTATTTTATTTGTTTCGTTAAAATGATTTTTACGTTTGTTATCGACAAAACATTAGAAGATCGTAAAATATAAATAAACGTTTTTACGGCTTATTTGTATTAACAGCGGAGAAAAATCGTTCGTGGCGATGTCTCTCAGCCCAACATCGATAAACAGAAACGTATGTCGACTGTATACATAGCTATCATTAAATTGTTTGTATTTTTAAGATACTATAATCCTATAAATGTTATTCTTATACATGTTGTTGTAGAAATAAGAAGCCAAACCAATCGACAAAATTACGCAAGAAGCAAAGAGAAGAACAAAAATATAGCAACTCCAAATATTGAAGGAATTATCACTCCATCTAACATCACTCGAACACAAACCATTTTGGACAAAGGTATGTCTACTGTAATCAACAAGTATCATTATAATATTTTTTAGTTTAGTATTGCGAAATTTGTTCACGTTCAAATGGATTTCTTGTAGGCGGTTGTGCAAGCACAAACTTTGCTCCTTCATTTATCGATGGCAACGATCCGTACGATTTTGTTTTTGATGGCGTCCCCAAAGCACATCGGGTCTTAAAGGACCAATCACCATGTCATATTTGTGGAGCCAAACGGTTTAAATATGAATTCCCAACATTCTGTTGCTTGATGGGAAAGACAGAGTTAGCAGACCCACATGTTCCACAAGAGTTGAAATATCTATTCACATCGCAGTGTCAGTTAGGAAAGATGTTTCGGGACAACATCCGTGCGTACAACACAAGCTTTTCATTCGCGTCGATGGGTGTCAATTTGGACCGTTCCACGACTAATATGACATCTGGGGTATATACTTTTCGTATTCATGGTGGAATATATCACAGACTCGATCAGCTGGTTCCAAGGGAAGGAATACCTCGATACTTGCAGTTGTATTTCTTTGACGACGATGATGGGATTTCACGTAGACTCCAGTGGCCAAATCTTGATAGAGATGTTATTGAAATATTAACACGTGTTTTAGCCACAAACCCATATGTGACAACGTTTAAGAGACTTGCAGATCTGGGACCACTCGACAAATACAGAGTTACCTTGAACGCATCAGTGGAACTTGACCAAAGGGTGTACAACCGTCCAACCACATCAGAGGTTTGATTTACTCTAATTTTCTCAATCAGTTATACATGTAGCACATGCATATATTTTTTTCCAGCATATTTAGGTATATATTAAATGTACAGGTTGCTGGTATATGGGTTGAAGGTAATAACAACATAACTGCATACAAGAGGAGCATTGTTGTATATGGGAGGTCTCAATACCCTGAACAAATTCAGCCCCACTACGGTTCTTATGATCCATTGTCATATGTTTTGTTCCATCCAAATGGTGAGTCTGGATGGCATACTAAAATACCAAGGCGGGGAGAATCCATCATTGAATTTACTAATGATAACGAAGATATTGATGAGGATTTAGCAGGTGAAATTCTATTACAATATAAACTTATACGATTTATATAATGGTAAGTGACTATTGAAATTCCATTACAACTAAAACACTGTCGTCATGCAGAAGAAAACACGGGAAAGAATAGGAAGACGGTAACTATGCGGGAGTATTATTGTTACAAGTTCCAGATCCGCTCAAACGATAACCTCATGTTGATGGGGGGGAGATTGTTTCAACAGTTTGTGGTGGATACATATGTAAAGCTTGAGACGTCGCGCTTGCTTTTTTGTGAACGAAACCAAGCCAAGATAAGAGCGGATCTGTACCAAGGCATAGTGGACTGTGTCAATGCCGGTGAGGCACAACCAAACAGAGTCGGCCAACGTGTTGTGTTACCCGCATCTTTCATCGGAGGACCGCGCGACATGAAATGACGGTTTTTAGATGCAATGACGTTAGTCCAAGAAGACGGAAAACCTGACATATTTCTTACCATGACGTGCAACCCAAATTGGCCTGAAATTCAGCAAGAGTTATTGCCTGGTCAGAAGGCGCAGGACCGACCAGACCTTATCGCAAGAGTGTTTCGTGCGAAACTGGAGGATCTTAAGGAACGCCTATTCTAATACAGTATTCTTGGCGTTGTTAAGTCATACGTGTATGTCATCGAGTTTCAAAAGCGTGGCTTGCCGCATGCACATTTTCTGTTGATAATGGCTTCGGAATACAAGATGACGAGTCCAGACCATTATGACAAGATTGTATGCGCCGAAATCCCAGATCCGCAAAAACACCCTAAAATGCACGAGTTGGTTGTAAAGCACATGATGCACGGCCCTTGTGGCCGTTTACGGCCATCAAGTCCTTGCATGCAAGGCGAGCCTGAACAATGTCGTTTCAACTATCCTCAACAATTCAATGAAGAAACAAAACATTCCAAAGACTCATATCCTTTATATCGGAGGCGAAACAATGGAAGAGTGGTTACTGTACGAAATAAAACCCTTGATAATCGATGGGTGGTTCCGTATAACCCAAAACTCCTGATGATGTTCAACTGCCACATAAACGTTGAGGTATGCTCGAGCATTGTTTCGGTAAAATATATCTTCAAGTACGTCTACAAGGGTCATGACAAACAAGTCGTCCACATCGATCCAGACGCAGAAGGTGTTGTCATAAACGAGATAAAGAGATTCCAAGATGCACGTTATGTGTCTCCCCCCGAAGCAATATGGAGGATTTTTGGTTTCTCTTTATCTCACATGCAACCTTACGTCATGGCATTGCAGATTCATCTCCCTAACCAACAAATGGTTAGGTTTAGAGATGATGAATCGATGACAGATATCATCGACAGAGAGAGAGATAAAAGATCGATGTTGACTGCCTTTTTCGAGAAGAACAAAACAGACGTTAGTGCGAGGAAATATTTGTACCGAGATTTTCCAAAGCATTACACATGGAATACCAGTTCGCGAAGATGGAATGACCGAAAAAAAGGATCAATGAGAGGGCGATTGGTTTCTGCTAATCCCGCTGAAGGAGAGCGGTTCTACCTTCGTGTACTTCTTTCACATGTTCCTGGGCCTACGGGTTGGGATGATCTTTACACTGCCAACGGCGTAAGACACTCGACATTTCGAAGGGCTGCTCTAGAAAGAGGGTTAATACAGTCTGACAACCTATTATCAGAAACACTTGCTGAGGCCTCACTAAAAGAGTTTCCACCTGCTCTCCGGAGGCTATTCGCCACTCTATTGATTTTTTGTGAGCCGGGAGATGTTCGTAGGTTATGGAATGACCATTATGACTCGCTTTCCGAAGATTTTAAGCGTCGATATCAAAATGGACATCTTGTGCGCAATATGGTCCTCAAAGACATCAACGTTTATATGCAATCTATGGGTAAGAGTGTTGCTGATTTTGATCTTCCTGAGCTGAACCCCGATCTCAGCATGCAATCTGGAGGTTTTCGAGAAGTGGAAGAGGAGTACTCCATTCTTGTGGAAGAAGAACACCTCCGCGCCCGCGACACTTTAAACCCCGACCAACAAGCCGCGTATAATGAGATTATGAAGCACGTAGATGCTAATTCTCCTGGTGTATTCTTTATAGATGGGCCGGGGGGACTGGAAAAACGTATCTTTACAAGGCATTGCTTGCCGAGGTTCGATCGCGTGGTTACTTGGCAGTCGCAACCGCATCATCCGATGCTGCGGCTAATAACATGCCGGGAGGGAGAACTGCGCATTCACGTTTTAAAATTCCTTTAAATCTTGATAAAAACTCTGTTTGCAATATCAAAAAACAGAGCGGGACAGCTCAAGTTCTTCGTTGTGCCAAAATAATAATATGGGACGAAGCATCGATGGCCAAGAGGCAAGCGGTAAAGGCTGTAGACCGAACCATGCAAGATATCACGGGGGTAAGACTTCCGTTCGGTGGTAAAATAATGGTTCTTGGAGGCGATTTTAGACAGGTTTTGCCAGTAACAAGACGGGGCACTCGAGCACAGATCGTTGACTCGAGCTTACGTATGTCGCCTCTTTGGTGTTTGATTAAAAAGATGTCTCTAACTCTAAATATGAGAGCTCTAACAGATCCATGGTTTTCGGATTTTCTACTTCGTGTCGGTAACGGAGAAGAGGAAACGGTTGATGGAAACTATATCCGAATACCCGATGACATGGTCATACCCTTCACAACTGAAGACAAATCAAAAGATGCTTTGATTGATGCAGTTTTTCCATCTTTAGGAACAAACAGGGGTTCTTCGGATGATATCATCTCGAGGGCAATATTATCAACAAAAAACGAGAACGTGGACGCCATTAACGAGAAGTTGATAGACCGTTTTCCCAGAGCGGAAAAAATCTACTACAGTTTCGACAAAGCAGAAGACGACACAAATAATTATTATCCGACGGAATTCTTAAACTCGCTAACTGTTAGTGCTTTGCCACCTCATGTTCTCCGGCTCAAAGTTGGGTGCCCGATTATACTTTTACGCAATATCGATCCCTCAAATGGATTATGCAATGGGACGAGATTGATATCCAAATCTTTAGAGACGAACATGATCGATGCAGAGATAGCTGTCGGCCAACACGCTGGAAAGAGAGTCTTCGTGCCTAGAATTTCGTTATGTCCGTCCAAAAGTGACATGTTCCCGTTTAAGCTGAAAAGAAATCAGTTCCTTGTCCGCCATAGCTTTGCCATGACTATAAATAAGGCGCAAGGACAAACGATACCAAACGTGGGTGTTTATCTACCAGATTCAGTAATCTCTCATGGTCAGCTTTATGTGGCGTTGTCGAGAGGGATTTCACGTGAAACTACAAAGGTGTTAGTAAAGCCCGCAAAAAAAATCGCTAATGACGGAGTGTACACGTCAAACGTTGTGTATCGAGAAGTCCTACGTGAAGAGTAGAATGCACATATGTATTTGAGATGTGACACTGTTTGGACACGCTACTAGATATTTTATGCCCATGAAATTTATTGTAGGGTACCCGCCGCCGCATCGCGCGGGTACCCTACTAGTATGGTATGATTGTTGGATGTGATTCTGAGGATGCAATTGAAGGCTGCACTGCATGTGATGCTGGAGAATTTGCTCTCATGGGTGTCACTTATGAGGTACATAACTGCCCTTTTGGTTGTGTCAATAAGTATAATGAACTTCAAAAGCAGTATAATGAACTTAATGTACAAAATAGTGAATATTGTATACAAGTTAAAGCTTATAAGAACTCACTTAAAACTTTGGAACATCAAAAGAAAGTTCTTCAAAAAAAATCAGTTGACATTAGAAGAAAAGATTAGGGTGTTGTTTGTTGATCTAGAAAATACAACTAATCTGATAAAGAATTCTGAAAGAATAAATACTGATGTTGAGACTGCTAAGAAAGATTTACAAACAAAACTTGATAATCAGTTGGCTATAAGTGAGACCAGGACAAACGCTTCCAAAAACTTGTTCAGATTAATTGATAGCTCTATGTCTGTTAGAAAACAAGTGGGTTTGGGATTTGCTAACTATATAGGGGAAAATGAGTTAGGATGGGATGACTCTGAATTTAGTGTTTTTACCAATACCTCTGAAGATATGGACTGTAGACCCATATTCAATAGGTTTGCAAAAACTGATAACATGAAGGCTGTGCCTCCACCTCTTTCTGGAGATTACACTCCTCTATTAGATAATAGTGACCTAGATGAATCACAACTGTCTTATGGAGCAAAGTCCTCAACCTCTAGTGAGTCTAATTCTGTGTCTACTGACTTTTTCTTTTGTGATAACAGTGCTAATCTTCAAAGGTCAATGTCCCTGCCTCCAGTATGTGTAGTGTCAAAATTTCAAAGTCTAACTTACCTGATTCTACCTCCTATTCATCAACTTCCAGTGTTTCTACATCTAAGAGTGAAGCTGAGATTGAATCAAAAGTTAGGGCACCTATCCAAGAACCCATAATTGTTCAAGATTTACCTAGTTCTTCTTGTAATAGATCTGATAAGAATGAATACATTTCTAGGACTTCTTGTAATAAGAATGGTTATTTTAATAAAAAGGCAGGTCATTTTAGGAAGAATACTTCATCTGTTTCTAAGTTTTGTTTTGTATGTGGTAGTAATACTCATATTATTAAGGATTGTGATTATTATGAGAAACAAATGGCCAATACGTCTGTTGGTAATGGGCTTGGTATTAATAATGTTAATCACCAAAATCAGTTTGTCCCACAAGTTTTACTTTTGAGGAATGGAAAAATAAACATTCCTCCTGCTAGACCACAACCAGTTCCTACTGGTAGGCTTAATAGGACTTTTCCAGTACCCTTTGATACAGGATATTCTCCATCAGTTACAACTTATTGGTGGAAAAGTATGGCTAGATCTATGCCCCATAGACCTACAAGTTCTTATTTTCAAAAATATACACCATATGTATCTCATATGAATATGATGTATGGTTGGGGGAGAGGAGCAACTGTTGTTAAGCCCTCAGCAGGTTTCTCTTGGAAAAAACAAATGAAAGGTTCATTCTGGGTAACCAAGAACAATAGTGGATCTCATACATCTTCATGGCCACACTTTTCAGATCCACAAGGCAGACCCAGGTCATAAGTGGCTTGGGTCCCTCTTAGACACTAACTTTTCTCATGTTGTATATTTGTAGGTAAATCCTTTTTCAGATGCTGTAGATGAAGGGATCTTTGATAGTGGTTGTTCTAGAAGCATGACTGGTAACATGGCAAGACTGGATGACTTTCAAGAATTTCAAGGAGGAAAAGTGACTTTTGGAGGTGGTGAAGGTAGGATTATAGGAAAAGGGACAATCAGAACTCCCACACTGGATTTTGAAAATGTTTACTATGTGAAGGAACTGCATCCGTTCAACTTGTTCTCCATCTCTCAGATTTGTGACAAGCAGAATAAAGTTCTCTTCACAGATACTGATTGTCTTATTCTATCCAAGGACTTCAAGCTTCCAGATGAAAGTATGGTGCTATTGAGGGTTCCAAGGAAACATAATATATACACCATCAACTTGAATGATATCAGTCCCAAAGGGAATTTGGCTTGTTTGGTGGCAAAAGCCTCTGCTGATGAGTCTGTAAAATGGCACAGGAGGATGGGTTATGTAAACTATAAAACATTAATAGATTGGTAAAGGGTAACTTAGTTAGAGGTATACCCCCTAAACCTTTCTAGATGACCATTCCTATATTGCCTGTTGTAAAGGCAAGCAACACAAAGCCTCTTATAAGGCCATTACTACTGTGAGCTCCATTTCTGAGCCTTTGCAATTGCTTCATATGGACCTCTTTGGTCCTACATCCATTAAAGCATTGACCACAAATATTACTGCCTTGTGATCACTGATGACTATATCAGGTTTTGTTGGGTTTTCTTTTTAGAGCATAAGGATGAGACTTATCCTGTCCTTAAGGACTTCATTAATCTTGTAGAAAACCAGTTGAACAAAAAGGTAAAAGCTATAAGGAGTGATAATGGTACAGAGTTTAGAAATACTCATATTATTGAACTCTGTGGGTCTAAAGGGATAAAGAGGGATTATAGTAATGCCATAACACTACAGCAAAATGAGATTGTTAAGAGGAAAAACAGAACCCTCACAGAGGAAGCTAGAACTATGTTGGCTGACTCTAAATTACCTACCATGTTTTGGACTGAAGTAGTAAGAACTGCTTGTTATGTATTGAATAGGGTGTCAGTAACTAGTCCTCATAATAAGACACCCTATACCTTATTGACTGGGAAAATTCCATCAGTCAGTCATTTTAGACCTTTTGGATGTCATGTAACCATTTTGAACACAGGTGATCATCTAGGTAAGTTTGATGAGAAGGCTGATGAAGGCTATATTGTTGGATACTCTACAAGTCATAAAGCCTACAAGGTGTACAATGTGCCTAATAAAAGGGTAGAAGAGACTTTGAATCTGAGGTATCTTGAATAAAAACCTAATGTACAGGGTCTTGCTCATGAATGGTATTTTGATCTTCATTATTTGACTTATACATTGGGCTATAATCGTGATAAAGCTAACCAATCTGCAGGAACACAAGAAGCTTCAACTAACCCTGTAGGTACAGAAGATACTGATTCAGAGTCAGAATTTGATGAACAGGTCATCATTGTCCCTTCTTAACCATGTTACAGCATTCAAGAAGCTAAGCCTAAAGATTCTTCTGGTGATGAGGATGATGATTTACCTCTTGACTCTGCTCAAGAAATTTTTCAAACGGAACTTGCAAGGCTGAAGGTTCTGGAACAAAGAGCCAACTCTTATGCTGACAGGCTTGGATTGGGGTTTGCAAAAGCTGCTCAGGAACTTCAAAAGCAACCAAATGCCTCAACAGTTCCTTCTGGTGTACCAATGCTTTCTACTGGTGATGTTTCAGCTCCTACTGGTAGTGGAACAGCAGTTCATCCTGGTGTTGTTTCAGTTCCTACTGGTAGTGTTCCAGAACCTGCTGGTACTTCAACTGACTCATACTTTGATGCTGAGCCTACAACATGATTTCCAATACCATCAGACATTGGCAATAATAAATCCTCATCTGGTATCTTCTCTTCTTCATCTTATGATGATGATTTTGGTGCTTATCTAACTAACTTAGCATCAACTGTGGAAGTCAGTCCTATGGCAACTAAGCGAATCAATACAATCCATCCTCAATCTCTAAATCTTGAGGATCCTAATTCAACTGTGCAAATGAGAAGACATGTCAATAAGCCTACTAATGGTGAATCTTCTTTTATCAGCTACATTTATGCACAACAAAGATACAACAATACAGAGTTTCAACATTGTCTGTTTTCTTGTTTTCTTTCTCAAGTGGAACCAAAGAGTATAGCTCAGGCTCTTGAAGATCCAAGCTGGGTTGAAGCCATGTAAGCATAAATGCAACAGTTCAAGTTTCAAAATGTATGGGTTCTTGTTGATTTTTCTAAAGGAAAATATGCTATTGGGACAAAATGGATACTTAAAACCAAGAGGGATGCCAGGGGTTGTTGTCAGAAACAAGGCTAGGCTTGTAGCTCAAGGCTATTGACAGGAGGAAGGCATTGATTATGATGAAAGCTTTGCTCCAGTTGCAAGAATAGAGGCAATCAGATTGTTTTTAGCATTTTCCTGATACATGGACTTTATAGTTTATCAGATGGATATTAAGAGTGCTTTTCTTTATGGGAAAATTGATGAGGAAGTTTATGTCACTCATCCTAAAGGATTTGTGGATCCTCAACATCCCAAGAGGGTCTACAAAGTAGTCAAAGCTCTATATGGTCTTCATCAAGCACCACGAGCTTGGTATGTAACCCTTTCTACGTTGTTGCTGAAACATGGGTATAGAAGAGGTACAATTGACAAGACTCTCTTTCTTAAGAACCACAAAAGAGATATCATCCTGGTATAAGTTTATGTAGATTACATCATCTTTAGATCTACAAAGAAGGCCTAGTGTGATGAATTTGAGGCCTTGATGAAGGGAGAATTTGAAATAAGTGCTATGGGAGAACTAACTTTCTTCCTAGGATTACAAGTTCATCAAAGACCTGATGGACTTTTTATCAGCCAAGGCAAGTAAGTGCATGGGATCCTAAAGAAATTTTACTTGGAGAATGTCAAGACTGCAACAACACCCTATGAAGCTCCAAAGCCTAAGTCCAAGAATGAACCTGATAGTCCTGTAAATGTACATTTGTACAGATCTATGATAGGTTCACTCATGTACTTGAAAGCTTTAAGGCCTGATATAATGTTTGCAGTTAGTGCTTATTCAAGGAATCAAGTCAATCCTACTACTTCAAATTTGGAAGCAGTGAAGAAGATTTTCAAGTATCTTAAAGGCCAACCTAAGTTGGGCTTATGGTACCCTAGAGAGTTACCCTTTGTTCTTGAAGCTTATAATGACAGTGATTATGCTGGTGCAAACGAGGATAGGAAATCCACAACCGGTGGATGTCAGTTTCTAGGTAGGAGGTTGATCTCATGGCAATGATAGAAGCAAACCATTGTGGCTACCTCTTCCACTGAAGTTGAGTATGTTGCTGCTGCTAACTGTTGTGGTCAGGTACTCTGGATACAAAATCAATTGTTAGATTATGGGTATAACTTTATGAACACCAAAATCTTTAGTGATAACCAAAGTACCATTTGCATAGTTAAAAATCTAGTTTTTCACTAGAGAACTAAGCACATAGAAATTAGGCACCATTTCATAAGAGATGCTAATGAAAAGAAACTTATTCAAGTGCTTAAAATACATACTGATGATAATGTAGCTGATTTGTTAACCAAGGCTTTTGATGGACCTAGATTTAATCATCTTGTGGTTAACATTGGGTTGCTCAATCCATAGGTGCTATGATTAAGGGGAGGTTTTGAGTCTAAGGGGAGGACTGTTGTTGTAAAAAATTTCTTCAAATTTTTCTTTCTACAATAGGTTTTAGTTTATTGTATATGTTTTGTATGTTTTGGTCTAACCTTTGGTAGGCTACTGGCACAAGAGCGTGGCTTAGTACTATTCTAATGTTCTACATGGCTTCGGTGGTGGACAACTTCCTACTAGCAGTTTAAGTCGTTCCTACTAGTTGTTCACTTCCTTCTGGTAGTCTTATCTTCCTTCTGGTTGAATTTTCTTCGTGCTAGTTATTTCCCTTTGTGCTGGTGGTTTAATTTGGGTTTTATCTTCATTGAAAGTTATTGCTCTGATATTTATGGCATTTAATTGGTCAAAGGGTTTATATTTTAAGGATAATTATTGTTTTATTCCTCTTTTAACAGTTATTTTCTTTCCATAAAACCATAATCTTCAAATCGGCCCAATACTAAGTGAGATCACCACTATATATCAATTATCTTACCCCTGACTACCAGTAACAACTCTCATTGTGATCTAAACCCACCGCCACACCTCAACCCTCTTTTAACATCATCAATGGCTGCACAAAAATACAAGAACGAGCACAACAAAGTAGGTTACTTGAAAAAATTAAAAGGGAGTGACGATTATCATCAAATTATTGACTTTTTTAGGGCGTCTCACATCCGGTATTCTATCACACATGACCCCATCATCATCTTTGACTCATTGGTCAAACAATTCTTGTCAACGGCTACAGTTCGGTATGCTGAGTTAGGTCTTCCTACTATCCTAGCTACTATTGATGATACTCCTTACACCATCACTGAGGAATTGGTCAGGACTCAACTTCAATTAGATGATGTTGGTGGTATTATTGATTTGCCAATTTCTGAAATCTACTCTGGAATGAATAATCTTCAGTACGTTAATGAAGGTAAGTTAACCTTTTTCAAGAACAGGTCTTCACCTCAATGGAAGTTTTTGATCCACGCCATTCTTCGTTGTCTCAGTTCAAAGTCTGGTAGTTGTGTTAGGATCGTTTCTAAGGTTGATTTGGTGAATCGGGAGGTCTAGGAAGATGAAAGAACATCATCTTCAAGTTAGAGAGAGAAAGTAGAGAGAGAAGGGAGAAACTAGTGTTTATTCATAAGGAAAACGAAAGTTACAAAAAGAGTCTCACCGTTCCATGGAAGTATGGAGGGGTATTTATAGCCTAACACATTAGATCTATTACAATATGACATATCTAGTCTATGTGTTTTGGCTAACTAAGAGAGATAATGTAATCCCGTAAATGTCATTCCATTTACGTGTTAGGAGCGATTCCAACAATCTTCCCCTAATTAGACGACATAAGGGATTACTTACAAAATTTCCTACATGTAATAAAAAAAATAAAGAAAAGTCTTCATAAGCTCTTCATATGCGGAGGATGATGAAAGTTTACGCTTTTTGTCTTCTTCTTGTACCTCGACTTGAGAACTGTTTTCTTCACTTGTAGGCAAATTATGTAATATGCATAAGTTGGATTAACTTCCTCCTAATTCATGTTGCATGTCTTTAGGAGCTTCTCCGTACACTTCTTTTTGGCAAAGTTTCTGAATCAACTTCCCCCCAAACTGACAACCATCTTCAGTAGATTCGAAACTTTGATGTAGTATACATTTCTTCCAACTTTTGAAGTTTTCAGTACGCAGCAGAATTTGTAGATGAGCAATAAACCACACAAGGTAAATCTATCTTATTGCGAAAAATCCGTTCGGGGGTAACATGCAAGAAATCAACAAGATCTTCTCACTCATGTAGATGCTTCACACCAAACAAACCACGAAAGACGAAATGAAGCAACTTCCCCCTGATTGTTGCGGTCTATTGGAATAATAATCAATAGTGAATATGCAAATTACTCGATAAAATGACCGTGTGTGAGGCATCACAACAACATATTTAGGTAACTTCACACAAGATAACCCGTGAAAGTTGAGACGATAATATTGAATTAAGACGTTTGGACTACAGATCGTCTCAATTCTTCCCCCTAAGGAAAATGGGTTTTCGAAAAAAAGTCAAAGAAGACAGAGACATGTACACTCTCTTCCCCCCGGTGTTTTCAATGAATCACAATCATACACCACGTATGTTGATGATGAATTGGAGACATCGAAACCATGTATGTCCAATTAATCGAATAAGTGTGAAGTACCATAAATATCTACTGAGAATCAACTGCTGATAAGACTTCTCTACTCGTTGATACTCTTCTCAGCTAACTCATTACCGACCCCATTATCATTCTGATGGCTTTTTGTAGTGACTACTGATGGAGAAAACCCAATATGCTGAACTTTAGACCGAAGTAAAATAACCCAAAGACTTAAACTTGCACTATTATCAGACGAAGAACCCTTTTTCTTACTTCCATCAAAAAAGGGTAAACTTTAAGTTTCTCAAATTATCCACAGCTTTGTGTGACACTTGGGCATGACAACATAACTCCTTAAAATTGATAGTTATATGATGTGAGCACAACAACGTAACTCCTTACATCAAGTATAACTAGACAACTCAAGTCTTTGTCATTCGTAACGATTAAAGCTCGAACAAGGATCTCGAAGAATCATGCATCCAACAAACCCCGATATCTTCAGATACTAAGTACACGCACCCGTGATATCCCACTTCAACTTTAAATAAATAATATTGAATTCACGCCGTAATCACATCTTGCGGTTACATGCCCAAAACTAGCCTTCATTAACGGTTTAAAAGAATTTGATAATGGTTTCCAGATCTTGTCAAAAATATTATCCCCGTGAAAAATTTGTAATCGCCAAAATACCACTCATATTCGCCAAATGTTATACCAAAGGACATTATCTCAATGGATGAAACATACATTTGAATGGTAAAATTTTCAGCTCTTGTTTTGAGTATAACAATTGGCCCATGACAACCAAGTCCATTTCACCAACAAAATTATGTATATCACTAAAGTGATTTGTTAAAGTTTTCAGCCCAAATATACTTGTGATACACAAGTTAAGCTCGGCCGATCACATCCGATCAACCCAATGACAAACCCTATCTTGACGGGTATAAAATACCAAGTAAACTAACCATTACACTAATATTCTAACCCTAACAACAGATTGTTATTCCATCCGCCTACCACCCTTTCAATCTTCTAGACGCTCCCAATCTCTTCCTTCAATCAAGAACACTTCTTTTTCAATCTCATCTCAGAAACTCGATCCTCAAAATGCAACATGCCAAGATCCATGAGTTGTTCCTTTTAATCTAGTTGTATCGAGAAACCCAATAACGAATACAATATGGCTGACATCAAGATTCAATATGTATCACAAGTATATTTAAAAGTTGTTTTCGGTCAAATGAACGAACGAATGAAAGAGTTTAACATGATTGTTATAACTATTTACTTTATGTTCGGATATAATCACAGATCTATGATGAGTTCCTTGTCGTGTGTATGATCTTTTAAATGTTTTGATAGCACGAACAAGGCAACTGAGATCTAGTTAATTATGTTCATTTCCATTTGGATTACATTTTTGTTCGACCCTTTAAGATCAATGAAGAGTAATTGGTTTAGATCTTATAAAGATCTTGATGTATCAAAGGAGATACATGATACCAACCAACCTGAGATCTTGATGCATATTGTAGTTTGAAGTAAGATCTATGATGAATCATTTTTTGTGTTTTAGATCTTTTAAGGTCAAATAATCTAATGAGACACACGAAAAAGAAACAGAGATCTTGTAAATAATTAATTTTTTTTAGAACAGAGTCTTGATGAGTGGTTTGAAAACGTGAGAAAAGATAGGTAGTTGATGGGATTTGTTGTAGTTGATGATGGGTCGAGTCTTGAACGAGTCTTGTCATAGATATATCATTTGGTTTGACTACTGTTCTTTTTATAGTGTTGTTTTTGTATGGCTGAATAAGACCAATGAAGAATGGATCTGAGGTCATGATGTTATTTGGTTTGATGTCATTGGTCTTGGTCACTTTTACTTCACACCTTACGCGTAAACATGACCTAGTACGAAAAGATTTCTTACGCGTAAAACATTTTAGTCGTAAACCAAAAGTGTCTTACTCATAAACATATATTATGCGTAACAAATCTTATGCGTAACAGATCTTATGCGTAAGCAGTCTTAAGCGAAAAGTCTTACTCGTAAGCATGGGTTCTTATGAGTAACTTTCCAAGTTACTCATAAATGAGTCCTTAGGCGTAAAAAAGGGGTTTTGACCCTTGTTGACTTTTACCAGCTACTTTTTTCGACCAGTTTTCTGTCCATCTTCATAGAAACCCAAAAAACATCATAAAAAATGCTTCATTTTGATGACTATGAATAAACTGACCACTTGACCACAGTTTCACGAGTTTGGTTTAAAGCCGTAAAAAATATGTAACCTGAATTTGAAACGATAAGACTTTTAGACCAAATAATACAACATCTTAGTAAACTGTAATAACCAAAAGAATAAGGAAAATATTAAAATCTTGTAAAATCAGTTTAAAAATTGACGAATTTTTGACAAGATGACACCACAAAATCAACTAATGATAAACTGACCTTGCTCTTGATACCAATGTTAGGATCGTTTCTAAGGTTGATTTGGTGAATCGATAGGTCTAGGAAGATGAAAGAACATCATTTTCAAGTTAGAGAGAGAAAGTAGAAAAAGAAGGGAGAAACTAGTGTTTATTGATAAGGAAAATGAAAGTTACACAAAGAGTCTCACCCCTCCATGGAAGTATGGAGGGGTATTTATAGCATAACACATTACATCTATTATAATATGACATATCTAGTCCATGTGTTTTGGCTTACTAAGATAGATAATGTAATCTCGTAAATATCGTTCCATTTACATGTTAGGAGCGATTCCAAGAAGTTGGGATCAATTTGGTAATGCCATTGCGGTTGCTCTTATTTTTCTATCTGATAGGAGAAGGTTTAACTGGCCTAGCTACATCTTTAACATGATGGTTAGTAACAGTGGCAGCAATATAAAGTTCTTGATGTATCCTAGGTTTCTTCAAATCATTCCGGGTATAGAACCTAGAATAACAAGACAATATCAGATGTTCAAGCTATCTAGGAAACTTTTTGCAAATATGAAGCTCAACTATGAGGGACCTGATATGCCACTTTTAGTTGTTATGCTTGCCCAAGCTCAAGATGGTGAAGGTCCTGTTAATGAACCTATGCCTGAACTTGACACTATGCCTGAACCCATGCCTGAACCTATGCCTAACCCTGACCAAGGATAAACCAATTTGTCTTCACCTCTAAGTCCAGACCCACATACATCTCAAACTACACCTCCAACAAGGTCCACTGAAACTCCACCTGTTGGTCACACTTTAGGGGTTGCAGAGGATCTTATTTCACTTGTTGCTTTGTCCTCTATGGTTTCTACTCTAATGAAGAGGGTAAATTTGTTGGAAACTGAGCTCAAGGACCACAAGAAGCTCTTTAAGGATGTGGTGGGTAAGTTGGTCAAGAAGTTCAAAGAAATGGTAGTACTCCTTAAGACCAAGAACAAGAAGGGGGTTATGAGTGATTCTGATCAAGAAGCAAGAGGAGAAAAAGATGTGGATTTGGATGCTCTGTTCAAATTGGCTAATGCAACTCTGGTTGCTGCTTCTGATATTCCTCCTGATGGTTCTTCTGCTAATCCTCCTGGTGGTTCTCCAGATGTTCCTACTGATGTTATTGTTGATATTCCTTTCTGTGGTACTGCTGATTCTAATGTTCCTTCTGGTGATACTCCTGCTAAGGTTCGTTCTGGTGGTGCCTCCAATACTCCTGCTGATGTTCATGTTGATGTTCATACTGATGTTTATGTTGATGATCATGTTAATGTTCATGTTGCTGTTCATGCTAATGTTCATACTGATATTCATGCTGATGTTCTTTCTGGTGGTGTCTCTACCAATCCTGCTGATTTTCCTTTTGGTAGCTCCTCTGTTCCTGCTGATTCTCCTTTTAGTGTTGATCTTGCTGGTGTTTCCAACAAATGGAAATCTCCAATGGTAGACGAGGACCATACTGTCAGAGTGAGGACTCAAAGGCAGATGGAACAAGAAAGACTTGGTGTAGAGGTTGCACAAAGGTTACATGAGGAAGAACTAGCTAATTTGGCCAGACAAAGAGCAGAAATGGCCAAAAAAAGACAACAAGAAGTTCTTACTTCTGCAATGTATTATACTGAATCTGATTAGCTCAACATCATGGCTCAATTTGAAACTAATGCATCTCTCTCCAAGGCTTTATTGGGTGATGATGTGACTGCATATAACTTTCCAGCTATAATGGCTGCTTTGATCAAGAAGAAGAGACAAGCTCTTGCTGAAGAGCTGGCATAGAAAAGGAGAAACAGGCCAATGACTCAGGTACAACAAAGAGATTTCATGAGACATTTTGTCAAAAATCAAAGCAGTGTTGTATACTCTACTGGATGGACTATGGCTAGGGTGAAACTCTTAACTGATGAACAGTTGAAACAAGAGTTTGAAAAGATTCAAAAAAGCTCTTGCATTCACTCAGATACAGGCTTTTAACAGGTCTTTGAAGAGGATAGGTCCTGAGGTAGAAGAACCTTCATCTAAGAAGCAAAAGTCTACTGAAACTCCTAGTCCTTCTGATTTAAATGTACCTCCATCACCATCATTTGCTTCTGCTCCCATTTCTACTAAACCTCCTATTCCTTCTGCTCCCATATCCACTCGCACAAGGAAAAAGTCTTTTGCCAGGCATACGCCCAAGTCAGTGTTTCAAGCTTTGGATTTACACGCTTAAGATAAGACATTCATCAAGGTTGATTTGGATGAGGACTCCACTGATTAGGATCCTGTTCCTTGGTCTCCTCTTGTTGGTTAGGAGGTAATCTCTACTCCTTTGAGGGTACTTAATGCTATTTACAGGATGGATCAGTCTACAAAACATTTTACCATCCTGAGGGAGATTCTTCATCTGGTGGATCACCAAGATTTAGTCAAGTTGTATGGCATGGTGCTCCAATATTATGACACTCATCCTGTTGCTGGTGTTGGGTTGCTTTTATTCGGTGATCTTCAGGTGTTTTTGGACTCTCAAGAAGGTGGTAAAGGTTGTTTGGTCTGGGCTAATCAACATCTTTGGCAGATTTGGAGTTGGAGACTGTATCCTCTTTCCAATGTTCATGTTTTGGAAACTATTTCTGGCATGGCGGTGTACATGTTTAAAGATGTGACTTATCCTCTCTCAGTGAAACTCATGGAAAAGATGCTTAGACTCAAGTTAGAGATTGCTGGTGAGGTTGTGGGCAATGATATGAGTACTGTTGAGCAATTGGTTGGGTTTATCAAGCATCAACTTGTTGCTGCAAAAGTAACTCCTGCTTGATCATGGTACTCTGTCACTTTTATTTTGTGTATATATGTTGTATTATTTGTTTTATATGTTTTTTCTTTTCTTGTGACAAGTTTTTTGCTAAATGGCTTTTTGAAACTGAAAGTTTTTGGTTATGTTCAAATTATTTTTGAGTCTTGGTGCGCAAAATTGTTTTGTTTCTGGCACACATGGTACAAATTTAAACTCTTTTCACAGAATGTGTGTTGGTTGCCACCACACAACAAATGGTAATCAACTCACCATGTCTCACAGACAAGAAAGAGTTGATTCACCATGAGGGTATGGCTCTGGTGTGATTCTCAAATCCGTTGACAGCTATAATAGTTTTCTCAAAACTATAGGGTATTTCACTTACCCATGCTTCACTTGTTGAGAGTGGAATGGTTATCAGTTCACCATGGTCACCCCTATTGGGTACCAAAGAACTGGCTAGTCCTGAGCAAACGGCTACAAGTAAAGACATAACAAATCTGTTTATGGCTGTGATGATTTGCCAAAAATCATTAGGGTACTCCAATTCACCTTTGATTCATGTTCTAAGAGTTGGACTAGTTTTTAATTCACCAGGGTGATGCCATGATTCCACCAAAGGATTAGCTAGCCCAAGAGTGAGTAGCTACTTGGTAAAGGCTTATCAAATCTACTCATGTTGCTAAGGTGGTTCCAATCAAAGTTGTTGGTTCAAGAGTTTCTATTGGTTCATCATTGTTGTTGTTTTTGGAATTCAAGGATGCAGACATAAAGATGCTGATCTGTGTATAATTTTCAAGTATTCAAGTTCAAGTTTCAATCGTCATTGTTCAAGACTGAAGATCTATCTAGATTCTGGAAATTAACATAGTTAAATTCTAGTTTAGGGGAGGATTGTTAGGAATATTTTTAATATTTGGTTATAATTGCAATACTAGTAGGTATGTAGTTCCTACTGGTAGAGTAGTAGTTCCTACTGGCAGGTAATAGTTCCTGCTGGTAAGGTTATCAAAATAGCTAGTACTGGTAGTTCCTGCTGGTAGCGTACTTAGTCCTGGCAGTGTCAAATAGTTATTCCAGGATAAGATTTAGTTTGTTAGAGTTGAGGATATGCATGAGCTAAATTAGGAAGAGATACGCATATCATTCTCATGCATTTTTGTTAATGCCGATTAGGGTTTCATCAATATAAATTGTGACAACCCGTACTTTCAGGTCATTTCTAGACACGATTCATGTCTCATTATTTCAACATTTATAGTAAACTTGGTTTACTTGTTTCAAATTCGCGTAACCTTGGAGGTTTAGCGGCGAATTCATGATCATGACATCACGTACATTTTATATGGACTATGATTAGTCTACATTTCATTGACCTCATTTGCATCATGATAATTCATTCACGACATTTCATTTTTCACCTTCAACGCGTAATTTTTATTTAATAATTTTTATCGCGTGAGTTTTTATTTTGATTATTTAACCCGTTACTTTCAAAAATGATCCCGAGGTATTTTTAAACTTATATTTAGTTCATAAAAACTATATTTTTAGTTTTCCTAGTGTTTCAAATTTATTTGGTATTTTAATCGTTAACGTTTAATTATTACGTCGTTTTTCTTAAAAATTGTACGATAATTATTTTAGCACTCAATTTTCACAAGAAGGTATTTTTACAATTTTTTTTACATCTTACTTTGACCTATTAAACATTTCTTTTACTCAAAAATCTACCATTTACATTACTTACATTTTCTACATATACTTGTACATTTTATCAAAATTCTACTCAATAATACACAAGTTACAATTTAAAAAAAAAAAAAAAAAAAAAAAAGATATTTTGAGGATACAAGATCCACAAAATCCGGTTGGGGGGGGGGGTGATTTCATTAATGGGATTGACAAAATTGTCTACTTTCATATCTATACTCCAATCTAACATTTCATTCATTTTTTCTCATTTACAAAGTGTTAACAACAAAAAGTTTTCTCTCCTTTTCTTGGCCTCTCAAAACCGGTTCTAACATCAAGCTCCAAGGGATCACCATTTCTTTTTATTCAAGTTCAAGTTATACATCAACCTAGTTATACTCTTTTTATGGTTTTGAAATAAAGACCAAGGGTATTTAAGTTAAATCCTTGTTACTTACACCTCTTCACTTGCACTAGTAAGCATATTCTTATCATTTTTAAGTTTCCTTATCATTTTCATAAGTTTCTTTACATTTTTGGAGCTTATATGCATGTATTGTGATTTATACCATTTATTTCATGATTTTAAGGTTTTATATACTTATTAGTCATCCTATAATTATTCCCAAGTTATTCTTTGGTCTTGATGGTGATTAGGAACCCATGACACCCTAAGAAGGTGTATGGTAGGATTAGATTAGCTTTGGAGTTGATTTGAAGGGATTAGAATAGGTTTTGTCCGAGAAAAACTATTTTCGTAAACTATATTTTACGTTCTGTCCTTAAAACGAATTTCTGGAAAAACCCACTGATGGTACGACATTTTGGTCTTGAGATTTAGAAAATATACTTTAAAACGAATCCGTGGCCTTTTGAACGGATAAAAACGGAGTTATAACGAAGCCGTGGTGAATTTTTAAAGTTTGACGACGAAACGTAACTTTTTCTGAAAAATCAGCTTGCTGTTTCTGTACATTTCGGGTCAAAAACGAGCCTTAAGCTTCACAAATTATTTCGACTTCTCAAAAATATATTAGTTTACTTCGATACGAAGCTAAGGACATATTTTACGTAGAAAACGGATTTAAAACGACAAATATATGGCCGTTTTCATAAAGTTGCCGTAAATATTATTTTCTGAAAAACTATATTATTTCTACGTTACAAGTATTTCATTAGCTATATCGTCCATGTTTGCGGCAGTTTTTAGCCATGATGTGAAACTTTTTATAACGAAATGTCTTCTAGTAAAATCAAGTTCATCGGCCATATTTTTCAAAACAAAAAGCCGTTTGTCAAGCGGAGTTATAGTGATTTAATTACGGATGTTCAAACATTGGCCGAAACTTATTTTCTGCACACTATTAGCAAAAACCACCATCTTTAGCCTTTGATATCTTTATGATCGAGACCTTTTGGACGAAAACTCCTGAACTGAAACTTCTAGATATCGATACAAACTTTCCAAAACCGTCGAGTTCGTTCTCTAACGATCGACGTACACCGTTTTACGACTGTTTTTCCGGAGTCATTTTTGTTAATTTCAAGAAAATTCCGACGACATTGTTTTGCGACGAAAAATGGTAATTTCGCCAAAAATCATTATAAAACCATTGTAGGATGACATTTTGACGTAAAAACATGTAAAGTCATTTTTGAAGGGTTAAGACGTCAAAAGAGTATTTTTCGTCGACGAGTAATATTTTCAAAACTCGTAAATGGTATAAATAACATACGAAGTGCATGCATAGCATTACATTGCAACTCATGACATATCATATCATTCGCCATAGGTCGCGGATAACGCATCTCATTATACCTCAGTGTACTCACTCTTGTCATCTCGTCAGTTTACCAAGTGAGTTTCGTAGCCCCTACTTTTACTTGTTTTCATAACTGTTTTGGGGGAGATACATGCTCAAACTGTTTTCATTTGCGTTCATAAGTACTTTAAATTTATCATGAGTACCATTGTTTCTAAATCAAAGGTTATACAATATAAATTGTTCTTGTTTGCGTGCTATGGTACTACGTCGTATAACGTTCTAAATCAGTTGACTACTGATATACATTGAGTTAGGTGCTATTGATTATGTGCTATGGTCCTAGTGATTAAGTGCTATTGTTCTACGTCGAGTTAGGTACTAGTGTGAATTCATTTGACATCATATGTTTGGAACATAAACTACACACATTCTGGCAGTGGGTTGTGAACACACAGGTTGCAAGTTTTGTATGGGCGGGACTTGGAACTGAGTGAATTTACAATGCCTTTGCTACATAAACGATTTTGAAAGTCTTTACATTTCAACGATTTACAATGCCTTAGCTGCATAAACGATTTTGGAAGGCTTTACATTTCAAAACAAACTCTATGAACTCACTCAACCTTTGTGTTGACACTTTTAGCATGTTTTAATCTCAGGTATCTAAGGCATTCACTTCATGGCACGCATTGGGACACATCATGGAGTCGTGATGACGACGCGTCTCACTTGAGTTTTACTTACTTTAAAAACATCGTTTGAATTGTAACAAACTTATTTCCGCACAAGTTGATTTACATTTGGGACCTACTTTGTAAACTCTGATTGTTTTATTAAATCAAACGATGTATTTTCCAAACGACACTTTAGGTCGTTCAATATAACTGTGATTGTGATGCTATGACAGTCAATCCCCAGGAATTCCATTCCGCTGCAAAACAGGTAATTTGGGGGTGTGACATAAATAGAACCCGTGACTTAGGGAATTGTAACACATTGAAACACAAAACACAATTCTCCTTGTTCATCAATAGAAATCCTGTTAGCCTCGCTTTTTATAAAGATAACGTCACTTACGTGAATTGGACTAGATGCGTAGTATACTTTGCCTTTAGGGACTAGTATCGTTTAAGTGGCAAAGTTAAGGTTTTTTGAGCCTATAAATACCCCTCATGACTCTCCATGAGGGGTGTGGTGAAGCATTTGGTTAAGTATTGTGTGTGTTTATTCAATAAAGTATCATTTGTTTTCTCCTCCCTCTCTCTAGTTTCTCTCACTAAAAAGGATGAAGATCGTCATCTTCTTCAATCACCAACCCCGACCTCCCGAACCACATAAATACATATGTTTTTCGGTCCTAACAAGTGGTATAGATCCATGGTTACTTTGTGATGATTTATGTTGGTTTTGTTACTTGTTTTAGGCTGTTTTTTGTACTTTTTGGGGGTCGGAAAAAAATTTTCCTTCTATTTTACGCGTAAATAGTTTATAACATATATTTTAGTATCCTTTATGGTCAAAATTCCTGGTCTATCATGGGTTCAAATCTGGTCTTGTCTCTCATATGTCCAAAACAGATTTGTACTATCATTTTTTTGACTTTTGTACCAATTTATCCGTGAACCAAAAGTGGTCAAACCTTCATCTTTTCATGGTCAAACAGACAAAAAGTAGCAGTTTTTAGGCTGTTTCTGGGTTTATTATGAAGACTGGTCGCAGAAAGTTGTCGTAAAAACTCGCCGGAAAAAGTCAAAGGGTCAAAACCCTTTTTCTACGCATAAGGAGCATCTACAGAGTAGTTACGCGTAACTGTGAAGTTACGCGTAAGAAATTTTACGCATATGTTTACGCGTATGTTTACGCATATGCAATTTGGCTTACGCATAATGAAAAGGTTACGCGTAACTAAGTTTACGCTTAAGATAAAAAAAGGCTATGCGTAAAAAATGTTTAACGAACAGAAACAAATGTTATGCGTAAAACATACAAAGACCACGACCACATTTACCAATTACCAAAATAACATCTCTCGACCTCAGCCATAACATCATTAGTCCGAGAGATCCAAAACCAAAACCAACTCCTACATCTAGACTCACCAAAGGACCCTCACATCTCTCCCCAACCCTCATCATTCAAATAACAATCAATTAAACAACTACAATCGATCTCAGATTTGTTTCAATTTTTTTTGCAATCTTTTAAAGATTGTTTTAATTGAACAATTATCCTCATTGATCCTATTGAAGTATAACTTCATTCAATATCCGAATCATTTCAAGAAAGTACAAAACTGTTGGAGTCTAACTCCCAGCAGCAGGGTTAAGATAATCAACTTCAGCAGATATGCACAACTGTTCAGCAGAAACAAACTAACTATCAGCAGTAACAAATACCACTTCAGTGGTTACCGGATGTCACTTGGAATCGTGTGATCACTTTCCAAAGTAAACTATTCAACCCTAATGCCTGGGTTACATGAATATCTACTTGGGATAAGACCAAATGCAGTTATAGAATTAGGCACAATTCAATAACCCTTTCGCTTAGAAGTGTTTAGTATTTTCTGTGTATATTCATGCATAAAACAGATCTCCTATTTATAGGAAATACTCTTGGCTAGTCAATAGAATTATGAGTATTAATCGGCCCATTAATAGCCTCATAATTATCCCCATTATAGCCGTTAGTAGTTACATGACCAATTAAACATGGTCATAATGCAGTTATAACTGCCACTTGAATAGGTCAAAGCCGTTACAAGCAGTACCTTAACACTAGCAGTACTTTCATACAACTAGCAGTACTTTCATAGTGCTATCAGTGGTTACACTGCTTCAGTGGAAACACCACTGCTTCAGTGTAGACACTACTTCAGTGAGACACCACTTCAGTGGAAACACCACTTCAGTGGAAACACTGATCCAGTGGAAGTACTGCGTCAGTGGAAACACTGATAATCAGTGGTAACCACAACAGTACTTTCACCAAGCACTTTCAATACAAACCACCAAAAGAGTCAGGGTGTTCATGGACCTTATGGGTGTACACTCCGTACCTCCTAGCCCATTACAAGGTGTGAACTAATCCCACAAGTGCACTAAATTTTCCAACAATCCTCCCCAAATTTAGTTCACTTCCTTTGCATGAAAAACAAACATCAAGTAAAACATGTGCATAAATGAAAATGTCCCGAGGATTGAATTTCCATCTTAGTAATTACACGTTCAAATATTCGAGAATCAGGGTGTTCTAAGAATTGAACCCTTCAACCCATTTGAATACCTGAAGATAACTACACACAAGCTTTCAAACACTTATCAGCTCCTGACACTATACAAGCCATGTGTCCATATCCAAATTCATAAATGTTGTAGAAGCTAAAAGTCCAAAGCTTCCTGAAGCGGCAAAACTTCAACATTTACATAGGTGGTTCCTCTTTATTCATGCTCCTGCCAAGCACTTTTTCAAAGAAAAGTAACCATTAAGAAGTAAAGACTTCATCCTCCTTTCAGCAGGTTCTGAGCACAACCTTGGGATGTAAATAAAACATGTGCTCCAGTCCACTGAATGTTCAGCTTTCCACATTGAACTCAGCTCCCAAGTTTCCTCAGGAGGGAGTTGGGTGTCCTAGCATTCAGTGACTAAGTTGGACTTAAACCCATCCCTTTAGCAGACTTTATAACCAAGTCTCTAGCCAGACCCTTCGTCAAGTGATCAGCTAAGTTCTGTTGAGATCTCACAAACTCTATAGATACCACCCCATTTATGATAAGCTCATGAATCATGCTATTTCTGACACCTAAGTGTCTAGACTTACCATTGTACATCTGGCTATAAGCCTTAGCCAATGTAGCTGCACTATCACAACGGATAGAAATAGGTGCTATAGGTTTAGGCCACAATGGAATCTCAAGAAGCAAGTTTTTCAACCATTCAGCTTCTTTACCAGCAGCTGTTAAAGCCACAAATTCAGATTCCATTGTTGAACTGGTGATGCAAGTTTGTTTCTTGGATGCCCAAGAAATTGCACCTCCACCAAGTAGGAATACCCAGCCACTGGTAGACGAATTGTCTTCAGTGTTACTGATCCAACTTGTATCAGTGTAACCTTCCAACACTGATGGGTAACCAGTATATGAGAGACTATAATCCATAGTTCTCTTCAAATACTTCAGTACCCTCAGAACTGCTTGCCAGTGATGAGCACTAGGATTACTAGTATACCTGCTCAATTTTCCCACTGCAAAACCAATATCAGGTCTTGTACAAGTCATGGCATACATCAGGCAGCCAATTACCCTAGAATACTCAAGTTGAGATGCAGCCTTGCCATGATTAGGCATCAACTTCTCACAAGTATCCATAGGTGTACTCACTGGAGTACAATCAAAGTAATTGAATTTCCTCAGTACCTTCTCAATATAATGAGACACAGATAGAAATTCTTTTACTTTCATATTTAATCCTTATACCAAGGATAACATCAGCCTCCCCCATGTCTTTCATGGAGAACCTTGATGACAACAATTCCTTTGTCAAGTCAACCTGATTTTGGTCAGTGCCAAAGATCAACATGTCATCAACATATAGACAAATGATGACTCCTTTACCAGATTCATCAAATTTGCTATATACACATTTGTCAGCTTGGTTAAGAACATAACCACTAGACAAAACCACTTCATCAAACTTTTGATGCCATTGCTTAGGTGCCTGCTTTAGTCCATAAAGAGACTTAATCAGTTTACACACCTTGTTTTCATTGCCAGGCATGATGAAGCCCTGAGGTTGGTTCATATAAACCTCCTCTTCCAATTCACCATTCAAGAAAGCTGTTTTCACATCCATCTGATGAATAACCAGATTGTGAATATATGCCATAGCAATCAGCAGTCTTATGGTACTAATACGAGCCACAGGGGCATAAGTATCAAAATAGTCTATTCCTGACTTTTGTTTAAAGCCCTGAATGACTAGTCTAGCCTTGAACTTTTCAATAGTTCCATCTACCTTCATTTTCCTTTTGAAAATCCATTTGCAACCCAGAGGTTTGCAACAAGGAGGTAGATCAACCAACACCCAAGTGTTGTTGCCCATGATGGAATCCATCTCGTCATTGATTGCTTCTTTCCAGAAAGCAATATCCTGGGACTTCATTGCTTCTTCAAATGTTTTGGGGTCATCCTCAATAATGAAGCAATAGGAGTATTGGTCTGAGACCTCATCCCTAGTACCTTCAACTAAGTATAGTTGAAACTAAGGTCCAAATGACTTTGGAGTCCTGACCCTTTTGCTCTTCCTGAGCACAGGTTCAGGTTGTTGAACCACAACCTCTTCAGGGACCACTGATGGTTCATCATCAGGGACCTCTGATACACCAGTGTCATGAGTTCCATTAGGAATCCTCTGACTTGGTCTTGGGACTAATGAGAATCTATTCTCATCAAATTCTGCATCCCTTGATTCAATTATTGAGTTAACTGAAACATATTCATTAGGTTCAATAACATAGAACCTAAAAGCCTTGGAATGCTCAGCATATCCAACAAAGATGCAGTCAATGCCTCTTTCACCCAAAGTTTTCATCTTTGGATCAGGGAGTCTTACAACAGCCCTACAACCCCAAACCTTGAGATAGTTCAAGTTGGGTTTCCTTTTAGTCCAGAGTTCATAAGGGGTTACCTTGTTCCTTTTGTTGGGAACCCTATTTAACAAATAGCAAGCTGTTAACATAGCTTCACCCCAGAACCCTTGACTCAGTCCTGAATAGGACAACATGGAATTAACCATCTCCTTCAGCACCCTGTTTTTCCTTTCAGAAATACCATTTTGCTGAGGAGTATAAGGGGCAGTCGTTTCATGGATTATTCCAACTGACTGAAAGTACTGAGTATCCATGTACTCACCTCCCCTATTAGTCCTTAATCTTTTGATCAAAGACCCAAGTTGTAATTCAACTTCTGTTTTAAACACTTTGAATTTATCTAATGCTTCATCCTTGGTATGTAACAGATAGACATAACAAAATCTAGAAGCATCATCAATAAATGTCACAAAGTACTTCTTATTCCCCAAAGAAGGAGTGGCATGAAAATCACACAGATCACTGTGAATAAGCTCCAAGAGATTAGTCTCACGACTAACACCCTGAAAGGGTTTCTTGGTAATCTTGGTCAACATGCAAGTTTTACACTTTTCAGTGTCCATGTCAAAAGCAGGGATTAAACCATCCCTAGACATATCTTGCATTCTTTTATAATGTACATGGCCAAGTCTTGCATGCCATAGGCTAGAATCAGTGTCAGTGGTTGTCACAAAAGCTGAATTAACATTGTCAGTAGAAATATTAAGCCTGAACATTTGATTACATAAATAACCAAAACCAATAAAAACACCATGCTTAGAAAGAACAAATTTATCAGATTCAATAACTTGTTTATATCCATGATTATTCAAAATACTACTTGAAACCAAATTCTTCCTGATATCAGGAACATGAATAACATTAAACAAAGTTACAATCTTTCCAGAACTAAACTTAAGATCTACACAACCACGACCATGCACCAAGGTTGTTGACTCATTTCCCATGTGAAGAATAGAACCATCATTCAGTGACTCATAAGTCTTGAACCAACTTCTATCTTTACACACATGAACTGTTGCACCAGAGTTAACCCACCACACAACATCATCATCCTGCACATAAAAAGATTCAGATACATATGTAACATAATAAATCTGAAAAGACTTATTAAACATATTCTGACCTTTCAGTGAGTTGGCTGAACCACCACTCCCTGAACCATTAGTGTCTGATCCATTGGCTTTACCACCAACTTTAACACATTTGCAGTCCCTTTTAATGTGACCAGTCTTGCCACATTTCCAACAAGTAGGTGTTGCCTTCTTGTTAGGATCTGCCCTTGTGTTATCATGATATTTGTGTTTGCCTTTGTTGTCATTGTACCTGGTGGAGTTGTTATGCTCCACCTTATTGACAACAGATGGTCCAGTAGCATTGCTACTCTTTGGCTTGTCATTATCCTGCACCTTGAGGGATTCCTCAATGTGCAGATGACTGCCCAACTCAACAAGAGTTAACTCCTCCTTCATATGTTTCAAGGTATGCTTGAAATCTTTCCATGAAGGAGGGAGTTTGTCAATGACACAAGAGACTTTGATAGCCTCATCCATGTTCATTTGGTGTTGTGTAAACCTTCCAAGTATTCCAAGAAGTTCATTGTATTGTTCCATAACTGGTCTTGAATCAGTCATTTTGTAATTTGTGAAATTACTAACAAGGAACTTCTTACTTGATGCATCCTCAGCCATATATTTGGCATCCAAGGAATCCCACAGTTCTTTGGAAGATTCAAAGTTCTGATAAATATCAAACAAAGAATCAGACATACCATTCAGAATAAGACCTCTGCATATGTAGTCATCATTTTCCCACTTGCTCCTCCTCCTGATCTGCTCCACAGTAGCATCATCACCATCATCAGGAATTGGAGTAGTCAGCACATAGACCACACTCATGCTTGACAGCAAGAAGTGCATCTTCTTCTGCCACCTCCTAAAGACCACCCCTTCAAACTCGTCCAGCTTAGCAAAGTTTGAAGCCATGTGTTTCATTGCAGCAGTTGCCATTGATTATCACAAAATAGTTTACTTTGATTGTTGGAGTCTAACTCCCAGCAGCAGGGTTAAGATAATCAACTTCAGCAGATATGCGTAACTGTTCAGCAGAAACAAAGTAATTGTCAGCAGTAACAAATACCACTTTAGTAGTTACCGGATATCACTTGGAATCGTGTGATCACTTTCCAAAGTAAACTATTCGACCCTAATGCCTGGGTTACACGAATATCTACTTGGGATAAGACCAAATGCAGTTATAGAATTAGGCACAATTCAATAACCCTTTCGCTTAGAAGTGTTTAGTGTTTTCTGTGTATATTCATGCATAAAACAGATCTCCTATTTATAGGAAATACTCTTGGCTAGTCAATAGAATTATGAGTATTAATCGGCCCATTAATAGCCTCATAATTATCCCCATTATAGCCGTTAGTGGTTACATGACCAATTAAACATGGTCATAATGCAGTTATAACTGCCACTTGAATAGGTCAAAGCCATTACAAGCAGTACCTTAACACTAGCAGTACTTTCATACAACTAGCAGTACTTTCATAGTGCTATCAGTGGTTACACTGCTTCAGTGGAAACACCACTGCTTCAGTGTAGACACTACTTCAGTGAGACACCACTTCAGTGGAAACACTGATCCAGTGGAAGTACTGCTTCAGTGGAAACACTGATAATCAGTGGTAACCACAACAGTACTTTCACCAAGCACTTTCAATACAAACCACCAAAAGAGTCAGGGTGTTCATGGACCTTATGGGTGTACACTCCGTACCTCCTAGCCCATTACAAGGTGTGAACTAATCCCACAAGTGCACTAAATTTTCCAACAAAAACCATAATAGTTTCATACTTACTTTGACTCGTTTATGACCAACATTAATTTACATCAAGAAAAATCCTACCCAAGACCATTTTAAACATGATCTTGAAGCCACACATATGAGCTCTCTCTAACTGAAGGTAACACGATATAGATGGTGCATGTGGATTTATTAGTCAGTGATTGATGTTGTATCTACGATATTTTGTTTGTGTGATGATGGAGGCGGTGATAACCTAGGAGGATGAGAAGCGTTTTATTAGACAAGTTGGGTGAGATGAAAAGTGCGGAAGGCGTAATATTCAGAATATGATTGTTAGGTTTAGGTTAAATTGGTTCCTACGTTCTGCACTTATACCCCGTATCATTGAAGTATAGATTAGTTGGATTGGGCCTTGTGATTCGTTAATTGACATGCATATGAACTTGGGCTTTGGAGTAATTTCGTTCATGGGCTGATAAAATATCATTGAGTTGATCGTATATTTACATTGTGAATAAGCTGTTCTAATTGTGTCATCCAAATTTTTTGGCAAACAAAATTTTGGATACAAATTTTTTAAAGCTTATTTTTAATAGTGGTATTTTGGTCTATGAATTTTCACGGAGGGATACATTATTCATGGCTTGAGCGATAATTGAAAAAATGGCTACGGGGTTTTTGTACGGTATTATTGATGCGGAATTGAAGTGACATTTCACGGGTGGACTTCTTTATCTTTGAGACGTTGGTTGGTTGGATGCATGTCTCAAGATAACTTGTTGGAGCACATTATGAAATTTGACAATCTGGTTATGCCTGATGTAAGGAGTTACGTTGTAGTGCTCACAGTGTGTAACCATCACTTTAAGGAGTTACGTTGTAGTGCTCAGTGTCACACGGCGTTGTGGATTGTTCAAAAATTTAGAACAAGCAGTAAGTCACAAAGTTGGGATGTTTACTTCCTTTTCAAGTTAGTCGTATCGGGTTATCTCCATATGTGGTCATTACTATTAGCCGGTGAATTCAAAGGAGGTTCGATAAAAGGTTGGTTAGAGACAATATTGAGAGTATTTTTGTGACATATTCTCACAGAATTTTGATCAAGCTATAATGTTAAGATTGCATCAAGAAGGTAATACGGCATGTACGCAACATTATGATGATTCCGATAGCTCGCAACCATCAGGAGGGAGAAGTTGGTATTTCATCTTCCGTGATTGGATTACGAAGGGATTTGTGCTTAAGACCGAAGAAGGAGAAGTAGTGTGGTGTACATCGGGGCTTTTTACCAACTTGGATGCAATACTAAGTGAGTTATGTTGTTATGATGTTCCCAGAACGACAACCATTGTACGATCAAGATTTTATTTTCTCCGCTGCGTGTTGGAAGAGTGTTGTCGGTTCAGGAGGGAGCAGAAAAAGAAAAAAGTCTCACTAGTTAGGAGGGAGTAATAATCTAACTAGACCGTTACAGTTGAAGTTCAGAGCTACAAGGATTTGTGTCGTAAGCGCCAAAGATCAAATGCTGAGATCGTCGAAAGAGAGAACTTCAAGTTTGCCTCAATATCTAGACTACAGAGACTCTGCGCTTCAACAAAGTCAACATTGTTCATTACTATTGTAATTTACTTTGTTTTGTATTTATAGGTCTCATTGTAACCATTCACGTGTCACGATATCTTCGAGGGAGATTGTTAGCCTCGCTTTTTATAAAGATAACGTCACTTACGTAAATTGGACTAGATGCGTAGTATACTTTGCCTTTAGGGACTAGTATCGTTTAAGTGGCAAAGTTAAGGTTTGTTGAGCCTATAAATACCCCTCATGACTCTCCATGAGGGGTGAGGTGAAGCATTTGGTTAAGTATTGTGTGTGTTTATTTTATAAAGTTCCATTGTTTTCTCCTCCCTCTCTCTAGTTTCTCTCTCTAAAGAAGATGAAGATCTTCATCTTCTTCCACCAACCTAGACCTCCAAACCACACAAATCTATATATAATCGGTCCTAAAAAATCCATAGAAGGATCTTTTAGTTTTATTAGTCATGTTCTTCTTATTAGTTGTGTCTATATTCCGCATAGACATTAGCTTTTTAAAGCAAGAGTCTCTCTTGTGTTTAGCCTGTGATTACATAGGCTATTCACCATCCTTAACAGGCAGTAAAGATCTATCTAGAGTGGGATCTGACACATAAGTTTGGGTTTGAATGAGTTTAGAGACATTTTCACTCTTTTGATCTTATTTAGTGTTAAAGTTTGGATTTTGATTGTACTTTTTTGTTTAGGATCATCATATTAGTTTAGTTTTTGGTTTGGAAGGTTTGATTCGTCTTGGTTTTGGTGTTTTTGATTGAAAAGGAAAGGTTTTTAGGCTTCTTCTTGAATGCGACTTGACTCACAGACAACATTTCTTGACTTTTTTTTTTATCATTTTTGGGTGCGAGTTGATCAGTTTTGAATGCGTTTTGATTTGTTGTCGCTACGATTTGTGATTGTTATCGCTGCGATTTGAGTTTTTTTGCTGCGGTTTGATGTTGTCACTGCGTTTTGAGGTAGAAAGGACAAGTAGTGGGTGTACTATTGATAGTGACTTGTCCCTTTGCGTTTTGATCTTATGCGTTTTGACAGGTTGCGATTTGATTAAGGACTGCGATATGTTCTCTGCGCTTTGACAGGTGTTGCATTTTGTCGTTGCGGTTTGTCATTTTCTGCGTTTTGTCGCTGCGGTTTGTCATTTTCTGCGTTTTGTCACTGCGGTTTGTCATTTTCTGCGTTCTATTCCTGCAACTTGTCAAAGACTGCGACTTGTTCCTGTGATTTGTCAAATATGCATTTTGTTGCTTGTGACTTGGTTTACTGCGTTTTGTCCCACTGTGTTTTGACCTAGTGCGTTTTGTCACTTGAGATTTGAAATTTTTTTTTAGTTAAGTTCTACAGTTTCCTCTTGATTTAGTAAAATCCCGCGAAAGATTCTATTTCTCGGTTTAATCAAAGAGGTAGTAGAATCCCGTGTACATAGGAATCATGTCTACAATCATATCTTCCGTTGCAGATGACGTTCAAGATGCTGGGTCTGATACTCGTCCTCCTATGCTGGATAGAACTGATTATGACTCTTGGGCACAGAGAATCAGATTGTACTGCTTGGGCAAAGAGAATGGTCTCAACATCATTCAGTCAATTGATGAAGGGCCATTCCAAATGGGGACAACCAAGGATCAACTTGAAACTGGAGCTGATGGAACTGTCACTTTGGGTATGGATAGACCAAGAACGTATTATGACCTTAATGAGAAGGAGAAGAAGAGATACGATGTTGACATTAGAGCTTTAAACATCGTACTTCAAGGTCTACCAAAGGATATTTACAATCTGATCAATCACAATACTAAGGCCAAGGCAGTCTGGGATAATGTCAAGATGCTTCTCTCTGGTTCAGAACTGACTAAGGAAGATAGAGAGTCATAGCTTTATGATGACTTTGAGAACTTTAAGATGTTCCCAGAGGAAAGTATCACAAAGTATCATGTGAGGTTTCACGAACTTGTGAATGATATGAGGAATATCAACATGACAATGTCAAATATCCAACTCAATTCCAAGTTCATAAACAACATGAACCCTGAATGGTACAGATTTGTTACTGCAGTCAAATTGAACAAAGGATTGAGGAACACATATTATGAACAGATGTATGCTTACTTACTTCAACATGAGAAGTATGCTACATTTGAGCGTTTGATCATGAAGAAATTCCACTCTAATACTGCTGCTGCAAACTCTTCAAATGACTCAACTGCATTTCTCTCAAATGTGAGGATAAGTACTAAAGCATCACAAGTCATACCATCCTCTCAAAATCAAAAACAGGTTACCATACCAGACTCAGGATTTACCCCAACTGACATGTTGATTGAAGACCATGCAAACCAAGTGGCTCTATTGGTTCAACAGACCAGAAACTCACTTCTCCAAACCAACAACCAACTTAGAACTTCATCTAATCTACATAATCAAGCTACTGTTGAAGATAGGTTTAGAATGTGCAAAGAAGGCGGAATGTGAATCCACGATATAATGCACATGGGAATGTTGGAGCTGGAGCTGGTTATGTGGGTGCCTAAAACCGAGGAAGGATCATGGTTCAGGGTCAAAGGAAGCCTATTAAGTGTTACAATTGTGGTGGAGAAGGACATATTGCTAGGAATTACACTCAACCGAAACATCCACAGAATGCTGAGTACTTCAGGGATAAGATGTTGCTGATGCAAGCTCAAGATAGTGGAGTTGTGCTGGATGAGGAGGATTTGTTGTTTCTTGCTGATGGGAATGCCAAAACATATGATGCAGATGTGGATGAACAACCGGTATATGATTTGGCACAGAACAATCCCAATGTCTTCCAGGTTGCAAATTGTGATGCTTTTGACTCTGATGTTGATGATGAACCATCAGCACAGACCATCTTTATGGCTAATATTTCTCCAATGGTCTCAACACCTCAACAAGCCAGTCCCTCCAAGGATTCTATCATATCAGAGGTACTAAAACTATATGATACAGTTGATGAGCAAAAGATTCCCAACGAAGTACAATCAACAGAAGTCGTTGAATCAGATATTGAAAATATGGGTAATAGCAATGTTGTCCCATATGATCAATATGAGAAGCATGATGAAAGTCTTGTTGTACCTAGTGGTGCATCTTTTGCCATTAATGATGAGTATGTGTTTAATGAGTACACTGATTATGTGCCTGATGACTCCATGACCACTAAACTAAATGTGGAAAACTAGAAGGGGGGTTGAATAGTTTTACCGATCAAAACTTCATTTTAAACTATTTAGATCGACTTATGTCAATCTATTAAATGTGTGTGTTGGATGTTGATGGATAAGCATATACATAGGTAATGTAAAGATAAATAGTAAGAAGCACAAAACCACAACGCGAGTATTTATAGTGGTTCGGCTACAAGGACACCTTCCTTACCCTACTCCACTCCCTGAGTCACCTACTCGAGAGTTTGTAATCACTACACAACACAAGCTCCTTATGGCGGAGAAGCCATCACAATGTCGCCAACTCTTTATCCGGTATAAGGCTAGACACCGGGTTCTTCCACGAGGTAGAACCAAACCTATTACAACATCGCCTACACTTTATCCGGTACAAGGCTAGATACTGAGTTCCATTACAAAGGAGGAACTACCACCCAACACTACACAACACCTATCCCAAAGGAGATCCACTCCTTGTTACAACATCAACAAGGATATCAATATCCTTTGACCCAAACTAATCTATTTTGTATATCAATGCACCATATCGAATGTACACCCTAGGAAACTTTCACTAATGCCTTTGACATGACACCTAGGCACTCTTCACTAATGCCTTCAACATTGACTTTTGGTACCCTTTACTAATGCCTTTGACATAGACTTTCGGCACCCTTCACTAATGCCTTTGACACGGATATTTAGAACCTTTCACTAATGCCTTCGACTTGACCCTTTAGACATCTTTCACCTATGTGTTCAACACAACACTTATAATGAGAGAGGAAAGAAATATCAACAAGATAACATCAGTAGTCTTGATGATGACGAAGCTTGGCAACCCATGGACTTGAGCTTGCTCGACTTCAAGAGGTGGTGATCTCGCCTTTAAGAGGAACCTAGAGAATCACACAAACACAAAACTACATAGAAAGATCCTTTGGATCTGAGGTTAGGGAATTTACAACACTAAGAGAGAATGTGTGTAAAAGGGGTGAGTTACAATGAAGAAATGGCTCACTATTTATAGGTAAAAATCTACTACTGTTCCCCAGATCCCACGGATCCCTTACATGAGAGATCCGTCCAGTGTAAACTGGGGGATCCGCCAGACGCTCCTCATATATGGGTTATGGGTCATGGATCATGGGTCATGGGTCATGGACTTTGGATTATGGGTATCCAAGTAGATACAATGTATCTAGAAGATGCAATGCATCTAGTCAATGGGTCATCAGTTAGCTCATGGGTTATGGATAATACCCAACATGACTTCATGCATGATGTCATGAAATGGGTCATGGGTTATGGATCATGCTCCATGGGTATGGGTCAAGTACTTAGATTTTTACCCATTACAATATATATAGTAAGTATATATAAGTACATGTAAACACTAGTTGTTATACATATGCATTTCTATAACATGTAACCACTATTACTTGTTTCGTGTTTTACATGAAAATGTAAGTGTTTTAGCAAACTATTGGCTCAAACTAATTACGTATTTTATTTGTTTCATTAAAATGATTTTACGTTTGTTATCGACAAAACATTAGAAGATCGTAAAATATAAATAAACATTTTTACGGCTTATTTGTATTAACAATCTCCCCCTTTTTATTGATGACAAAACATAAGATTATTTTAAGGAAAAACTAAAATTCGTAAAAGTTTGAATTGGAGTTTTTACTCTCTTCTCCCCCTTTAGTCGAAACAAAAAGAGCGTTGAAAAGAAACTAACACATTGTTTGAAGAAAAACATGTGAAAAGTAAAATTATGAAAAGTAGGGAGTAAGGGAAGAGAAGGATTCTCGTCTTAGCTCCCCCTTGACTGGTGCTTCCCTATGTTGAGGGCGTCGGGTAATTAGGAAGACTAAGCAAGTGTTTTCGCAATTTTGTTTGCAAATGGTTTCGTCTTTTTGATGAACATGCTCCCCCTTGACAAGTGCTCCTTTGTGAGGAGGACGTCAAGTAGTAATGTACTCCTATGTAATAGTATTGCAAGCGTTTTTGCAACGTTTTGCTTTGACAAGATACTCCCCCTTGTTGAGGGTGTCAAAGTCTTCAAGTGTATATTGAAAATCTACAAAACAAAGGTTAGAAAACAAGTATATGATGCATAATTTCTTGCAAATAAGACTCAAATTAGTAAGAAAAATTATTTCTGTTGCACGGATCCCACGGTTCCTCCCTGGGAGGGATCCGTCTAGGCCAAAGTGAGGGATCCATAACCTGCATTCTCAATTTAGCAATGTGGGTGTAAAATGTGATGTTAACATCAAAATGAGTTATGTATTGAGGCACCAAACATATTCTCAAGACAATATGGCATATAACATGTAATTTCATTCAATAAAAAACACGAGAAATGATATACATATCTCTAAAACTAAGAGAATTACTTAAACATTAAATATGATTCCTAATCAATCTAAGTTAAGTTTAAGACTAGAGCACCACTTGAATCCTTAGGCTTAGGAATGTTTAGTTTTGTTGACCTCATCGAAACGTTCGAGGAGGTGATAACATATGAGACATAGCTCGTCACGTAGTTCATGCACTAAACCTTCAACACGTTGACAATGATAAAAATCTTTGTCATGGCTTGGAAGTGGTGGTGAATGATATGGCTCTAGGCACCAAGGGTGATGGTTTAGTGGAAATAGGGATGTTTGGTTTAGGAGGTATAGTAGTGTTTGGCAATGGTAGTTTTGTGGGAATGATCCTTTTAGGGATTGGTTTGATTGGTTGAGTTAGTGGAGGGGAAATCCTAGCATTTGTGGATTTAACGAGTGATGATTCGGTTGAAGAAATTTCATGAACAACACGAGCAAGTTTCTTAGGTGGTCCTTTGGTGGAGGAGCTGGCACTAGAAGCTTTCTTCTTGATGAAATGATAAATGGATAGTGATTCTAGAGGTTTTTTAGTTGCTGAGAATGATGTTTATGAATGGTGACTTAGAGGTACTAACAAAAGGAGTTTATAAAGGAAAGGAATTGGTAAGTGAATTCAAAGCTTAACCTACTAAGATCCTTCAAAATGCAATGATTTGCATGCACAAGAGTCAACTTCAGAGTTGCACTGATCAAGGAAGTCAGTTAAGGCAAGATGAAATGTTCAAGTTAGCAAGAAAGGCTTGAAATGATTGTTTTAGCTAGGATTAGCTGATTCTGTGCAACCGGTTCCCACGGTTCCCTCCAATGAGGGATCCGTCTAGGCTAAACCTAGGGATCCGACTCTCAACTGTCAAGAGAAAGGAAAATGATGTTTTGTAGGGTCTAGTACCTATACATTTTGAGTATTTTAGTCTTCTCAGGTGTCTTAAATGAAGAGGGACTTACATGATCAAGAGAAATGATTGATGGTAGCTAATGATTGCCTTTTATGGAAAGAGGTGGGGTTTTATGATCACCAATGGGTAATCAAAGATGACACTAAGAAATATGAGAGTGTTAAGTGTAGTTAAATGATCCTAGAGATCAGATGGTAGTTTTTGAAAGAAATTTGGAAAATTCTTTAAAAATCATGATAAATGAAAAACTTGTTTTTGGCCTATTTTGAGGTAAGGATGACTAAAATCAATTTGCTAAAATTAAGAGGATTATCAAGCTAAGTGTTTTGAGATGTGAGGAACAATGTGTGAGTTTTAGAGCAGAAATATGGTTATTTTTGGTGAATTGATAAATCAAAAAGCACCTAGAGTGTGATCCTAAGTTAGCTATGAGTGAGTATAAGACCTACTGAGTTTGAGGAAGACTTAAGTGATCCTAAAGAATAATGTTTAGCTAGTATGATGTGGTCTAAAGGAATGGTTTGATGTGTGGATGTTTGCAACTTTATATCTGTCTGCCCGAATCCCATGGATCCTTCATATGAGAGATCCGGTTAGCTATAACCCAGGGATCCGGCTACTGCAGACCAGTACCTTCACTGAAAGTGTGCAGATTTTGCATAAGGTGTCGTGTATTAAGACCAGTGATTTCTAAAGAATTTGAACATCTATATAAATGAGATATCAAATGAAAAGTGTTTTATTTCATGGGAATGATCATATTACAAAGATAAAAGATGAATCATAAGGATTGAACCTATTTGTAGAAGAGACTAGGATTCTTATTCATTTTTCGTTTGATGGATTTTCAAATGGATGATTATTTATGGATTCAGGAACGAAGAATGACGCGATGTGAGATGTTTTCAAAGGTTCCATCATCTTGTTCACAAGTACATATAAAGGACTTTGAAATTGAGGATGAAAGTACGTGATATGATGATAAAGCCGTGTCAGGAACATTCCGTATGGAGTTAGTTTGTTCTTGTTGCCTTAAAGGTTTATAATTTGTCTTGCGAAGAAATAGGCGAGATTGTATGGTTGTTGGGTAAGGAGACAATACATTATGTAAGCACAACAAGTGGAAAGAATTTCTCGATTCCCCTAAGACTCCAAAACTTTTCACGTAGAATGACTGCGAGAGGTTTAAGATCATCTCGGATATCACGTGTATAGATTATGTTTGGATCTAAGTAATTGGATCGAGGTTTGCATAACATGCGAGTTAATTCTTGAGGGGAAGGTATGTGTGAACAATATGGACTATTTTCTTCACGATAGTTGAAGAGAGAATCAAGAGACCAATCTTCAGTGAAGGCAAATTGTCCATGATTCGGAGAATGTGAGAAAATTGTCCAAAAGTTAAGTCATACTTTTGGTTTTTGATCCAAAACCATAGTGATAGAGATCGATCCTCGTTATGAACGAGTTCAACTTGACGGAAGAATTCCAACAAAAATTGTGGACAAATTTTCTCGTTAATTCCGAGAAGGCCTTCTAGTCCTATGGTTCGGAATGAGGTATTGACACCTTCTTGGTATAGTAGAGGTTAGTCAATAATACGTCCTTCATGAAAGTAATGAGTTTCAAGATTATTGAACCCACGGACATGATTGCCAGGTGTGTTAGGCTCAAGGGAGATATTAGGAATGTAGACATAAGTGAGTTGAAAGTCGAATTCATACTCATGAGTCATGATGAGACCTATGGAAGTTAAATGAATAATTTATATGAGCAAGTTAAGATAAAGTGATGCATCAAAGGAGAGGACATTTGATTATTATGGTGGTCCCCATCCTTTTTACGATTGTCAAGCCACCGATGACGATGTCTACAATGCTACAACAGCCCAATATCGCAAGACTTTCGTTTTCGATGATGATGAGGATTCCATTCAAATGAAAGAATATTACGAGAGTTTGTCGGCTGAAACTATTCCCGTTTCTGAGCCTTTCATTTCCGACTCTTCCCCTTCACTCACACCGGTTGAGAGAAGTGACGTCATTTTGGAAGAGGTCAATGATCATGTTTCTTTAAACATTGTTGAACTCATGGACTCTCTCATAATGGGGGACGAGCCTCTTAGCACTATTCTGGAAACGGAATCGTCTAGTGTTGAGAGCCTTGACCCAATCCCAAGTGAGTCCGAGGATGTATCTGACAGTGATTGTGATTCGCTTTTATGTGATTCTCTTGACATCTCCGAGGTTACTTCCAGGATTTTCTCAAATCCAGTTTTCAAGTTCAGTGATGACTACACCTTTTGCGAAGTTAATCCTCTTTTCAACAATGATTTTGAGTCCGATTCAGAGACCACAACGGAAGTGGTGGATATTGCTAGCTCTCAGAGCACACAACTTGTCCCATCTCTGTGTTTCGACCTTTCTATCCCGTCATGTGATGTTATGCAAGATGAAGAAAGTATTGAATCCGACACTGAGGATATTATGGAGATTGATTTCGAAATGAGGCCCGAGATTAATGAATCAGCTAAAGTGGTTGAAGACGATATTCTTGATAAGCCGCCAAGTGATTCTGATATGGAATAAATCGATTTATCCATTGATGACTTGATACCACCGGGTATTGAGAATGTTGATGATGACCCCGAGGGGGATGTGTTGCTATGTGATGGATTTCTTGACTCCCTTTTCTCTGATGAGTCCACCATCACTCATCCCGATGAGCCCTCATGTGAAGACAAAATCTTTAAACCCGGGATATTCATTAATGAGATTTATGTTAAAACCCTTGTTCGAGAAAAGGATCCTCCGTTGGATGCCTTCGTTGTTGAGCCCACACATCTATTGTCTTACCATGAGCTCCCGACTTCTTTGGAGTATTCTCTTATCGATCCGTCATCCCTTCGTCCGCCCGCTAAACCACCGGATGATGGATCATTCTTTCTTGATATACCTTATGTGAGTTTGGGAGGAGTTATTCCTTATGTGCTTGAACCCGACATTTTCTTCCCCTCCCAACCCACCCATTCTCTTTCCCTCCGGAATGAGGATACCATCTTTGATCCGGGTATCCCTTCCACTTGTTTCCCCAAGGACAAATGAATTCGGGGACGAGTCAGGCTAGCGACTCGGTGATCAAAAACAGTAGCGCTTTGTGGGAGGCACCCCATGCTTATCTCTATCATCTTTCTATTTTCTAATAAGTTATGTGAATGGGTTAGCCTCTTCGATCTCTCGTGTTTGGTTGTTTGTGATGTTTTGTCCAGGATTTCACCGATATGAAGACTCTCGTGCTCGAAGTTTGTCCTTTCTCCACTCAAGTTTCATGATCGATTCTGATGGAAATCCGATATCCAAAATCTTATCGACTAACACTTATCTTTTAGCATACTTAATAAACGGCTTTTAGATTTTCGTTATTACCCTTGCCTTTAAACATTGAGGACAATGTTTCATTTTAGTCTGGGGTGGGTAATCTTCGATTTGATTTGACTGCACTTGCTTATTCTCTGCCGTGTTTCTCTCGCAACCCCGTTTTTCCTTAGAAAATGAAAAAATTATGCAAAAAAGTGAAAATTTAAAAAAATTTGTAAGCTTTTGCTAGTTTTATGATCAAAAAGTTCTTGCGAGTTTCTTAGAAGTTTCTTTAAATATGCGTTTTCTTGAAAAAGTCTTTGCTAATTGCTTAGACAAGAGGCTATAAAATGCGAATCTAGCTCACAAGGCCAAGAATTTCCAAGTCTCCCTAAGTGATTTGAAATATGCGAAGCTTAAACAAGAATTTGCTAGTTTCTAATAAGTGATTTTAAAAATGCGAGACTTGAGATTATTTGACGAAACATTAGCTAAGTTAATATATGCTTTGACACCTTGTTGACTTTCCGCTGGTGAGAGTAGGAATAGAATTCTGACTTGACCGGGCATGTTGAGCCCTAGCTTGTTTCCATAACCATAGATAGTTTAATTATCGGCTAAGCATCCGCGGATCTCATTATTTGAGATTTTAAATTTGCGGGGATCGAAGAATGATAGAGTTACTTATGAGTTTAGATGTTAAGCGTGGAGTAGATGGTTCTCTTTAGAGCCCATTGAAGGTACTTATGGCTTTTTGCTCCCACAAGATTGTTTCACCCCATATTTGTGAATAATAATTAAAGATGTTAGGTTTTTGGCGATAGTTAGTTCTTTATCTTCTTTAGAGAATCCTTGTTTATGAGAGTTAGGTACACATCAAGGTACTGTCAGTGTTGCGATGTAATAGACAACTGATTCCTGATAGTTTGTTGCTATTGTTTCTATTGTTATAAAGGCCGTGGGATTCGGAGTTTGGCAAAATTAACATGAATTAAAGCCCAAATGTATTAAAGTGAAAAATCCAAAGCCATAAAAGTTTTCTATGTCTGATGGTACACCCGTTGTCATGGACTTCCATAAAAGTTGAGGAAAATCCAAAGTCATAATAAGACTTCTGATAAAATGGTAATCCCGTTGAATTAGTGGTTGAAAAGACCAAGGGCCTAAATTGCAAAAATGCAAATGTGCTGAAATAAGTGTTAAGCCAAACTTTGAATCCGGGAGATATCTAAATAAAAGCCTATGTCTCTGGACTCGTAGATGAGTTGTTTCGGTCATAATAAAAAGGATATCTCCCTAAATCGTGCGAAATTAGGACCTTGATGTGGACCTCATTCTTGTGTGCAACGGTTTTCGAGGGAAGGTGGACAACTAATTAGCGACTTAGCTTCATATCTTTGTTGGAATAAAAATTATCGAAACGAGAAACTTGAAGAAATTCATTTCTTACAAACATAAAATAAATAGAGGAAAAATAAGAAAATGGGAGCAAAAGGTAATTACACAAGTAACTTCCATGGGTAGTGATAGCATCTAAAGTCATATTTAACAATGATTTCGATTTTACGCTTAGTTTGGGGATTTGTGAAAAATCAGGGACGATGTATTCTATCCGTATGGTCACTTCACGCTGGGTTGTGTTTCCTACTCCGTGATCCTAAAATGTCGTTTGAAAAATGTTGGAGTTATTGATCGACATGAAAGTTCAACAAACCATCACTCATAATCGGAATGTGCTTAATCATAATATCTATATGTGAATTAAAAGGTAAACGGGGCGTTTTTAGAATTAAGGGTCTCTTAATCTCTTTTGAGGAATCTTTGCTACTTCTCATAGGTTTAGTAGAAAGAGATTGAAATCCTTAGTTTTAGAAATGTGAGTTGATTGCATTGCGTGGGGACACGACAACGTTCTCGTCTGGGGTATTTTGGTATGTGCTAAAACACATACCTTTTCTTTATCAAAATGGACCCAAAATAACCAATAAAGTGCCGTTTATTGCTAATATTTGCTGTTTTCTTGAGTTTATGCATGTGCAAGTACGGATATCATAAAACATACAAAAGATAGCCAAATCAGACAAAAACCCGAGCACGAGAGAGAAAGAGTGCTAAAGTTGAGCCGGAAGGTACAGAAGTGAGCATCTGTGAAGATTTTTATGCTGAGAGGATGATTTATGAAAGATTTGATCAAGTTTAAAGAAATGGCAAAATCAGTCCCTCAAGTTTCAGCATTTGGCGGAAAATACCCTTGAGATTCAAAATTTTCACAGTAGTCCTTGGATTATTGAAGACTGACAACAAAGGCCCTTGGAATATATTTTCAAAATTTACAAGTTTGGTCCCTGGATTTTCATATTTGACAACTTTAGTCCCTAAAGATCTATTTCGATCAAAGAAATAGTCCAAGTCTAATATTACTACAAATCCAAGTCCATTTAACCACTAGCCCACCTAAGCCCAAAACCCACGATCCAATAGCCAAATACTTCCTGGTACCCATTTTTATCCCAACCATAATACCCGGTAAAACAATGAGTCAACACAGTTAAAATAAAATAAAATAACCAAAAACATTTACCCGCCCATTTTTCCCCCAAATTACCAAACCCAGAACCAAGAACCCTAAAATACCCCGCTCATAAATTAGGCCAATTCACTCTAAATTATGGGTAATTCAGTACTTTCGTCTGACACCCACTGACACATGGATGCCAGCTTGGCAATCCGTGTGTCATTCCATCAAATTCATGGCTTCTGATTGGTGCAACAAACGTGGCAGAGTTGATCCTATGGTCATGATTGATGGGATGATGTATTTGATGATCCAAGGGCTGAGATGACTCAAGAGAAAACACAATAAGCTCCTTCTGGATCCTTCTTTGGCCTCAAGCTCAAGTATAAAAGGCCCCTGATCTCACATTGTAATCCATGTAGTGTAGATGTAGAGTAGGAGTAGTGTAGGAGTAGTTTATGAGTAGCTTAATCTCAGTTTTAAATTGTTTTAATATTTGAATTTAAATTCTGTCTTTGAATCTCTTTGTACTCAAAGTTTATTAATAAAGTAATTTTCAGCTTAATCTTTCATTTGGTTAATCTTTGTTTTAAGTTTTAAACTCAGTTTTTGATTAATATTTTGATAGTGCTTACTCAGATTCTGCTCTTAATACTATTCTCAGTCAAATAAAAATCAATATCTGCATATTTGATTTAAAGGTATTGAGTTGCTGAATTGGTTATGGATTTGGTTAAATTATGATTCAGTTAGGTTAATATTAGTTTTAGGATAGTAGTACCTTTGATTTCTATAGCATGCCATCGTGGCAGGACGATTGTAAGTTCATCTATCATTCTTATTCTAATTTGCATTAATTTGAAATTATGTCTAGTATTAGTAATTGTTGAATCACTTGCATCAGTTGGTTGTTTTATTGATATTAGATTTGATTTGGTATTTATCATGGATTAGTTGTAAGATTTTTTTTAGTAGTAGATTGCATATCAGTTTCTTCAGGAGTGTTTGGATTTGATAGTATTGTAAGCTTGAGATTTGGTTAGTGGTTAAAATCACTTAGTATAGTTTCAGTTAGTATAATTTAGCTCATTTCAGTCATAAAATTTCATCTGCATTTACTCAAAGTCAAATTGACATTTAATCTGATCTAAAATGCTTATCAGTTAGTGTAGAATTGAGATTAAGTGCACTTAGGCTTAGAATCATTAAGGTTAGTGTAATATCATTTCATTTTGTCATTAAACATCATTTACAATCCATTTTATAAGCTCAAAGTTCGGGTTTATAGACAGATAGGTTACCCAACTTTCCAACTTTATTCGCCTAAGTTACCAAACTTTTTTTTTGTGCAAACAGGGTATTGGACTACACGGAGTTGACATTCAGGTTACTGAATTTATAAAATGAGACATTTAGGTTACTTAACTTACCTAAAAAAATGCATTTGGGTTACTTAACTTACCTAAAAAATGCATTTGGGTTACTTTGTTTACACTGAAAAATGGAGGTTGAATGCTTAACTAAAGTTCAGTAACCTAAGTGAACAAAATGAAATTTTGGTAACTTAGGCGAACAAAGTGGGAAAGTTGGGTAACCTGTCTGATATAAAACCCCTCAAAGTTCAAATAAGTCAAAATATCAATTCTGTCAAAAGTCAAAATGGTTGTTTATAAGCAGTACTTTGGTGATTTTTAATTCATCCATTTCTAGTTAAAACCTGCTGAAATTTTGGGATTTGAAACTCCTGTTGGTGGAACTTATCAAGGTTATTTTCAAATATTTTTGTGAATTTTCTTAAGCCACTAAATAAGCTCATCTTTTAGCTCATTACTGCCCTGTTTACACACTCAGTGAAAACTGTGTGTGTAACAGGTTTTTGCATAGCTTATATAGAGTTTGATAAAGCTTGTCCTAGGCTCAGTTTTGGTCGATAGTTGCTTTGCTAGGTCTTTTCCAGATTTCTACTTCTGTTTCTCACTTTAGCTTACTGAATAAGCATCTACTTAAGCTTGAATCTAGCTTTTTAGGCCTGTTTGGTTTGTTCTTATTTCACATCAGGTCTTAATAAGCTTGTTCAATTTAGGTGTAGATTAGTTGTAATAAGTAGTTTTCAATTAAATTTAGCTTATAGTAACTTTAGGTAGCTTTTGGTTAATTAAAACAGCTTCTAGCTTATTTTTGGTCACTAATTAATAAGCAGTTTCACCACAGCTCATAGTTCCAGTATTCTAAACCTGCTTTTCTCATTTTTCGTTAACTTAGAATAATATTTTAGAGTTTTCCTGAGATTTTCTTATTTTTCCAACTCTGTTTGCTATTTTTCTCAATTACAATTAGTTTTTAATACTTTTTAATTAGTGTTTAATACAAATAATTCAGAAAAGCTTCTAAAAAATAAGTTTTCAATTTTCTTAGATTAAGATAAATATAAAAAGCCAAAAAAATATTTTTCCATAATTGTATTAGTTTAAATAGTAATTTTTAGCAATTTAATTAGTTTAAAGTAGTTTTCAAATCATAGAAATTAGAAAATAATTCAGAAAAATAAAAATTTAATTTTGAAAAGTCTTTTGAGTTATTTTAGAATTTTTAAAAATAGTTTTATAATTTTACCACTTTTTTTCATAATTTTTAGTTATTTAGTTTTATTTTTAAAATTAGAAATTAGATTTTAATTCAAATAAATTCAAGAAAAATCCTAAAAATTAGTTTTAAATCTTAGTTAATTTTAAAATATCATTTTTAGCTATAAAGTATTTTTAGATCATTTTTAGGACTTAATTTGGTATTATTTGCATTTAACTCACATTTCATTTAGATCGTATTTTACGTTTTAGATTTAATTTGCGTATATTGTCATTAGCTTTATAGATTTAGTACTTTTATATGTTTCCCTTTACTTTCCCTTGCCCCATAGTTCAGAAAACATCATATTATCCCTTTTTCCCATTCAAATCCCGATAATCCCGACGTGAGTTAAAAATTTCATTCAACCCTCGACCGGAACGATCTCGGTGCTCAAACCTAATACGTTTGAGTTACCCATATACTACAAACTTCTATTATTGATCTCCTTCCGGAGCAATCAATCTCCTAATTTTTTATTTGATTACTCTTATTTTTATTAACAATGACAATTAACTTACTTTGTACTAACATTCTAGTAGGATTTTTCCTTTTATGGTAGGTTTTTATGAAGTGTTTTTATGTTGCATGAGTTTCTGATTCACAGTTCCACGGTTTTCCTGGTTCCCTTTTAAAATGGATCAGGCTAGTTAAACTTTAGGGATCCGTGGATCTGTAGTGACAGAAAAATGATCTTGACGTAAAATTGATTTTTGTAGATTTCGAAAGTATGTCAAGGTCAAAGATTTTTGTAGATCTTGACGTAAAATTGATTTTCTGTAGTGACATAAAAGGAAGTGTGTTTTCGCCAATATTTACTACTTAAGCATGCTTTGTAGATTTCGAAAGTATGTCAAGGTCAAAGATACGAACGAAAAGAAAAAAATGACAAATGCATTATGAGAAATAAACGGGAAAAACTAAGACATTAGTAATATTTCATTTCAATGCTAAGAGCAATACAAAGGATTTGATATATGATACAAATGTAGATTAACAACACAAAGTACATGTCTCCATGAGAAAACTTGATCATGGGATACACGAGAGCGATGAGTGTTAAGACGATGATCACGAAGGCGATATAAACCATGATGATGAAATTCTTCCTTGGTTTTGTTTCTAAAAGAGATGAGGAGGAAGATGAAGTTTGAATGAGGGGTATTTTGAAAGTGGAAGATTTGAAAAAATGGGGTTTGGTGGTTGTGGAACGAGCGGAAGGGGTTTTATAGGGAATGAGGAATTTTTGAGATTTGTGTTTTGTTTTATTATTAGAAGGTTTGATTTTTAGATTAAGATAACCTATATTTATATACCTAGACTTTAGACGGAAGAGAAACACATATGCAAGAAGGTTTCCTAATGAAGCCATGTATATCACTAAAACATATGTTAAAACTAAGAAAATAAAATATAACCATATGGATTCCTATACAAGAATACTTATTCTAAGCTAATGTTACTTAGAGATAAGTTTTAAGAAAGTCATACCTCTAATGTAATTATGAGTCTACTTTTCTTTTGACAGAAAAATGTCAATAGACAACTCCGGTTCCTTCGAGATCTAGGTGGTAGTTTAAGATACCTTCTTAGGAAAGGTAATCTTGTTACCAAGGAATTACTATGCCTTGATTAAAATGAGCTTAACTAAACAAAATGACAAGAAAGGTTAGTGCATTTTTGTAAGATAAAATAAAGAAAGAAAAAAATATATGATGTTGTCATCTAATCAACATCCTACAAAAGTGTTTTCAAGACATGGTGTTTTCTTTTTGTAAAAGCCTTCTTTGTAGTTTTCAATCATACACGGATCGTGTCAAGTTTTTAAAGTACAATATACTCTAAAAACTTGGTAACGAAGCTTTGGTACCAATTTTGAAAAACTAGAAGGGGGGGGGTTGATTGAATAGTTGTATCGATTAAAACTTCGTTTTAAACTATTTAGATCGACTTATGTCAATCTATTAAATGTGTATGTTGGATTTTGATGGATAAGCATATACATAGGTAATGTAAAGATAAAGAGTAAGAAGTACAAAACCACAACGCGAGTATTTATAGTGGTTCGGCTACAAGGACACCTTCCTTGCTCTACTCCACTCCCCGAGTTACCTACTCGAGAGTTCGTAGTCACTACACAACACAAGCTCCTTATGGCGGAGAAGCCTTCACAACGTGTACCATCAAAAACTATTTGGAAGTGTTTTGTAATAAACTATGAGTTTCTCTTGAATGATAACAACTTTTTTTAAAACGTCTCTTTTTGGGTCGTTTTCTATGATTATTGACTGTGATCCGTCAAGGTAACACCCCAATTATCCTTCCGCTTCTTTGTTGATCTTTTAGGGTGTTACAATATCGAGTCGAGCTCGTAAGTATTAAGCTTGAGCTCAAGCTCGAGTAGCTCGTTAAAGCGCGGATCGTTAACACCCTTATTGTTAGATATAAGTTTTCACATACACATCAAACCATAACACAAAGTGGCATATAAATGGAATTCTAGAGAGAGAAAGTTAGAGGTTTAGGGAACTTAGTGAGAGAAAGTGAAAGATATTATTATGAGCTCCAACTCTCTACCTTGGAAGGTAGAGAGTATTTATAGTCTTACATAAATCGCCACACATCGGGCTGTGGATCAGGCATACAGTGGGTAAAGACCCGTCCGTCCTCCACGGTGTTACTTAACTAAAAACTACATAACTTAAAAGAACTATGACAACGAGCTTTCTAACGATTACATATACTTGAGGTGACCGACTCTTTAATATCTAGAATTTCTAATTCCTAACAATCTCCCCCTAAGGGAGGTCACCTCAATCATGTACCAAAATTACATTGAATACAAATAGATATTACATTAACAATTGATCTTGCATTCTTGATGTAGTCTTTTGCTCCTAAGCTCGTAGTCATTGATTCTTCAAATTGCATGTTTGGTTACTTCAAGTGAAGGTCTTTTACTGATCCACGTGATAATAAATTTGTGCCAGCTTTTGAGATTATCAGCAATCAAAAATCTCTGAGACATCCTTCGTGGAGTTGGTATTATGTGATGTTGTGACTTTAGGACCGACATGCTCACATTCTGGATCATGATATCTTCTCATCAGAGTAGCGGAAGCATTTGTTGAATCATGATATTGGCAGCAGCGTAGCAGAAGCATTGAGTGAAAATATCAGAGTCATTGATGCACTAATCATGATTTCTTTTGAGATGAATGTGTTAAGTGAGCATGCGGCTATGGATTGACCGCTTCATTCTGATCAGCTGCAAACGTCAGGCGTACCTGCATACAACAGTTAGTAATAAATCGCATGAAAGTGTCTTTGATCACTTTCGTTGAATTGAGGTACACGGCCCACGGTTCCCCGTTGATCAATACATGTACTGCCTGTGATCAGGTATAATTCCGAAGAATTTCCTTGACAGGGTTTTGCAGCTGCTCTAGCTGTTCTCAAACCGGAACATCTCAAAGAAGATAACACGGAGTGAGTGAACCAGCGAATTTTAAGTTCACTGATTGATGAAAAGAGATTTGAAAAACAATCGTGTATTGCTCAATAGAAATTGTTTTTGCAATACAACGAAGGTTTTATTGAAAATCAATTATCAATCATAAAAACACCTTTTGGTTTGAAAAATGAGTACACGGTCGATGTGCTAAAGAAAAGAGTTGTTAAGTACAAAGACCGGTTTTTCAAAGGTATCCGTCAATCCATAACCTGAACCAGGATTGATTCAAGAGATTGAATCGCCCCATTGTTTCTGTTCAGTTGTCACATGGTTGATCCATATAATAGATCTCACATGCCACCTACCAGGAGCTTGTTTGATGTTGGCTCCAGAAGGCTTTCCATCTTCATTGTGAATATGTATACACATTACTCAGATGTTCTGGCAATACCACAAGGATAATGCGTAGGACTCAAGATATAATCTCTCTTTCCACATTGTGTGAAACAGAGAGTCTTCATTGAAAGTGTCCTAATGAGATTTATTGATGATCTCGTGGCACTAGACTCAATTTGTGCATATTTGGATCCTGTGCCGGAGACTAGGGAGAGGGTCTCCTTCTTCAATATCAACAATCTCTAAGAGAAAGTCGATAGATAATGTCGGTTCCCCGTGAGAATGAAACAAGTCCTTTTAAGAGGAACTTGAGTGGTTTGGAAAGTTGAAGTGCAGTGCGTCACTGGGTCCATGACGTCTTGTCTTCAATACCGATGTTACCATCAGTAGCATATGAAGTGAACCCGGTTTCTGCCCTAAGGTTGAATAAATGGAGGGCTATTTGTTTTCACCCTTTTCTCATTCAATTCTTTTTAATTCTTCAACCTCTTCAGTGCTTACCGAGACTTCATAGCTAGAACCTTGTTGGGTTTATTCCAGTACTAGCTCAGTCTCAGTCTGCACTCTTCCCATATCTCACTTTTCTCCTTTTATCATCATACCTAAGGACTTCTACACTAACTAGTGGATTGTCCCTGGGTAGATCCCTCCGGTTCTGGCGGATCATGGGAACAAAAACCTAACCTTATCATCCTTATATCACCATACATAAAGTAAAGTTGGTAGGTCTTTTTGGTATTGTTCATCTGCCATATGGAACCAATTGAAAACCATTTGAAAATCAATTCAGATACATATGATATATTATCAAAGCATTTTGTACCTGAAATTGTTTTTGATATTTTTAGAACTAGAACTCACCCTCAACATGTGCATCAAGTATTTGAAAATGTTTTGCACACGGAGGCAAGAGAAAGAATTAACTTCTTTGATTACCATTTTCTAAAAGATATCAACATCATTTCCCACATCAAATCAAGTAGATAGAGCATTTCCGGGAAGGATGAGGTTTCCATAAATTTGCTCCCCCTCAATATGTGCCTCGAGGTTTGAAGAGAGTTTTGCACATACTAGAGGGAACCTGCACATTGAGATAAGTTGATCACATTTCAAATCATAGGTTTAAGATAGATGCTCCCCCTCAACATGTGCATGGAAAATTTGAAATCGTTTGTCACATGTGGGAAGGACAACATGTACATCCTTATAAAACCATTTACCGAATTATCAGTTTAAATCCAATTTAAATCACACATTCTCCCCCGATCACAATTATCAAATCATTTGAGATTTGTGATCTCTTATAGATTTAAATTGATTTTGAAAGCTTTTAAGGAGAATTGTGACTTGATTATGAAAGCGTTTGAACTGATAAGGATCGGATGTTAAGACTTTAAACTCCATTGATAAAACATGCATGATTATCTTTTGAAAACATTTTAATGCCAAATAACTTTTTAGTTTAATTGAAATCATTATCCCCCTCAATCAATGACATAGGTTGTTGATTGAGAGATAGAGATTTTGACAAATAAGTCCTGATGATTATCAAAAATAGAGACCGAGTTATTTTTCAAAGCATTTAGTTTTCAGCAGATAAATGTTTATAGAATCAGAGCATGGAATTTTGTAAGCATGATAAAACATGGCTCTGTTCTTTCTTTTAAAAACCGGGTTATTGCCTGAAAATGACAATAAACCATTGTTTCTCTTTCTCCCATATTTTTTTTTTTTTTTTTTTTTATATATAAAAATTCGAACAACATCTAAAGTCCCGTGTCATTCTTTGAATGACAACATCAAGACCATAGATATTATCGAATCAAGAGAGACAATACAAAATGATAATATTTTTTTGAAGATTTTTCGAATTTTTCAAATTTTTATGGATTTTGAATGTTTTATATTTTTCTATTTGATTTTTGAAGGTTTTATAATTTTGTATTTTGTTTTTCGAATAAATATTTACAAGAAATAGATGAAGATAGACCTTTACTCCTCGTCTTCCTCCTGAAGACGTTTGAGTGTTTCTGGTTGAAGGCTTTTCAAGCCAAGACGTGGAAGAATAAACTCAAAACGTTCTCTTGGAAGAGCTTTGGTGAAGATGTCTGCTAACTGATATTCAGACCTCACAAAATAGAGTTCCACCACACCTTTTTCAACTTGTTCCCTGATGAAATGATGTCGAATGTCGATATGCTTTGCTCTTGAGTGTTGAACATTATTGCATGAGAGAGCAATAGCACTTTTATTATCACAGTACAGAGGGATTTTGTTGAATACAAAGCCATAGTCGGATAATTGAGATCTCATCCATAAGATTTGAGCACAACAGGATGACATGGCTATGTATTTAGCCTCTGTAGAGGAAATAGAAGTACTCATTTGCTTCTTTGAAGACCAGCTCACAAGCTTATCACCCAAAAACTAAGCACCTCCAGAAGTACTTCGACGTGTATCTTGACAACCTGCATGATCAGCATCTGCATAGGCCGTTAGTGACATACCGGTGTCCTTCGGGTACCAAAGACCCATGTTGATGGTTCCTTGGAGATACCGAAAGACCCGTTTAACTGCTTCAAGGTGCTTTTTAGTAGGCTTAGCCTGGTATCTAGCACACATGCAAACAGCGAACAAGATGTCTGGTCTACTAGCAGTGAGGTACATCAGGGATCCAATCATACTACGATATTTCGTTTGGTCAATCATGATCCCTGAGTGGTCCTCATCAAGTTTAGTTCGGTCAATCATGGGGGTGTCAATAGGGTCACTTGAATCAAATCCAAATTTCTTTAAAATCTCTGTTGCATATTTAGATTGATTTATGAAAATGCCTCCGGGACTTTGTGAAATTTGCAATCCCAAGAAAAATGACATTTGTCCCATCATTGACATTTGAAACTTTGAACTCATTTAATTTGAAAAACGATCACATTTCGTTGGGTCTGTCGAGGCAAAAATAATATCATCAACATAAATTTGAACATGAGTTAAATGTTTGCCTGACTTCCTGGTGAACAATGTAGGATCAACTGCTCCTTTGCTGAATCCGGTTGATAGAAGAAACTTTGACAGCGTATCATACCATGCCCTTGGAGCTTGCTTTAAACCGTAAAGAGCCTTCTTCAGACGATAAACGTGAGTAGGATGCTCTTGATTCACAAATCCTTCAGGTTGGCTGACGTAGATGACTTCCTTAAGATCTCCGTTCAGAAATGCCGTCTTCACATCCATCTGATAGACTACCATGTTCTTACTAGCAGCATTAGCCAGAAAGATTCTGATTGCCTCGATTCGAGCAACAGGAGCAAAAGATTCTTCAAAATCAATCCCCTCCTCTTGACGGTATCCTTTAGCAACTAATCGATCCTTGTTTTTCAACACATCACCATGCTCATCAAGTTTCACTTTGAAGATCCATTTAAGAGCTATAATCATAGCACAGTCTGGAGCAGGTACTAACTCCCATACATCAAGTCGATCAAACTCATGAATTTCATCTTGCATGGCATTGAACCAGCTATCTTCATTCATGGCGGTTTTAACATCTTTTGGTTCGATCTTAGATAGTACGGAGTTGAAGAAGCACCATAAGGCATCGGTTGCAAGTTGTTTCCGGGTTGATACAGGACGAGAGGGATTTCCAATGATGTTGTCTAATGGATGATCGTGAGTCCATTTTCTGAGGTGTTCATGTGGCAGTTGTTGAGGGACTGAGGTAGCAGAGTCGATGTCTCCTGAAGAGGATGGTTCAGATGATGATTCAGGAGCAAATATGTTTTCAAATGGAGCATCTTCAGGAGTAGCAAAGGGATTAACTTCATCATTGAAGCCAGAAACATTTCCATGATGTACATTTGAAGAATGATGATTTGTTGAAGAGACTGAAGGATCAGCAGCAGGTGCTTCTTGACCTAAAGATATTGAGACTGAGGGATTGCCTTCATTCACAGGAATATGAGTAGCCTCTGTTGTAGGAATTGACACCTCATTAGTACTTGGATCATAAAGTTCATCAAACATAGGATCAAACAATTTCTTTAAATCATCTTCAGATAGAGGTACATATGGAGTTTCTTGAGAAGAGTTTGGAACAAGAGATGAACCAATGGGACTGTTTTGAAGTGCGGGTCCTGAGCTGGAGTGTCCAGGAGCCATTTGACCGGTCAGCTCATCAAACGTAACGTGAATTGTTTCCATGATAGTTCGGGTTCTTTTGTTGTAGATTCGGTATCCCTTTTTGTTTGATGCATATCCTACAAATACTCCAATGTCAGCTTTAGCCCTAAGTTTGCCTAAGTCTTGACCCTCATTGGTTGGATAACACAATGCACCAAACACACGAAGGAAAGAGAGATTAGGTTTTCTGTTGTGGACAAGTTCATATGGAGTTTTTCCATGTACAGTGTGAATTAGGGAACGATTTTGTGTGTAGCATGCAGTGGCGATTGCTTCAGCCCAGAGAAACATTGGAACCTTTGAGTAAATCAGCATTGTTCTAGCGGCTTCAACAAGAGTTCGATTTCGTCTTTCAACTACACCGTTCTGTTGAGGAGTTCGTGGAACACTTCTTTGATGGCTGATTCCAACGCTTTCATAGAATTCATTAAGTTGTTTGTTGACAAACTCAGTTCCATTGTCTGTTCTGATAATTCTGACGGTTTTGTTAAGTCGAACCTGCAGCTGTTTGATGAGTTTGATGATGATATCAGGAGTTTCATCCTTTGTCCTTAAGAACTTGACCCAGGTGAATCTAGAGTAATCATCAACCACAACTAACACATATTTCTTCACAAAGATATTTTGCACCCTCATTGGTCCACATAAATCCATATGAATCATATGAAGAACTTCTGTGACAGAGTTAGTAGGTTTGGGTTTGTGGGCAAACTTTTTGCTTTTACCCAATTGGCATGCTGAACAAAGATGATCCTTTTCATACTTTAGTCTAGGTAAACCTACAACTAAGTCCTTTCTGGAAAGATCGTTGATGGTGCCGAAGTTCAAGTGATTGAGACGACGATGCCATAACCATGACTTTGTTTTTGAAGCCTTTGATAACAAGCAGATTGGAGAGGCCCTCATCATGTCATCGATAGAGATGGTGTAAAGATTTGAGCCACGAGTTCCTTTTAACAGTTCCTTACCATTAAGATCTCTAACAAAGCAGGTATGTTTTCTGAAGGCTACTTCTAGATCAGAATCACAGAATTGACCAACAGAGAACAGATTATGACCCAAACCTTCCACATAGTAAACTCTAGAGATGACACTATCACCAACAATATAATCTCCATAACCCATAATAGCACCGAAATGATCATTACCAAATCTAACAGTCCCGATGAATTTGCTCACGAAGTTCATGAGCCGCGACCGGTCTCCAGTCATATGCTTGGAACAGCCTGAGTCCAGGTACCACAAAACGATTTGAACGATCTGCAGTTGAACACAGACAAGAATGGATAACTGGATAATTGGGATCCCCATGCAAGAATGGGTTCCATTTGGTTAGTAACAATGTTTGGAACACCCACATCAGAAATAGAAGCATTCATATCAGAGAGTGAGGCAATGGAATCATTGTGAATAGATGCAGTACTAGTGTCTGTATTAGCCCTGTTCACAGTGTGATCACTTCTTAAGGGAATAGTTCTACCAGTAGGCATCCATTTTCTAGTGGGCATTATCTGATTAGTCTTATGACCAACAGGTATCCAATAAAAGCCTAATTTACTGAATGTTCTTCCTGTGGGTTTCCACTGTTTTCTAACTTTCTTTCGTTTTTGCCTTTTAGCCTTCTTAGCATGAATTTTTGCATTAACAATATTAACTGGACAATTAACATCATTAGGCAGAACATTAACACCACATTCATGATTTGAAACAGAATTCAAGCAGACATCAGTACAAGGTTTGCAAATAGTATCGGAATTCGAATTAATTACAGTACGCCTATGGCTAATACTAGAATCAACACGATTCGTTTTATTCAATTCAAGCTTAAAGTTCCTAGATTGTTCTTCTACTCTCTTCCAGTGCACATTCTTAGCTTGAGAGGTCCTATCATTCCTTGTATTGTCTTGAGACTTTGACCTGCTCCGTTTAATGTCACTGATTACTCCTGTAGAGGGAATGGGAACATTAGTTGGTTTAACTACTCTTTGCATCACCTGTTTAGATGTACTGGGGTCTGAACTACATGCAGGTGCACTAAGGTTCACTTTCTTAAAACTAGAGGTACTGAGATTTGTACTCCTAGAAGGCACACTTGAGTTCTCTTTCTTAGCATTGACAGATCTGGAATCTGAACTACTTAAAGGCACACTACGGTTCACATTCAAAACATTGGGAATCGAATGCATATCATACTTGGCATTAGGCATCGAGCATGGAATCAAAGGATTAACTCTCTCACCTAATGACTTTGGGCATATTGTGATCAAGCATTCTAAGATTTCTTGAGATCGTTTGGCATATAAGCATGCATGTCCAATTGCATTATCATGAGGTTTCTCTAGCTTATCCTCTTCAACAATCTCACGCAGACATTCTAGGCAATCCTTAAGGGATGAGAAGTATGTTTGAATAGCGAGTTTGTTGTTCCTTAGATGAGGAGGGACATATGTCACAGATAAAGCATATTTATTACAAGAGTGAACCTTTGATACAACATTCTCCCCATTGGTCCTTGACATTTTCCCTTTTACCTGACTCTTCAGATTCTCAATTTCCTTTTGCAATGAAGCTATTTGTTCGTTATTTTTGTTACGAGTGACTTTCATTGATTCAAATAACTCACTGAAATGACGTTTAACCTTTTCATTTTCTTCTAAAAAACTTTCGTTTTCCTTTTGTAAAGCATTTACTAGGTTTTGAAGATGAAACGTTTGAGAATTCTGAGAATCTAAAGTAGGAGGCATTTGGGAGCCTGTCATATTGTTCGTTTGACCCTTTAGTTGAGAGATTTGGGCTTTCAACTTTCTGATTGTGTTGCACTGAGCTTGAATCTGTTCATCACGTTTGTTAATTTGAAAAACTGCATCAAACTCTGGAGCATCTGATGATGTCTTGATATTTGAAGTTTTGACATTTTCTTTAAGATGTTGATATTTTAGTTGTAAATTAAAATACTCAGCTTCTAGTTTAGAAAAATGTTTAACCAAATTGTCGTGATCATCCAGTTCAATTTTCTCGTTTAGTTTAGAATTAGATTTTTCAAGCTCAATGACACGATCATGGGAGACTTTCAAGGCAACAGATAGTTCATGAAATTTGGAAGCATTAATAGAGCATTTTGAAGCAGTGAAAAAAATATCTTGAGCAACACATTCAGTAATAAGAGTCTCATTTAAGGTATGCAAGTTCTTCCTCTCAATCTCATTATATTTTAGTGCACGCTCATAATCACTGACTTCAACTACCATTGCATCAAATTCCTTTTCCATTCCCTTGATATCAGTTTCTATCCCCTTTTTAAGACTCTCAAAGTGATCTTTCAGAAGTTTAAAGAAAGGCATGACCTCAGTTAAATAACATTCTTTCATTTGCTCAAAACCCCTTTCTCCTTCCGTTATACCAGTGGGTGTGATCTTTTTCTTGCAAGTTTTCTCAAAATCAACAAATAGTTGAAATATAACATATTGGCTAATTAAGGTCTTGCTTTTAGTGGCAATTTTTCTAGGAACAAGATGCATTGGTGTATTAGGAGGATACACAGTCGCTCTAGGCATTTTCCAAAAGGGGGGGTTTGTTTCAACAATATTTTCAGCTTTCTGCTTATCTAAATCCTTTTTCCAGAAAACTTGTTCGGGAGTCAACAATGTCTGAGGCTTAAACATGTTCAAGGAAATCCAGTTTTCCTTCTTGTAGTCATGGGGAGTGATAATTATTTTTTTCTCTTTGCATTTAGGGTTATCTAATTTTTTGTTCATCCTTTCCCTAGTGACTTCATCTGATTTCTTATCTTCCTCAGTGCACTCAACGCAACTAGGTTTCTGTCTAGGTTTAAGAATCTCATTTCCATCATAGATCACACTTTGAGCTGCTTTTGCTATCTTTCCGTACTCAGGGTTGGGTTTATCTATAATGGGAACACTATGATTATCGCTTAGAACTCTATGTTTAGTGACCATGTGAGCAGTCTGAATGGTGTTTCCTTGTATGTACAACTTGTTTTCAAGCTTGTTTTTCAAAGTTTTCAGATTAGAAAAGTCTCTCAAGAGTTTTGATTCCTTTGCATTAAATTCTTGCTTAAGCATTTTCACATTTTCTTGAAGTTCTTGTTTTTGCTTAGCTGTTTTAGAAAGTTTTTCTTGCAAGGAATTTAATTCTTGTTTCAATACTTGTTCTTTAAAGTTACTTTTTCTAATGACTGTACGTACTTGGTCATCCATTTCCTGCTCACGAGTGGTCAACTCAAATTTTGCACGTTGTTCATAAATAGCAACACGTTCTTTATAGGCATTTAGTTCAGAAATTACAGAATCATCAGGGGCACATGCAGTGTATTCATCAAAAACATAGTCATTGTTGACTGCAGAAGATGCATCACTTGGTACACCTTCACTTTCACTTTGTTTCACGTATTGATCATATGGGATAATATCGATATTACCCATATTTTCAACATTTGATTCAATAGTTTCAGTTGATTGTACTTCGTCATGCATCTGTTGCACATCAGCATTATCGTATAGTTTTAATACCTCTAAGATGAGTTTGTCTTGGGATGGGCCAGCTAGTGGTGAAGAAGAGACCTTGGGAGAAACCATTGGAGAAATGCTAGCCATAAAAATTGTGTGTGCCGTAGGTCCATCATCCACATCAGAGTCGTATGCATCACAATCAGCGACTTGAAAGGCATTCTGATGATTGTGACCTATCTCCTGAATAGGCTGCTCATCCACATCTGCATCATAGGTCTTGGCATTGCCCTCAGCAAGAAACAGCAATTCCTCTTCATCCAAAGCAGCACCATTGTCCTGAGCTTGTGCCAGCAGCATCTTATCTCTGAAGTAATCAGCATTCTGTGGACGCTTTGGAGATGTGCAGTTCCTTGCAATGTGTCCCTCACCACCACGGTTATAACATTTTATTGGCTTAGCTTGACCTTGGTTACCATTCCTTCCTCGATTCTGGTTGCCAACATAACCTCTCCCAGCTCCACCTCTTCCCTAATCATACTGTCTTTCCTGAACTGGTTGCACCACGATCCTTCCATCTTTAACGGTGGCTTGATTGTGTGGGTTAGATGCTGTTCTGAGGTTGTTGTTGGTTTGTGGGAGAGAATTCATGTTTTGACTAATCAGAAGAGCTAGTTGATTAATGAAGTTACCCACGTGTGCATCAGCATCAGCTTGTTTGAACATAGGATCAGGAATGAATTTGTGATTACCATTACCCAAGGGTATGACTTGTGATGCTTTGGTTGTGATTCCGATGTTTGAGTAGAAGGCAGTTGAGTCATTAGACGAGCTTGTCTCTCCCTGGTTGGTTTTGAACTGATTGAGAATCAATTTTTCAAACATAGCATGTCTCTCATTCTGAAGGAGGAAGGCATAGAGTTGCTCATAGTTTGTATTCTTCAATCCTTTAGTGAGCTTCACAGCGGTGACAAACTTGTGCCATTCGGGATTCATGTTGTTCACAAATTTTGAGTTCAGCTGAATGTTAGGCATAGTCATTCTGATGTTCCTCATGTCATTCACTAACTTATGAAATCTCACATAGTACTCATAGACATTCTCATCTGGTTTCATCTTGAAGTGTTCAAATTCGTCATAGAGTTGGGATTCTCTGTCTTCCATAGTTAATTCTGAACCTGAGAGAAGCATCTTAACATTATCCCAAACTGCCTTTGCATCAGTGTTATGATTGATCAGCTTGTAGATGTCTTTAGGAAGACCTTGAAGAACAATGTTTGAAGCCCTGATATCTGCATCGAATCTCTTTTTATCCTTATCATCAAGCTCATCATACATTTTAGGTTTGTCCATTCCGTAAACAGGAGTACCATCTTCATTAGTATCAAGTATGTCTCTAGTCGTCTCAACTCGATATGGTCCTTCATCAATAGATTTGAGAATGTTGACACCATTTTCCTTTCCAAGGCAGTACAATCTGATTCGTTGAGCCCAAGAATCGTAGTCAGTTCTGTCAAGCATGGGTGGACGAGTATCTGACCCAGCTGCTTGAACATCCTCTGCAACAGTGGAGATGATAGTAGGAACGTTGGTAGACATGTTAACAGATAATACGGGATTTTATAACTCTATGATTAAACCGAGAAATAGATTCTTTCACGGGATTTTACTAAATCAAGAGAAAACCGTAAACAATCACCCAAGTCGCTAGAAGATAATGCACCAAGTCGCTAACACTTAATTCGCTACACCACTAAGTCGCTAGAGTCCCAAGTCGCTAGACAAATGCAAGTCGCTAAGTAGTAACTCGCTAAGCCTCAAGTCGCTAGCAAAATTTTGGCAGCAATTCGCTACTCAAGTCGCTAAAGATACAAGTCGCTAAAGAGCAACTCGCTACAGACCAGGTCGCTACCACCAAGTCGCTACCCGTAGTGGAGAGTCCACTACTTGTACTGTAAATCGCTAGATCTAAGTCGCTAGGTATAAAACTGTAACTCGCTACAAATTTGTAAAGCAAGTCGCTACGAAGAAAGTAATCCGTGAGTTAAGTCGCTAGCAAGAAAAAACCACATAAACATCACTTTTCAATCCAAAAACAACCCAACCAAGATGATTTAAGCTTACCAAATGAAAACCAACACACTTGTGATGATTCTAAACATAAAAGTACTAACAAAATCCAAACTTTAACACAAGAAATCAACCAAATGATGCAAAAACCACTAAACTTTTTCAAACTCAAAAACCACCTAAAAACCACTAGAAATCCAAAGATGTGCAAGATATGATCTAACCATGGCTCTTGATACCAATTGTTAGATATAAGTTTTCACATACACATCAAACCATAACACAAAGTGGCGTATAAATGGAATTCTAGAGAGAGAAAGTTAGAGGTTTAGGGAACTTAGTGAGAGAAAGTGAAAGATATTATTATGAGCTCCAACTCTCTACCTTGGAAGGTAGAGAGTATTTATAGTCTTACATAAATCGCCACACATCGGGCTGTGGATCAGGCATACAGTGGGTAAAGACCCGTCCGTCCTCCACGGTGTTACTTAACTAAAAACTACATAACTTAAAAGAACTACGACAACGAGCTTTCTAACGATTACATATACTTGAGGTGACCGACTCTTTAATATCTAGAATTTCTAATTCCTAACACTTATCCACCACCATCATCTTCATCTATCACCAAACCTCCAACATCACCTTCACTATCTCCACCACCACCACAGTCGGTTGAGCAACATATGATGACCCAACAAAACCGGCTGGGGTGGTGGAAGCCGGTGGTGGTGTGTTTGTGGGTTCTGGTGATAGATGAAGTTGGTGGTGGGTTATGGTAGTGGTGATAGATGAAGGTGAGATATGATAGTGGTGATAGATGAAGGTGTTGGTGGTAGGTCGCCAGAAAAAATGATCAAAGGAAAAGATCGTTGGAAAACTAGGCAACCAGCTAAATAACTTGAAAATCTGCTGATAGTCTCACATTTGAATTTTAAAAAATTATGGTATACTAAATTGAAAAAATAAAATAAAAATATAGTACTTTAAATTAAAAATGGATATAAGTTAGGTATACTTTTATGGCGATTTACCTATTTTTGGTTGTGGTATAGTTTAAGTGGGTACACTCTTTCTTAAACTTTGTAGTTCCTAATACCGTATAACACTTGCTTTCAAGGTTTTTCAAATTCTGATCCTACTTAAGATCGTTTTTATGTTTGCAAGATTAAGATCATAAGATCAGATCATTATATATCAAACAAAGTTATATGAATACTTCATAAAGATGTCGGCCTGAATTATGACTATGAAATGTTTAAAAGAATTATTTATTTATTTATTTATTTTTATTATTTTTTTAATCTATAAAGCTTAATTCATAAATTTATAGTTGTTTTATCTTGTTGTTAAGTAATAAGATTGGTACGGATCGAAAATTTAAGATTCTATGCAAAAGACCGAGATTTTATAAGATCTTTCGTTTGGAAAGATCATATGTTGGATCAAGATTGTTTTTGCTTTGTAGTCTCGTAAAACTTAAAATCTTAATATCATAATCGGTATATTATTTGTGCTAAGAGTATTAACTTTTTTCTGTCAACCATAATTTTTCTTGTTTTCAAGTAACTCTTATAGCTTTCCAGATATTATTCCATAAAAACATGTTTCCAAGTCCATAATTTTATAATTAAAAATTAAAAGTTAATAACTCGTTGATGGTAAAAAAAATATTTACATTTTTGTAATCCTACCAGGAAATGGTCGTGCATAACATTAGCCTTCACATTTGAAAGGCTATTCTCTCCTTAATTTAGTGATCTTGAACTGGAATTACGTAACTTGGTGTAGCTCTTGAGTACGTTCTCTTAATTATTACGTCAAGGTTAGATTTTGGTGAGTTCGTTGGAAATAGCCTAAGGACAATAGATGTACGTAAGCCTGCAATATAAAAAAGAAAAAAGATGTATAAAATGATTAAAAGACAGCTGCTCTTAACGTAAAAAAGCTGTCTTCATTGAATGAAGGGGGTTTTCTTGGATTAAGGATGATGGATAACAGTTGAGATAGCATGAAAATTAGGGTTGGGTTATTTTGACCCCCCTAGTTTTTTAGATTGACCCCCCTATTATTTTTGAATTTTTTTTTATTTTTTTTTATTTTTTATTTATTTTTATAATTTTATTTATATCAAAAAACTATAAACCTGAAAATGCGGAACAGTAAATATAAAGTTTAATAAGTCAAACGCTTAAAACTGTCAAAAATACGGAACAAAAACTGACAAAAAACTGTGTTGTACTGCAAAAAGTGAGAGACAAAGGGAATATTCCCCTATGATGTGACATTATAGGGGGTAAGGCAAAAGTTCAATATAGATCCAAAATTTACCATAGATCCAATGAACCAATAATAGCCATTCATTTTTTTATTATGATAAACTTTCACCCTTTATTAAAAAATTAAATATCTCGCAAACCGTTAATCGTTACGCGATAAAAATTATACCATCGCGACGAGAATTAAATTATCTTTCTATAGATATGCACTACTATATATTTTTAACTATTTTTTTTTTCAAAATTTCGGTCAACAAAAATCATATATGATTTATGAAAATCATATATGATTCGATTTTTATGAATCATATATGATTTTTGAGAATCATATATGATTCGTAAAAAAATGATTCTCAAAAATCATATATGATTCATAAAAATCGAATCATACATGATTTTTTAAAATCATATATGATTTTTTCGGACGGAATTTTTGAAAAAAAATGTTTGTCGAAAATATGTAAAAGTGCATATCTATAGAAAGATAATTTAATTCTAGTCTCGATGGTGTATTTTTTATATTTTGAAAATTTACCGTTTGTAAGATATGTTGTTTTAAAAAAAAAAGGTGAAAAATGATTTTTTATTAATTTAAATAAAAGATGAAGGATTATGATTGGTTCATTTGTTCTATGGCAAATATGGGTTCTATATTGATCTCAACTCTAGGGGGTAATTCTATTTTCTATACAATAAAATTTACTATGTACGATATCTTAATATGACTTGGGGATCCGAGAACATTAACACTACTTCATGCAAGATGGGTGATTTGCATATCGCGGAATTTATTTGCACAGCAAAACATTATTCTGTGTAAAAAACATGAGTTTTACATTGACAGCCTGTCAATGGCAGGCACATGAATAAGGGTGATTTTAGGGTTATGTAAATGTTATTTGGGCCCTCTTTAGTAGAGAGGGTTTTGTACATTTATTTATTTATTTTTATAATTTTTTGTCAGTTTATATTTTGTATTTTTGATAGTTTTAAGCGTTTGATTATTTAAACTTTATATTTTCTGTTTCGCATTTTCAGATTTTTATTTTTTTATATAAACAAAATTATAAAAAAAAAAATGTAAAGGGTCCTGTTTGTAAAAATAGAAGGAGATGGATCTCAATAACTTGTCCCATGATTCTATTGGAATATTTAACATTGTATAGGAAAACATATGACAACATGGTATTTTCTTATTAGTATTTTTGAAAATTTTCTTTTCACGTATATTTTTAAGATCGTTTTTCAAGAAACCGCGATGTTATTCTATGCCCCTTGTTACGTTCTCCAAAAAAGTAGTTGAATTCTCCACATTTTAAATGTCAAATGGCCACAGTTAAAAATGCGTAAAATTATTGATTCTACAAGTGCGGTAATAATGGGTGTGACAAATTTTTCTACACATATAAATGTGTAGATATTATCCAAATTTCTATGGTTAAAAGTGTGGAAATTTTTTTTTAATGTCCACATCTAAAAGTGTGGCAAAATTGCAAAAAATGTTTATAATAAAAAGTGTAGAAACATTTGCTACACATATAAGTGTAGCTTTATTGTAATTGCACACACTTATATATGTGGATTAATTTTTAAAATATTTGTCACACATATTAATGTAGCAAAATTATTATCTATATAAAAAAATGTCCACCATACCGTAGCAAAATAAGTGTGGAGCATACAGGTATTTTTTGTAGTGTTATATATATATATATATATATATATATATATATATATATATATATATATATATATATATATATATATATATATATATATATATAGGGGGTGTTTCTTGTGAGAAGTCTAATTTTTGTGAGAACGCGAGAAGAGATCCTAGCCCTACATCTAATCCCTCCTTTTTTAGATCTAATGGCTAATATAAGTTAAAATATTGAGACTAAAACTATAGTATTCATCCTTTTACTTTAAGTCCTGCTAAAAAAAAAAAAAAAAAAAAAAAAAAAAGAAAAAAAAAACCCATTTTTAAGTGTGAAACCAACAAATACTCTCTCTCTCAACCACCATTCTGTTCATCACGTAACCACGGACCGCCGCAGTTTTCACCACCGTTCACCCCGCTCACCACCATTCACCCCGCTCACCACCATTCACAACGGTAATCATCGTCAATCTCCAGTCACCATCATCTCCGTCGTCTCTCCATTGTGACATGCCTAATCTCTGTCGTTGACTGTGGCGTTGATGATTAAATTGATGTTTTCTGATTCAGTATGATAAAAATTATAAATTTTTAACAATCGTTTGATGATGAATGGTACTTATTTTCAACTAATTATTTATTTTACTGTTTTTTAGGGTTTTTATGTTTATGTATTGTAAATGTTAGAACTTGTCACATGTGAAGATACTATATGATACTCCAAGTAATTGATTGTTTTAGATATGTTGCCTTTTAGTCTTGATTTTAGTTGAAATTAAGCGTTTGGTTAGTGTTTTGATCTTAATCTTAAGCGTTGGCTGCCGCGTCCGGTTAGGAGATATTGATGTTTAATAGACGCTTATTTTAGTTTTATAAGAATATTTTCACGTGTGAAAATTTTCTGCAAGGAATCAAGCTTTTGATATTTCTAGTGTATTTTTTATGCTAGAGTTGCAAAATATGAGATATTGATGTTTTATAGATGATTATTTAAGTTTTGTAAGAATATCTTCGCTCGTGAAGATATTTAGCAAGGATTGATGCTTTGGTCTTACTCGCGTTCTATTTATATTAGAGTTGCAGAAATAGGCGACATTGGTGTTTTATAGATGATTATTTAAGTTTTGTAAGAATATCTTCGTGTGTGAAGATTTTCAACAAGGATTGATGCTTTGGTCATATTTGGGTTCTATTTATGCTAGAGTTGCAAAAATAGGAGATATTGATGTTTTACAGACTATTATTTATGTTTTATAAGAATATCTTCACGCATGAAGATTTTCTGCAAGGATTGATGCTTTGGTCTAATTCGGGTTCTATTTATACTAGAGTTGCAAAAATAGGAGATATTGATGTTTTATAGACGATTGCTTAAGTTTTGTAAGAGTATCTTCACGTGTGAAGATTTTCGGCAAGAATTGATGCTTTGGTCTTACTTGAGTTCTATTTATATTAGAGTTGCAGAAATAGGAGACATTGGTGTTTTATAGATGATTATTTAAGTTCTGTAAGAATACCTTCGTGTGTGAAGATTTTCAACAAGGATTGATGCTTTGGTCATATTCGTGTTCAATTTATGCTAAAGTTGCAAAAATAGGAGATATTCATGTTTTACAGACTATTATTTATGTTTTATAAGAATATCTTCACGCGTGAAGATTTTCTGCAAGGATTGATGCTTTGGTCTTATTCGGGTTCTATTTATACTAGAGTTGCAAAAATAGGAGATATTGATGTTTTATAGACGATTGCTTAAGTTTTGTAAGAGTATCTTCGCGTGTGAAGATTTTCGGCAAGAATTGATGCTTTGGTCTTACTCGAGTTCTATTTATATTAGAGTTGCAGAAATAGGAGACATTGGTGTTTTATAGATGATTATTTAAGTTTTGTAAGAATATCTTCGTGTGTGAAGATTTTCAACAAGGATTGATGCTTTGGTCATATTCGCGTTCTATTTATGCTAGAGTTGCAAAAATAGGAGATATTGATGTTTTACAGACTATTATTTATGTTTTATAAGAATATCTTCACGCGTGAAGATTTTCTGCAAGGATTGATGCTTTGGTCTTATTCGGGTTCTATTTATACTAGAGTTGCAAAAATAGGAGATATTGATGTTTTATAGACGATTGCTTAAGTTTTGTAAGAGTATCTTCGCGTGTGAAGATTTTCGGTAAAAATTGATGCTTTGGTCTTACTCGAGTTCTATTTATATTAGAGTTGCAGAAATAGGCGACATTGGTGTTTTATAGATGATTATTTAAGTTTTGTAAGAATATCTTCGTGTGTGAAGATTTTCAACAAGGATTGATGCGTTGGTCATATTAGCGTTCTATTTATGCTAGAGTTGCAAAAATAGGAGATATTGATGTTTTACAGACTATTATTTATGTTTTATAAGAATATCTTCACGCGTGAAGATTTTCTGCAAGGATTGATGCTTTGGTCTTATTCGGGTTCTATTTATACTAGAGTTTCAAAAATAGGAGATATTGATATTTTATAGATGATTATTTATGTTTTGTAAGAATATCCTCGCATGTGAAGATTTTCAACTAGGATTGATGCTTTTGTACTAGAGTTGCAAAAATAGGAGATATTGATGTTTTACAGACTATTATTTATGTTTTATAAGAATATCTTCACGCGTGAAGATTTTCTGCAAGGATTGATGCTTTGGTCTTATTCGGGTTCTATTTATACTAGAGTTGCAAAAATAGGAGATATTGATGTTTTATAGACGATTGCTTAAGTTTTGTAAGAGTATCTTCGCGTGTGAAGATTTTCGGTAAAAATTGATGCTTTGGTCTTACTCGAGTTCTATTTATATTAGAGTTGCAGAAATAGGCGACATTGGTGTTTTATAGATGATTATTTAAGTTTTGTAAGAATATCTTCGTGTGTGAAGATTTTCAACAAGGATTGATGCGTTGGTCATATTAGCGTTCTATTTATGCTAGAGTTGCAAAAATAGGAGATATTGATGTTTTACAGACTATTATTTATGTTTTATAAGAATATCTTCACGCGTGAAGATTTTCTGCAAGGATTGATGCTTTGGTCTTATTCGGGTTCTATTTATACTAGAGTTTCAAAAATAGGAGATATTGATATTTTATAGATGATTATTTATGTTTTGTAAGAATATCCTCGCATGTGAAGATTTTCAACTAGGATTGATGCTTTTGTACTAGAGTTGCAAAAATAGGAGTTATTGCTGTTTACAGACGATTATTTATGTTTTGTAAGAATATCTTCACACGTGAAGATTTTCTGCAAGGATGATGCTTTGGTCTTACCCGGGTTCTATTTATACTAAAGTTTCAAAAAAGTGGGTCATTTGGTGTCTCTTAAAGCATAATGTTTGATTTTTGATTTTTGATTTTTTTATTCTTTTTATTTTATTTATTTATTTATTTTTAATATTTATGGATGCTATATGTTCTATAGGGGACCTGGTTGCCTGGTTGGTAGACATAAAATTTGTTTCAGCCATGGGGAAGGAGGTTTGATTTGCATAAGACTAGTTTGGTTTAGTGTATCTAAAGGGTCGTTTATGAAGATGGTATGTTGAAGTATCATTGGGTTGCCACTTTTTGCATAAGACTAGGTTGGTAGACATAAAATTTGTTTCAGCCATTGCGTTAATCCACTTTTTATTGTTGTCCATAATTCGAAAATCTGGCTCATCATTAGTTGACGATGTTAGTCTTTATTTTCTGTGCATTTTACTGATATGTTTATGTTTTCTTTTATAATATGCCTCAAGTACTGCAAGTCGGACGTTTATACAGTGAATTGCGGCATGGGATTTGGTCAAGCAGCGATGCTATTAGCCCTTGGTACCAAAGGATACCGTGCAATGCAGCCAAATTCATCTAGTATGTTCTGCATAATTATATTTTAGATCATTCATTACTGAATTTAAGTTTTGTTCTTATATGGTCAGTTGAATCACATTAGTGTTTGTTTTGTGTTGCAGCATAGCTATATCTACCTAAAGTGACCGGATCAAGCGGGGCTGCTAATCTGCTATAGACATGTTGATTAAGGCCAAGGAGCTGGACATAAACATAGATTACTTCCTGGAGCTCCTTGAGAAGGGAATTGGAAAATCGAAAGATGAAATCAATAAAGACATCATGAGGCCTAAGTACTTCCAAGCACAAGAAGCCATTGATTATGGAATTGCTGACAATATTATTAGCTCGAGAGATAATGCTTTTGATAAACGGGTATGTTTTTTCATCATATCTATTCTCCAACCTATTTGGTCCATCGATTCTGTAGCCACCCGTTTTGATAATTGGTTTTTGACTGTTTAGAATTATGATGAGATTCTTGCGCAATCGAAAGAGGCGAGGAGAGGTGCAGGTGGTGCACAGGCGGCTCCCTCTAGATTCAGGTAAATGTGAAAGGCCACTGCTCCATAGACGGGTTTGGAGAATTTGGTTGAGGTGGTTTCCGATTTGTATCATATTGGTCTACTTTTAGCAGGAGTCCAATACCTGTGACCTGGTAAAATGATAATATTGTATACGGTCATACGTAGAAGTGCTTATGACTTCATGTAATCTGTATTCTGTACTGTGTAATGTGACCAATTTGATAATATGAAGCTAAGGAAGTAATGTCGTGCCTTTGAACTAATCTTCATGCATAATTGATCAGGACAAATAGACGGGTATTATAAATTGTAAATAAACCAGTCCTAGTTGAGAAGGCTATATAAACCTTTTAAACGGAACCACATTCAGTGGTCAAGCTCAATTTACCAGAAGACGCGGGGTCAGTGCAAATGTACATCGATTTATTCTATAGGTTATTGTTATGCTAAAGGTTATCGTTATGAACTTTCATGAAAATGAGACAACAATTAGGTTCAAAAGCTTTTATAGTAACAAGAATTTAGTCCAATCCATTCCAGTTATTCTGATATTTGAAGACTTATTTGTTTGTTGTAAGACGAAAAGAATTTAGTTTATATTTGAATATCGTATTCTCAATGAGAACAGATATAAAAGTACAATCACTAGGATTATTAAGTAATAAGGAGCATGATCCACACGAATAATCATGACACACATCCGCCTTGATCCACACATTTTGGCTTAGGAAAATGATTTAATGACTACCGTTGTGCCTAAATCAGTGTGCAATTTTTTATTGCTTTATGAAGAAGCGGGTCTCTGTGTTGTCACCACCAACAGGATGCTGCCATGTAGGTTTAGGCATACAATTAAACATGCCAATCAAGCAAAATGATCATTATATTTATTGTTTTTTTAAGCTACAACTTACGTGAGCTTGGGGAGCATAAAATACAAATCATTATGTGCGAGACAAAATAGCATTATAAACCACTTGGAAGTAATTGTACACAACAGACTTGAATGAGCGTGTTGGTGATTGTGTTCTACTGAAAGTGATCAAATTACACTTAGAAATACAATCTTGGTACCCTAGCACACAAAACCTACTCTTCAATAGACAAAACACTCTAATTTCTAGTTACAAAGCAGCATTTGGGTAAATTTTAGGCTTTGGCTTCACTTGGACCTCATTCACGCTGTGCATAAATATGGCATCTGGTTCATGACTGCAAAACCAGATACAACCGTTAGTACTGAAGTCTATGCACAAACAAATACTCTAATATAAAGGTCTGCAAGAGAAATGAAATATTACGGTTTCTCTCCCTATTCATATGTATAACTCGATGCAATCGCCAATAATCGACCATCTCTGCTGAATGATAAGGCAACAACACTTGTCGGGTACTTTGGATACTGAAGATAGATCATGAACCCGAAGTGTTATCCGAAAATTAAAAGTAATTTAAATCAAGGACAAAGAATGTAGATGTTTACCTGATATAACCTCTTCTTGTTGTTTCCATCCCATACATTCACAAAACCGTCACAACCACCCGTCGCAAATGTCCCATAATTGCACAGTTGATGCTAAATTCAGTACAAAAACATTTTGGACTTGTATTTTCATATAGATTTTAGATGTTTGTATAGATAAATAGTTGTAGTACATATGTAAGCTTCTACAGAATAGTATACTTCACGAAAGGGGACGTGTAAAACGTAAACTACATACAAATATAAACAGCTTACACTGGATGAAAAGCGATGGCATTTACAGGGTATACAATGTCTCTTCCAGCTTCAGACTTCCTATGACACTTGAATGCATATCTGAAAAAGGTATAAAGCATCAATATATAGAAAAAATTACTTTTAGGTCAGAGGCCTCCTGGTACGGGCAGAGATATAAACAGGTTTTCAAAGGAACCTCAAAGAAAGTTATTATATCTTATTTCATTCCTATTTCGAAGATGCATACTTTTTGGATTGGCCCGCCTCAGTAAGTTCAAAAAACTCCATCGCAACACGACCTTCAACAGAGCTAAGTGCATAACCTGAAGAATATAATATTTGGCTCAATTAGAATAAGAAGGTATAAGATTATAAATTGTTTAGTAAAAGATAAGAAGCAAACCTGTTCCGTTAGGATAACATCTTACGCATCGAGATTGATACTTTAATGAGGATTCCCTTCGTTGTTCAGGCTGAGACATGTTCCTTAAATCATAGACATTAACATGACGTCCAGCAGTTGCAACTTGCAACCACTACGCGGTTGCCAACAAGTGATATAGAATAAACACATTCTGGTTGAGCATATGTTCCTACAAGAGCACGCTCCTGTGCACTTGCCCCGCAAACAGTAACCACGGGTATAGATTTGAACTTTGTAAAAACCCCTTGTATTGACTAGTAAAAGACTAAAAGAAAACTAGTATAACCTTTTAAAGTATATTAGTTCATCTAAAGAAATAATAAATTAGCTTTTAATGGTTTACTAATTTACTAATGATGGAAACCAGAACCAACCAGTTGCATAAGAGTATTCGATACAGCGAACAGGTGCATCATGTCGCCATAAAACATCCTCTCTCATAACGAACAGGTGCATCATGGCGCCACAAAACCCTTTCATTCTCGAAAACAAGCCTGAGATAAGAAAATATATGAAAGTGAGCTTAAAGAAATAAAGACATGTTGACGATATCCAACTTATAAATACATGGAAGGCTTCTATCGATCCTCTCTCATAATGAATGTCCATCTAGAAGGTAATATTTATTGGGAAGATGGAAATGATAGTTCCGATAATAATTAGAGATATGTAGTGAAACGATTCAATCATTGTGAATTATTACTTACAACCTAGGAAAGATCATTATATATAATTAAAATTTAAGTGGTTCTTAAAGTAAAAATGCCTAAGTATGTACTAAAACTACAATTCATAAAGTACTATAAACATTACATAAATTTTCTTGAATGTGAGCATTAGAGATTTCTCAAATTGTCCCACAAAATTGCATTTGTAACTGTTTGGCACTCAAATATCTAAATGCGCTTAACAATGGCTAAAAAAGAAGGCATGCACTTTCGAACAAAATACCCCCAATAATAGTTTAGAGGTCGGCAATAGATATACACCCAATTATTGCTTTAAACTTGCCACGAAAGACAATGCAATTAACGTAATAGCTTTTGTGGGATGGGAGGAATCGGTATTACTGTATACGGAAAAAAAATAAAGCAAGTACAAGGATACCATCTGAGCATATCATATCAAAAGCAGCAAAGGACATAATTATGAACTGTGTATTGACAAAATATGACATCGAATATAATGATAAAGTTGTCGCATACCTTCTGACAGTATTATTGCCACTAGCACTGAACCCAGATGTATCATCATGAAAGCAGCAATCAAGAACTGGACCTCCGTGCAGGAACTCTCCTCTCAACACATTGGCACTCGCATCATATAGGCGAACACGCTATCACAAAAAAAACAGGTAGTGATCTTTATTACCAACAGTATGAAATCAATTAAGCTTGTGCGTATTTGTTTATACACGTCCATTTAAACATATAAAACTCTACCATATAACCTACACCCTAACCCCTGAAACAGCTTAAGCCCAACCTGAGTTGTCCCACTATATGAAATGTCAGTAGATCTTGGAGGTTTATAACTTTTTAGTATGAGCCTCACCAGTGATTGTCGCATCATTTGCCACAATAATCAAGCTTTTTTGCCATAATCTCATGTGATAAAATTGGTTAAAATATAAAATCAAGATAACTTAGTTCAAACTAAGTCTCACCAATACATATACTGATATACTCGCTAGAAGTAAATACTAGCTTGAAATTTTTTCACACGCAAGAATGTTTAGCAAATAACGCAACTTCCAGAAATTATAGAAAAATCTATTTTGGAAATGAAGTCAAAGTATACCTAATTGCAGAAGGTGATTCAGCTGCAACGACAGAAGTAGAAGGTGCTTGCTCAAATATCTTTTGTACATTCACTAGTTTGCAGAAGGTGATTCAGCTGCAACGACAGAAGTAGAAGGTGCTTACTAATAATTAGTTAAACTACATATGTTTCAAATTTTACATAACATGTCTAGATATTAGGTTTATCTAGACATTTTACATATCATATTTTGTTTTATATTACTTACCAAATCCCAACCATGAGTTGATCGTAGTTAAAAAAAACCTGTTTTTTGTTAATGTATCATCAGTTTAGTAGCCAATGCTACAAGAATCGAGATATATGAAAATTTCTTCACCTGTGAAAGGTATTCGATATCATTTCTCCACATGTGAAGAGCATTCGATACAATTTAGACTTGCAGTTTAATTGTTTCAGTTTCGTGGGGATATATGCAAATTTCTTCACATGTGGAGGGTGTGCGATATCATTTCTTCACATGTGAAGAGTTTTCTAAACAATCTATACTTACAGCAATAGCATCCAACACAGCTTTTTGAGACGATCTAATGAAGCAACCATAGAAAGTGCCAACTGAATCGCAATGTTGTGAACTGTTGCTCCCTGTGGCTGCATTGGACCAAAAGGGGAGGTTCAAGTCTTATTAAAGAAATATAGGAAACCATGTCAAAAATTTGAAGAAAAAAATAAACTATACTAAATGAGGTAGGCTATAATAGTTTCAACCGCCATAAGTTTCTCTTTATACATAATTAATATAGAAGACCTTGAATCTGGGGAGGTTTTAGTAATGAGCTAAGCTAATAATGAGAGCCAATTAAAAACATCAACCTATCTTCACATGTGAAGAAAACTAGCATTTCAGCGAACACCAAGTGTGCACTGACAAATAACGAGGAAAAGACAAGTTCAACTTTCATTTTCTTCATCAAGTTTACATAATCATCTAAATTACTCATCAACATAACTAATACCTAACCTAAAACATTTAAAGCGCGACAAGGAATTTATCTAGATCAAACATTCGAATAAACTTAACTAGCCTTGAAATTTTAATTCGAAAACAACTTGCTCACATGTGAAAATTAAATTCGAACAACTTGCTCACATGTGAAAATTAAATTTGAACAGCTTGTTCACATGTTAAAATTCTTGACTAGACTCTCTTGAAAAAAAAAAGTGCAATCTCTCCGAAAGTGAACTGAAATGCCTCCCTTGATTTTGGTCTGTTAGTCGGGCATATTTGGCCTTTGTTAGAACCGAATTGTGCCAATTGGAAATAAAATTGGCCGTTCAACATTTGTACTACTGTAACGTTTATATGTGCTATGAGGTTTTTAAAATGAAGGTCTAACTTTATTTTATACTGACATTTGACTCGTTTCCTTATAAGCTAACCTTTTGTTGTACCTGGTATAGATAAAACATAAACTCTTTGAGACATTAGTGAGTGAAGTATGATTACAAAATACACTGTGGGTGACAATTGACCCTTTCTCTTTCAAGCTATTCCAATTTTTAACCGACCCAACAGATGTAAATGATATTTTTAATTTTAAAAGAGGCTATAAAAAAAACTCAGGAGGAACTCATGATGATGACAAACCTGTAACCGCCAGTTATAGACACAACTTGGGTCTTCAATTTTGATAATAATCCATGATTTCACGAACTTCTCCTATGCATCATAATAAGTCTATATATTTATTTACTATTTTTAGCTGCAGATGAAAGTTGATGCCATGTTACTGACTTCCCATAATTGGTATAAACACATGATAATAGTGACCTAACCTGTGGGTCAACAGCTTTGACTGTTGCAGCACGAGTAGGCTTGAAAGCAAGCATCCATTCCTCAAATAGAACTACCTACATAATGAAGTGTGGGAGGGTGACATTGCAAATTTGTAGTAAAAATTTTCACTTAAATCCTTTTTTACCAAGTTGACCTTTTCTCACTTGTCGCTGAGTGACATTTGGAAACCGGCTACTAAGAAGATTACCTCAAATCAGGATTTTGGAAGATGATGGTTTTCTCTGGCTTAAAAACTTTGGTCGTCTATACTTTTTTTAGAAAAATTGAGTACCACACTACGCATTTAGCTCTTTTTTACATGTAAAATAACCCAAAGGATTGACTTTTTGATTGCCTATCCTGAGAGGTCACTGATATACATTTGCAAACAACACCAGTTGTGTGACAATATATATGATGCAGTTATACCAACATAAACCGCAATGACAACTGAGGGTAATAGACATAGCAGTTGAACATTAAAAATCATTTGATATAAACTAATAGATGCTTATGAGTTTCACTTACTGTTAGAGGCCCTTCAACTTCCGGCCATGTCGAAGGATCATCTCTGTCCCCTCTACCATTGTATGCAGACTGCACCGGAGAAAATCCCAATTCATACTCGAAAATATTGATATGCGTGTATGATATATACTTACTTTATCATATCGTGGCAGCTTTACCTTCATACCTGAACATGTTTCGTGCTCCAAAAATTAGTTTAAATTATTTGAATAATCAAAATATAGGATACAGACGTAGGACAAAAAGAGTGTTAGTTGCACCTTCTTTAGTCAGTTTCTCCAGAGATGTTAGAGTATTTTGATTTAAGTTCTTTTCTTTCTATGAGGTGGAATAGAATAACCCGGTTGAAGCGTAATGATCATACGTCTGTAATGCATTATCTGTCATCTAAACAACAGCTTTTAGCTTGCTTCTTGATTGTAGCGATCCCCTTCTTCTGTTCTTGACTTGTACCTGAAGCTAAGCCATTCTAGTTTATAACGACATTGGGATATATTTACGGTCATATTCATGGACAAGTTTTAAAGAAAATCTGTAAGGATTAGAACCGTTTTAATAAGTGAATTACGTAAAACTGCAGAAGTCCCATCACAAGAGGTGTACAGTGTGAGCAGAACCTAAACAAGATCCCTAGATAGAGCAACATATGAAGTGCACTGACAGAGATAATTAACATAATAACCTGCTCTTACAGGGCATTTTTACTCTATATTCATGCAGATATAAAGCATTTACAAAAGTCAGTTATCAACGACAAGATTAATAATCGCCTGATTAGTAAAGGTATGGAGAAAATATATCAAACAAGAGTTTGATAAAGATATTAACTATTAATGTAATTCAAAAAGTCTTTTATATGCCAAAATGGTATTAAAATATTTCATGTGGTAGGTGGAACCGATTTTATAAAACGAGTTACTGAGGTAAACTATGAAAGTCATGTAGCTTCATATATATCTACAAGAGATAGATGTAGTTTTTTTACATCAAGTGAAAGAATAGGATGAGGAATGAGTACACTGGCGAAAATAAGATGCAAGTGTTGGCGAGCTGTATAATTTATAAATTATATGTGTCGGATGAATAGGTAAAATCAAGGATAAACATGCAAACAAAGTTATACAAGTCAAGTACGTAACATAAGGAAATAACCAGCCTAATATAAATCCGATACCTGAAACTTGTCCTCACTCAACACTTTGGTCACCCTACCACACCAATAACAACCATTGCCATATTAGTCAACCAGATCATCAACCTTCCATGTACGGTCAGTGACAACACATACTTCTGAAGTTACTGTTGGCATTGTACTTTTATGATAGATAGGAGGATAGCAAGGCCATTCAAACATTTTAGCTTAATGCTTTTGTCCAGTTAGAAATTACATTAAAACCTAAATCAAAGTGTTTGTATTTAAACAGTCAAGATAACCACCTCGGATGAGTCAGTAGACCATCTAAACATGACACTACAGTGCAGGATCAAAAAACCTGTAAGAGGGTCAGCTGAGCAGACAATGATGTTGCTTCTGTTTGCAGTGTCTGGACTTTCCTTTCAAGCTCTGCAATGTATCTCATCTTCCTTTTCTTTGACCTTGAAGCAGACTGCCTATTGGCCAATATCCTTATAATAACAAAAAAAGGCAATCTTGGATTAAATATATATGAAAATACATTGAACAAAAATTCCACTGTTGTATTAACCGACTATAAATTTTTACCGAATCCATGGAGTGCATATGCTAGTGTTTTAATTGTTGCTGAAGTTTAGGGTGAAGCTAAATATATAACTGATGTTGTTGATAGCTAGGTAAAATTAAGAACTGAAGTAAGTAGTAGGAATAGATAGCATGTAGCGAGAGATGGATCATGAATCATTGAAAATATCTTATATATCTGAATGCTTGCATAACATATGTTAAGAAGTTATAATATAAAAGATGATGGTGTTGAAAAGGAACTATATGTATGCTGTGACGTGTGAGATATTTATAGGCTTTCTTTATAATTTACCAATTGCTTTGATTTGAGATTACATTATTGGTTATTTTGTAACACAGCCTAAAACTGGGCAAAATTCTCAACAACAGCTCTTTATCTACCTCAAAGTGGGTCCGGTGGTGGTGGTAGCCCCTACTCGGAAGGTGGTGCACTCTATGCTTTGGGTTTAATTCATGCAAACCACGGAGAAGGCATCAAACAATTCCTAAGGGATAGCTTACGAAGTACTAATGTCGAGGTGTGCTTGTCTGCTAACATAATATAATCATTAATTTCTTGACGCCTATATTTACACCACCCATTGGTTAGCGCAGGTTGTTCAGCATGGTGCTTGCTTAGGTCTAGGCTTGGCGGCTCTAGGGACTGCTGATGAAGATATCTATGATGAGATAATCCACAAACAAATAAATTAAGCTCAAAATATTCCATAAGAGAGTATGACAACTTGATTCTTGTATACGTTGGACAGGAGTAGACCGAAAGAGTTTAAAAGCCTAAAGTTCACTTTCCTGTTCCGAAGGAAAAGTTATACTCAGTTTGTGACCAGAAAAAAAAAACAATAAGAAAACCTAAAGCCAGCTATTGGCATATATTTTTCCAAACAAAATCCTGGGTTCAAAAGACATAGTCAAAATCCTGGGTTCAAAAGACATAGTCAAATTTACAGAGAAATATTATTATTTTCTGGTGTTATCTAAATTGTTTGAGACGAAACAGATATGTGATTACAGATCCACTTTTATGTGAGTGATAAGAATATTCAGACAAAAGTAGTTAAAAAGCTACAAGACGTATATTTGCATGTGTGAAGAAGTTCTTAACAAGCTACAAGACGTATATTTTGCACATGTGAAGAAGTTCTTAACAAGCTACAAGATGTATATTTGCACGTGTGAAGAAGTTCTTAACAAGCCACAAGACGTAAATTTGCACGTGTGAAGAGGTTCTTAAAAAAGCTACAAGACATATATTTGCATGTGTGAAGAAGTTATTAACAAGCTACAAGACGCATATTTTCACATGTGACGAAGTTGTTCACTCACCTTAAAAAGCTACAAGAGGTAAATTTGCACGTGTGAAGAAGTTCTTAAAAAGCTACAAGACGTATATTTTCACGTGTGAAGAATTTCTTAAGAAGCTACAAGATGTATATTTGCACGTGTGAAGAAGTTCTTAACAAGTTGTTCACACATCTTTATAATCTACGAGAAATATATTTTCACATGTGACAAAGTTGTTCACCTATTTTAATAATCTAGAGACATATATTTTCACATGTGACAAGTTACGAGACATATAATTTCACATGTAACCAGATATGTCTTATTAGTATCATATTTTATAGATTGTAATCTGAATCGGAAAAGATGTCTAATTGTCTATGATCCTACCATTTAGCTACACCAAATCAAATATGTCATTCCATGTATCTTATTCGGTAACTCACATAAACAGTGCATCTCTAACTAGTCTAGGTTAATGTCTCTAAGACCACCTCTATAACGAGGTGCTCATATTCAGATTTTATGCAACAATTGAAACAAATTAAGCGTTAATAACTCACATTCAGATGTGAAATGTTAGTCACATGTGAAAATCTTATAGACTAATTCACTTAGGAATTTCATCAAACACCTTGAGTGCATCTATTTGTGCAAAGCTTTCTAATAACAACATACCAAATTAACTGAAAATAAACGATCATCAACATACTTCTAAATATCCGTATCATATTTCTTCCACGAATTCCAAACAAGAAGCAATAATCGATTGAAAAAACAAGCAAAGTAGTTGTAAAAGAAACTTACTGTTAGTTGTATTTAGCTCTAAATTATGGTGATCAAGTTAATTTGAACACAAATTCGAAGTAGTTACAGTTGAAGATTTGTCGCAATTGATTCAAATCAGCTTTTATTCAGTGAAGAATAAACAGATGTTTGATTCGACGATGAAGGTATATAGAGCCAGTTTTATCACATTTTGATTCGAAGAAAAGATGAAACCCTAAGTTTGATGTTGATGAGATTTAGGGAAGATTTGTTGAATGGATGTGGTAGAGAGAAAACTAGAGCTGAGTTAAGATAGAAAATATGCAAATCACGTGATGTGAGATGACCCCTATCATAAAATTTAGTGGACATGAACACACCGAATAAAAACTCACACCCGCCCACTTATTGTGTTCATTGATTTCACTTGATCCTACGGTCCAGATCTCTTCTCGCGTTCTTACAAAAAATAGACTTCTCATTTGAACGCTTGTCTATATATATATATATATATATATATATATATATATATATATATATATATATATATATATATATATATATATATATATATATATATATATATATATATATACTACATTAAAAGGAAAAATGGTCAATTAGTCAAATATTGGAAAAGTGGAAAAGTGAAATTGTGTAAATGGTCAATTAGTCAACGAAGCATATGAACTCAATGCATTATCAAGTCAATGTTCAGCCCATATATTTTTTGCAACATAATAAATTCCTTTCATGTACAACCCATTCGTCAATTAGTCAACGAAGCATATGAACACAATGCATTATCAACTCAATGTTCAGCCCATATATTTTTTGCAACATAATAAATTCCTTTCAATGTATTATCAACGCCATCATGTCAAACTCAACGTACAGCTAGCACTTGTACACATAAATGCACTCATCCAGCTGTTCAAAAAAAATAAATGCACAAACTTTAGGACCTCACTTTTATCAACCTTATCACAAACCCACTTAACAAACACAAGTATCACCACGTGAAACCACGCTACGAGTAGAACACGTTCAACCCAAACACAAACATAAAGCGTACAAGATGAAGAAGAAAAGATAAAGATGTTGGTGACTTGATGTTTATACAAACCGTGTATGTGGAGAGAAAAGATAAACACAATAAAGATGATGTTTATTTCAAAGGAAGAACACACACACTTTCAAGCACACCCCTCAAATGACCATTTGAGGGGTATTTATAGTACAAGTGACTTGATGCCCTAAAAGGATTTCTATGGGCTTCGTGGGCTTGGACATGGGTTGGATTGGATATAAGGCAAGCTTAACTAAAATAATACCCATTTAGCTTAGTCCAATCCACGAGCCCGTTGACTATTCTAGCACGATATCTAACACACGTTACAAAGTTCCTAAACGTGAATGACAATCACTTCTAATAAAAAAATATTAAGGCTAACAATCTCCCCCTAAGGGGTGGTCATTCAAATGATGCTCCACTTGATTAGGTCTTTACTTTTCTCGAGCTTGAACTTTGTGTGTAGATATAGAATAGTGTTGAATCTTTGTTCCTTCCTGCTTTGTGATCAGATAATGTGGTTGTCTGCCGTTGTCAACTTCGTTGGTTTGGTGTCTCCACGTCTTTCTCCACCATGCTCACACTTCTATTTGACTTTTGGTTACCAATGATGCAGTTCTCGAGTCTTTACACTTTGTAGATTCTTTGACATTGACGAAGAATCATCTTTAACTTTGTGTTGCCTTTGATTATGATGAGAACTTTCATGTGTTTTTGGTATGAGCATGTGGAGAATCTGCACGATCAATCCGCTCCGGAGCTTCCATAAGAAGAAAACATAAAACAGGTTAGTAATAAGCGGATTCCGGCACTTACAAGTTTGAATTTCGAGGGTGTTAACAGCATAGTGTGAAAACACGTCTCTAATTCTTACAAGGGCCGTTCCTGAACTGGAATCCCACAAGTGAGATAACACGATATACCGAAGTACATCTATAGTTCAGATGAGTCGCTGAAATACACCGAAGCATCACTCCACGACTGTAGACCGTTTGAGACACACTAAGCGTAATCCACGGGGAGTTACCGAAGTGACCTGCTGTCAGGGCTGCTAGATGTTGACCCTGGCAGGAGTTTCCATTCATTCACTGAGGATCACAATTGTGAAACCTCTAATAAATGTTCTGGCAGATTGCTAAGATCTGCGTAGGACTCTATAATATATCAATTGTGTCCTTATTGATGAACAACAAGCGATGTCATGTCAAGTGTTCCTATGAGATCTTTTGATGAATCTCGTGGCTCTAGACTCAATAGTGCATTTTTGGTTTTCCTGAGCGGAGACTAGGGAGAGGGTCTCCTTCTTCAATATCAATGATCTCTAAGAGAAAGTCGATAGATTATGTAGGGTTCCCAGTGAGAATGAAACAAATCCCTTTTAAGAGGAATTGAGTAGCTAGAAGGTTTAGTGCAGTGCGTCACTGGGTCCATGCCGTCTTTGTCTTCAATACCAGTGTCAACTAAGGGACAACCAGTAGCATATGAATGAACCCGGTTTCTGCCCTAAGGTTGATTGTGGAGGGCTATTTCTTTTCACCCTTTTACATTACATTTCTTTTTGATTCTTCAACCCCTTCTTTCTCCTTTCTTACATTACTCATTTTTTCAATCATACCTAAGGACTTCTAGTACTAACTATTGGTGGTGTCCTTGGGTAGATCCCTCCGGCTCTGGCGGATCATAGGACGAATTTCCTATTCTTAGTCACCATATAACTCCATGACTGTCCTATTGTTGCGATAAAACCATTTTTCTTGAAAATCTCTCAGAGTGTTTATGATAGAAAACATGTTTGAGATACTCCGAGAGTTGTTATATTTTCAGAAACACTCCCCCTTCACATGTGCTTATAAGTTTTGACAGAAATCTGCACATAGAGGGTAGAGTTCGCACTTTTTTGAATTGATCGACTTTAAATGAACTAGTCCGATTCGAGACACGTTTACATCACTAGAGAACTAGCTTGAAATTTTTACCCGTCCTGGTCAAGTCCATAGAAAGTTTCTCGAAATGGTACATTTACTGACTTTGATTCCTCGTCAATTCATTGGTTTCAACTGAGTCGAGCTCTTTTTGAGATTCAAACAACGATCATTAAAACTTTTTGATCACATTTTAATCACGTCTCCTCCCCCTCAAAAATAGCATAATCATGATATTTTTGATATCCACGGATTAAAAAACATTTTTAGATTCTTTTAGGGAGACAAACGGATATGATTTAAGCCTGAATTTGGAACATTTTGTTTTATACTCCCTCTTTAATAAAGCATAATCAATTAAAGGGTTTTAGAGGGAGTTATCTTGAGCACAAAATATTTTGAAAGATTTTGAAACATCTTGAAAAGGTGCTCAAGATGATGATGATTTCTCACCATTTTTAAATGTAGTGCACTGAAGCGTACACTTGTGATTTTCATTAAAAAGCACGAGTTTTGATTTGAAACAAAATAATCAAAAGTCATCATTTCGGTCCGGGTTTCGTACTGATGTATACGAAAGCCATTATTTAAGAAATTTTGAGAAACGAAATGTTTTAGAAATCAAATTAAAGAACTCTCGCTCAAGCATCTGTACATACCCGTATCATTGTTGAATGACATTTCTAGAAACGTACAGAATATCGATTATACGAGAGACATGTCGTGAGAAGAATATTTTTGGATTTTTGATTTTATATTGTGTTTGATTTTTTTTTTTTTTTTTTTTTTTTTTTTAAGTTTTATATTTTTTATATTTTGCTTTTGTTGGTTTTTCAATTTTTTTTTTATTTTTTTTTTCAAAAATATTTACAGCGAAGCTTTTTGAAAAAATCATTTTCAAGAAGATTCGAGAAGACGTTCTAACTCCTCAGGGGTTAGGCTTCGCATTCCAATTCGTCGAACTAAATAGTCAAACCTTTCTTTTGGAAGGGCTTTAGTTAATAGATCGGCGAGTTGGTAATCTGTCTTCACGAAAAATAATTCAACAGTACCATTTTTGACGTACTCTTTGATGAAGTGATAGCGGACTCGGATATGCTTAGTCTTTGAGTGATGAACAAGATTGCATGATATGGCTATGGCACTTTTCGAGTCACAATACATAGGTATTTTATCGAAAGTAAAGCCATAATCTGTGAGTTGTGTTCTCATCCAAAGAACTTGAGCACAACACGCAGATAGAGACACATACTCAGCTTCAGCGGTTGAAAGTGCAGTGCAATCTTGTTTCTTTGAAGACCAGCTGACTAACTTTTCACCCAAAAATTGTGCTCCTCCTGATGTACTTTTTGCTGTAACTTGATCACCTGCGTGGTCCGCATCTGAAAAGGCAATTAGATCAAATCCGGATTCCTTCGGATACCAAAGTCCCATGTGAATGGATGTCTTCAGGTACCGAAATATCCCTTTAACCTCTTTGAGGTGCAGTTCGGTAGGCTTTGCCTGAAACCGTGCTAATAAGCAAACATCAAAATGAATATCGGGTCGACTAGCAGTAAGATACATGAGAGAACCAATCATGCTCCGATATTTCTTCGGATCAATAGGTTTCCCAAACAAATCGGCTCTAATTTTTGGTGAAGTTACCATTGGTGTTCCGACCGAGTCACAGTTATCCATACCATGATTTTTCAAAATCTCAGTTGTGTATTTAGCTTGATTTATAAAAATTCCACGAGGGGACTGATGTATTTGTAAACCAAGAAAGAATTTTAGTTCCCCCATCATGGACATTTCAAATTTGCTTTTCATGAGATTTTCAAAGTGTTTTGAAAGATTCGGATTAGTGGACCCAAAGATGATGTCGTCCACATAAATCTGAACAATCAAAATGTCGTTGTTGCATTTTTGAGTAAACAAGGTAGGATCAACTGTTGCTTTGGTGAAATTGTTTTGGATAAGGAAAGAGGACAGTTCGTCATACCACGCTCGCGGAGCTTGTTTCAAACCATAGATTGCCTTTTTGAGTTTGTAGACGTAGTCTGGATGTTCCAAGTCGATGAAGCCTTCTGGCTGACTCACGTACACTTCTTCTTTCAGAGTTCCATTCAAGAACGCGGTCTTAATGTCCATCTGATAAACCGTGATGTTTTTGTGAGCTGCATAGGCTAAGAAAATACTGACTGCTTCAAGTCTAGCTACCGGCGTGAATGACTCTTCAAAGTCTATCCCTTCCTCTTGTCTGTATCCTTTGGCCACAAGACGAGCTTTGTTGTGAATTACAGTCATCTCTTCATCCCTTTTGTTCTTCCATAACCATTTGAGATCAATGACGCGAATATCAATTGGTCTTGGAACCATATCCCAAGATTCATGTAGACGGTATTGGAGAAGTTCCTCCTGCATCGCTTCTATCCATGCGGGTTCTGCCATTGCCTCGCGAATGTTCTTTGGCTCTATATTGCTAATTGAGCAAAGGTAAATGCATAAGTCGCATTCGGTGGTAAGTTGGCGTCTCGTCTGAATTGGCCTTGAAGGTTCACCAATAACTTGTTCAATTGGGTGCTCTTTTGTCCACTTCAGAGTAGAAGGATACCGTTGGTTATACGTATGCGAGTTAGATGGTTCTCGTAAGCTTGAAGAAGATTCAGCTGATTCCGTAGCAAACGGGTTTTCAAATAAGTCTTCATCTAACGTTGCATCGTTCTGGTGTTGGTTTTGCTCATCAACTGCTGGTAGAACGGCTGCAATAACTGTAGTAGATGTAGATGATGTAGATGAAGTTGGTGCATTGGTTTCGATCGTTGTAGATGCATCTTCTGTTGGTGGTGGAGGATGATTTTGAGCGGGTGCAGCGGAATGATGGTTTGATGCATTTATCGAAGTTCCACCATAGTATTCATCGAACATTAACTCGAAGAAATTCTCCCATTCTTGTTCTTTAGGATTGTCAAACGAAGTTGATTGAGCTCTTTGAGGTACGAGTCCTGAACTGATGTGTCCAGAAGTCTGCGGGTTTAGTGCGGGTTCTAGAGCGAGTCTCTCAGAAGCCATATGTGAAAGTTCATCAAATTTCACATTCATCGTCTCCATGATCCTCTTAGTTCTTCTGTTATACACCCTGAATGCCCTCGAGTTATCTGAATATCCAATGAAGATTCCAATATCACCTTTTTCTTTCAGTTTTCCAAGATCTTCTCTGTCATTCGTAGGATAGCACAAAGCGCCAAACACGTGAATGTAAGAGATATTAGGTTTTCTGTTGTTCACATGCTCATACGGGGTTTTATTGAATCTTGGATGGATAAGGGATCGGTTCTGAGTGAAACAAGCAGTGGCAACAGCATCAGCCCATAGAAATAACGGTGCACTAGAATAGATTAGCATTGTGCGAGCAGCTTCCACAAGAGTTCTATTTCTTCTTTCAACTACCCCATTCTGCTGTGGAGTTCTAACAACTGATGTCTGATGTGTAATTCCAACATCTTCAAAGAAAGTTCTTAACTCCTGGTTAGTGAATTCAGTGCCGTTGTCTGTTCTTACAACCCTTACTGGAGTTTGAAGAAGTACTTGAATACGTTTCAGAAAGGTGATGATGATGCCTGGTGCTTCGTCTTTTGATCTCAGAAACTTAACCCATGTATATCTTGAATAGTCATCAACGATAACAAGAATATACTTTTTCCTATTAATGCTTTCAACTCTCATTGGGCCACATAAGTCCATGTGCAACATATGCAACCTTGCTTCCGAACTAGGTACGGGTTTGGGTTTATATGATGCTCTTTTGCTTTTTCCTTGTTCGCATGATGGACATAAGTGATCCTTGGTGTATTTGAACTTTGAAAGTCCGTTGACGATGTTGTCTTTGGCAAGATTGTTGATGGTGTCAAAATTGAGATGGGATAATCTTCTATGCCACAACCAGGACTGAGTTCCAGATGCTCGTGTCATAAGACATATAGGTGATGAAGAGGCCATTTGATTGATGTCGATAGCATACAAGTTTGTATCACGATTCCCAGTTAAGAGATCAGTGCCATCCAAGTTTCTAACGAAGCAAGCATTTTTCCTAAAAGCAACCTCTAAATCTGCATCACAGAACTGCCCGACTGAAAACAAATTGTGTCCCAACCCTTCGACATAGTAAACCCGAGTGATCAAATAATTTCCAAAAGGTAGATCTCCATAACCCATGATAGCTGCTACATGATCATTTCCAAAACGTACGGTTCCCATGAATTTCCAGACGAAATTGATCAGCAGCTTCAGATTCCCGGTCATGTGCTTGGAGCAACCCGAGTCGACGATCCAAAGACAAATTTCGATAACCTGCCAGTGACAGAAAAAGAATATTGTGGAAACCGTTTTGATTTTGGTTCCTTTGGGTTAGAGGTAAAATCCTGATCACACTCAAAGAGGTTTTCTACAGGGAATTCTGGTTTACTACTCATTGTACCATTCTTGAGTGTGAAAGTTCTACCTGTGGGTTTCCAAATATCATCCCTAAAGTAAACAGTATGGTCCTTGTTAGTAGTGAAAAGCCTAAGTTTTGCAACTAGTCTTCCTGCTCGTTTAGCATAAGATCTTTTTGGGACGTTCTTCTTAACATGCTTATCATTCACATTCTTAGAAATACAATCATCTTGAACATTAATTAAAGATGTCTTGCAAGTTAATCAAAGAGATTCAACACATTCATTAGACTTAGCAAGTTTCATAGGTTCAGTACATTCAGATGAAATGTCTTTCTTATTCAAAAGCGGTAAATTCCTAGGGTGTTCTTCTACTTTCTTCTCTTTATTCAAGCTACTACTCCTAGAGGCATGCGAGACTCTATTGTGCCTTGTATTGCTCTTAGGCTTTAGTCTGCTGCTCCTAGAGGTGCTTTCTAGTCCTGTAGAAGGTAAGGCACACGCATTAGGATTCACATTTTTATGAAGGGAGGTGGTTTTAGCTTTCCTAGTCTCTTTAGAGTGCTTTTCTAAACTTATGTCGTTTGTTCCATATGTTTTAGATGTGGAGGCAGACGCATTAGTGGTACTCATCTTAAAAAGGCCAGGTGTTAAAACTTTTGGTTTCTCGATAACCGCTTTTCCTTTATCAACATTTTGTTTAGGTAGGGCAGGTGGAGTGACTGGTTTTGATGAAACATTTTTCTCATTGACTTTTGGAGGAGGCATGGAAACAGACATTTTTGGTTTGGAAACCGGTTTGGGAACATTTGCTTTCTCCGTAGTCAATGGTTTTTTAATCACAATTTCCACTGCCTTTCCTTTTTGACTTTCCAGCTGAGCCCTCAAAAGATCATTTTTCGCTTTCATGTCATTGTAGGCACGCTCATACGACAGTTTGTCATACTTGCATTCCTCAGTTTTGCGATCAAGTTGTTTAAAATATGAGACATTTTCTTTTTCAAGTTTTTCAAGAGATTTTTCATATTTTGAAACAATTTCGGAGGTTTCAGACTGGAGTCTTTCATGATCTTCAACAGAATATGTTTGCAAAATGATGGACATAATATCAGTAGTCAGAACATCTTCGAAGAGTGAATCATTTAGATTTTCCAAAACTTTGATGTGTTCAACACTTTCATTAGCTTGCTTTACCAGGGATTTATGGTCCTTGACAAAGTCAGCTGTTTCTTTCAAAAAGGCTTGTTTAAAATAAATTACCCTGGAGTTGATGTTATTCAGCTGAGGGGCAATTTCAGTTTCAAAAAACTTTTTTTGTTCAATATCAAAAGTATTAAACCAGATGTTGGTTGTAATATGAGTTTTAGTTTTAACAGTCTCTTGAAGTCTCCCAATTCTAGTTTTAACATCGTCTAAAATGCTTCTGGCATCACTTGTGTTAAAAGGATTGTTTGAAGACATTTGTTCGATTTTCGAAAAGGATTTTGAGACAACTACAGGAGTTGCAACTGGTTTTGAAACTGTTGTGATGGAAAACTTTGATTGTTCTTTATGTGAAACAAACGAAATACCATTAATTTTGTTCCATTTGTTATAGTCAATTGGTTTGATTTCCAGATGTTTTTGTTTCATTCTTGATCTACTCTCCTCAGATAGTTCCAACGTTTCAAGAGAATCATGCACAATTATGGGTTCATGCAAAGGTTTTCCATTGTTTAACACATTCTGAGGTTTCTGAGCTTTCTTGAAGAACGAAGAAGGGTCATTACCAAGTGCCATTCTATTATTAGTATGAAAACGCGGATTTACTTGATTAGAAAGCATCTTGATTGTTTGAGCAGAATGACCCGTTTTAAGAAGCAAATTTTCCAAAGTTTGGATTTTTTCATTTTTATCAAGAATTTCATCAAGAAGAGAATCTTCTCGTTTTGAAAAATCAGCAATCAACTGTTTCTTCTCTTTTTCAAGATCAGAAAACAATGTTTTTTGTTTAGAAAGTTGGTCATTTAGTTCAGAAATTTCCATGTTTAAAGATTTTATTTTCAAGTTCAGATTCAAATCAAGTGTATCATACTTGATTTGCAATTGTTTTTCTCTTAAAACAGAATCTCAGTAACCAATTTCTAATTCTGATATTTTGTTTGTATGAAATTCATAGGCTCTGGCGTTCTCTTTGTAACTCTCAAGCTCAGTGGTCAATCTAACATTCGCGGCCTTAACTTCGCGATTGACCGTTCTAACTTTCTCAATTTCAATGCCACAGTTATTGATTAATGATTCAAAATAAGCACGTGTTTCCTCATCAGTCTCAGTATTTTGTGTCACATAACCTCCACTAGGATCCACATCTGGAGTTTCAGAGTTAGTATTGCTACAACTCGGATTGTCCAGGTATGTATCATATATAGGTGTTGGCGTCACAGAATGCTGTTCGTCATGAGTAAACACATCAAATATGACATTGTTATAGCATGGATCAATGATTGGTACCTTAGATACTGCGTTGGCGTCATAGACAGGAGGTGCGTCAGAGTCAGTGTCGTACTTAGTCTCCTGAAGATTTGCCATGAAGATGCAGTTTGCATTGAGTTCCTCGAGGTCTTCTAAATCATCCATAATAGCCATGAAGTCATGTTCCTCAGCACTCAGTTGAAGTCCAGATTGTTCCTTTTGTACCAACATAATAGCTTTCTGAAGATACGCAAGATCCTTCTTTTTCGGCTTAGTTGGACAATTCCTTGCCATGTGACCCAATCCTTGACAGTTGTAACACGTAACCTGATTACCCTGATTCACATTTCCATAATTCCCAATGACTGGAGCTGCAACATTCCCATTCTGATTACCCACTGCTCTATTCCCAACATTCTGACCCAACTGATTACCCTGATTCGGAACCGCCTGATTACCCATGCGAAATCTAGTAGCATATCCCTGTTGATTCCCAATAACTCCAACCATTTGTCTTTGATTACCCATGTTCACACCCGGCTGTGCAATTTACCTGTTGCGAGTGTTTGATGAAATCCTTTGGTTGTTGTTAGTAGGTGTGGAATAGCGACCTCTGAATGCTTTACCCAATAAGGAAAATACTTGTGACAAAGCTTCTTCTGGTTCCATTTCAAGATCAGTGATTCCTTGTTCCTGGTAATGTTGTTGTTCAGGTGGATAGTTTTGTTGTTGAGGGATGTATTGCTGCAAGTTGTTGTTAGTGGAAGATGATGAAGCTTGTTGTTGTGTATTCACTGGAGTTTGAGTCTTTGCAATGAGTGCCAATGGATCATGATTCTTTGCTAATCTTTCTTGCCTGACTTCATTCACTTCATTTTGGTTTTGTTTCAGAAAATCGTTGAGTTGATCAAAGTTCACTTGATGTAAGTCTTTTGTTTGGTTGACAATAGTGACATATCTTCCCCATTCTTCTGGTAGATTGTTCAAGAACTTGATGTTGCTCACGATAGTTCTGGGTGTCAACTTGTTTCTGATCAGCTCATTCATCAAAGTACAAAACCTTCCATAGTAGGATTCAATGGATTCTCCTGGAGTAGATGTAAACTTCTCCCAAGCAGGTAGCAGCTTGTTCTCCGTATCTTGTTGACCAATTTCTGTTCCATGACAAAGCCGTCTAACACGTTCCCACATATCGAAAGCAGTTTCACAACTGTCTACCGCAGCAAAGATGTCTCTTGGTAAACCCAGTTGGACAATATGAATTGCCATGTCATCTGCTTCGACTTGCTTCTAATCCTCTTCTGAGTATTCCGATTCTTTTTGAAGACGAAAAAATGGTGGGACAGGAGGTGTTGCATCAACATTTCCAGGGTCTTGGACTTTTCGAGGTATGAAGGGTCCTTCCTGAATGGATTTGATCATCAATTTTCCATTAGGTTTTGTCTTGATGTAACGAAGCATTCGACTTGTCCATTGAAGATAACCACCTTTTTCCAACATAGGAGGACGGTTTTCGGCACCGGCTGCATGAATGTCTTGTTGAGTTGCCATTGATGAAGGTATGATATGATAAAGTTGATGTAGGATCGATTCAACGATAAAAGAGTTGTGGTTGATGACGATTAAGCTCGGTTGTTGTAGTGAAAGTATGCTCTAAAAAACTTAAAAACCTCAATAACTTCTGAACTACCAAAATAACCCTCCAACACCGAACCTCCCACAATCAAAACCTTGCTGCCCGAACGCCCACCACCAACAAAATCCACACCACCGCAATACTCTTCACCATAAAGATCAGCCACCACTGAAACCTCCCCATCACAAAAGGTTTTTTCATGTTTTGATGTTTTTTTGTGTGTTTTTTTTATTAGATCTATACATATTAAGAAAATTTTGTTTTTTTAAAGATATATAGATAATTTTTTATAGATCTGAGTTTTCTCAAGATTTTTAGCATTTCTTTTATTGCAGCCACTGCATGCCGCCTCTGCTGCCGCCGAATTTGCCGGAACCCTCTGCTGCCGCCGCCTGATCTGCTACAGTCGCTAGGAAAAGTGTACAGTTCTTTTTTAAAGATTGCTGTAAATATTGTTTTAGATATTGTAATAAAGGTCATGTAAAAGTTTGTTGTATTACTTGTATAACTTTTGTTATAAAGTGTTATAAGGTTTGTATAACTTGTGTTATAAAGTGTAGGTAAATTATGTAAGAAGTTTGTGTGTATTTTCTTTGCATAGATCTATTTTTTTATTTGGTTGTGTAGATTTGTTTGTAGTGATCTAAAGCCTTTTTTTTATCACTTTTGTCATCAGTTATCATTCTTCAAAGCATTTTTTTTTATCACAATTGTGCTCTAATTGCTAAAGGAGTTGTAATGTTATAAGTCTCAAGCAAGAGCCAAAAAATTTGACATGTTTAGTTAAGGCTACGGTGTTTTTTTATTTTAAGTTTAATTATTGTTTAGAGCCAAAAATTCTAACATGTTTAGTTAAGGCTATGGTGCTTTTTTATTTTAAGTTTAATTATTTTTTAGTGTTGCCACTACTTATCAAATAAATGAAAGGGCCACTTTTGAAATAAATTCAAGCTAATCATGTGTTTGAAATGTGCAATGTTGCGTTTGAAATGTGCAATGCTGGCATGCATTTGAAAGTATTCAAATTGTTTAAAGAGTATATTCAAAGAAGGAAAGATTGCTATTACACCACTTGAAAGTATACACAAAACTACAGTTATTGTGAAGTCAACTATTCACAAAATGCATTCATTTTTTTTCAACTAAAATGGAAACTATTCATTGTTTCTTTGTCAACTATGCATACACTACTTTTGGAAACTATTGCTACTACATTGATGGACAAGAAACTTAATTCAAACACTCTATATTTCAAGCGGGAATATTCAAATTGAACATTGCCTATATAAACAACCCTAAAAAAACAATGGAGATGCAAAATCATTTCACGACAGAAAACAATGGATCAGAGATGCAAAATCAAAAGAATGTGGTTTTCTATGATCTTATTTTGCTAATTATTGAAGGGAAAGACTTTTGTTGATAATGATGGCAAACCTCGTTTATTCTTCAACTAAGGTGGGTAACCCATGCTCTAAGGTGGGAAATGTGGTAGTTTCTGACAGCGATGATGATGAAGTTTTTGATAATCACATTGGGACGTTGTATTCTGGAAGTGGAGGTAAGGAGCAGAGTCTTTATGAGTAATGGAAAGCGGATACGGGTGACGACAAAAATTATGATGATGATGATTTTGGCCTCTCTCCTGCACAACTAAATGGAAATGACAGATCAAATGAATGTTGATGATTTTGAAGTTGGTTTTTCTTATATACGTACCGGTTGAATTATCTCAATAAGTATGTGTTCAATTTTGAATTATCTCAATACATACCGATTGTTAGAGTTGAATTATCGCATGTTACAAATGTTCGCAATTACATTTTGATCTTTTCACGTTCTATTTTGAATGTTAAACGAAACACTTGCCACAATATCGCATATCGTTAATTGTCAGCCGCTAAAAACCGCTGCCGCCAGGCGCGGGTACTCGCCTAGTGTATATATATATATATATATATATATATATATATATATATATATATGCATACATATATATATATATATATATATATATATATGCATACATATATATATATATACATATACATATACACACATATATATATATATATATATATATATATATATATATATATATTCACTTTATTTTTAAAACCTACTTAACTGCGAGAACTGCGAGAACCAATCATATTTTTTAAATATTAAAGATTTTCACTAAATCCAAAAGGGTATAATAGTAAAAAATATTTTATATTATTTTTTATTTTTTAAAAATAAAATTCGTTTTTAAAATCCTTTAATTTTTTATTTTTTTTTATTTTATTTATTTATTTATTTATTTATTTATTAATTTTTTTTAGCATGCATGTTTTTAAAATGATTATGTGCATTTGTGTTTTTATGATTTTCTTTTTATTTTTTCTATTTTTGGAATAATGTTTTCAACATGCATGTTTTCAAAATAGTAAAGTGCATGTGTTTTTTTAGAGAAGGTAAATTTATAACAAACCAAGAACATAAATGTTATACGTAAAATTCGATATCAATTAAAATAAATTTAAGTTACAAATTTTAAAAGCAAAAAAAACATTATTATAATCGATTTATACACATGTGCACTAATGATTTAACGCAAACGGACATATGTGCATAGAACATATTTATTTGAAGTTTCTTATTAGATTCTTTCGAACATGTCTGCACGCCTTCCAAGAACAGACATGCACGGCTCCAAAGAACATATTTGAACTTCCAGTTTCTCATCAAATTCTATAGAACATACATGCACGCCTTCAAAAATCATATTTCTTCAAACGCCGCATAATATCATCATGTATTTATATATGTGCATCCACTTCTAGGTCTTCATCGCTATCACCATCATTCTAGGTCTTCATCGCTATCACCATCATTAATCTGATCCAAATATACCAAAAACTATTAAACCACAAACAAATAAGAAACTAATGATACGTAGCATAATACATATGCATCATTTAAAATATATATGCTTCAAACACATTGGATATTGTGCAAATCCAGTTGGAATACACTGTTTAGAAATACATACACCAACAAAATGTTTATAATAAAATAAAATGTCAGGTGGCTTCCTTTTTAGTATTACAATAAAATAGAACATTCATGTAATTAAAGTAAAAAAAAAAACATTCAAGTATTCCAAATCAATGAGATCAATGAATGACCCATCAATGAAATCAATAAAAAAAAAAAAACATTCTATGTATTCTAAACCAATGAAATCAACATTTTAGACGAACCTTAACAAAAACATTCATGAATCTTTACACATATCCTTTTTGGTCTATCGGTCTATCGGTCTATCTTCAAATCAATCCTAACAATGCATACAAACCTTAAAAAAACATTCATGTATACCAAATTAATGAAATCAATGAAAGACCAATTTCACTGGTAGTCACCAACAGTGCAAACAAACGTTCAAAAACATTCATGTAATTAAGGTCAAATACACCATAACCCAAAATACAACTATAAAACTAAAATATCAACCACATAATCAAACTACATCTTTACAAATAATAATTGTTGCCTCTTGAAAAAAGGTTTGTCTAACATGTGCCCTAAGGCACATGTTAAGCACACTAAAAGGACACCGGGTCCTACAGAAAAGGACACAAGAATCTAAAAAATTGTACTTTCTGTGAATCCCTGTGTCCTTTTCTGTGAGACCCGATGTCTTTTTTATGTGCTTAACATGTGCCCTTAGGGCACAAATTATCATGCCCCTTGATACACCAAAGAAAAATTCATACTTTGACTGAGATCATGGATCAAAATTAAAATAAGGAGAATTATTTTTTCTTTAGTATTGAAAACCCCAACACCTCATATTCGTTTATGGACCAACCAAATTTTCCAAATAATTAAAGAAGAAAACAGAAAATAAATATACAATCGAATACTAAACAGTAACGTTAAATAAATATTAAATACATGTTCTATAGTTCAAACACAAATCGACTTTTAAAACGTGTATATGCAAATCGCAACAATCCAAGAAAAAACGCAGGTACGCATGTGTCTATTTTTCTTTGGTGTATCAAGGGGCATGATAATTTGTGAGAAATAATGAAAAAATATTAGGTACGTAGGAGACGATAAATTCAAGAATGATTAAAGACGATGGTTAAATCTTGTTGAACAGAGGCGACTAGGTTAAAATGGAGGAGATGAGAATGTAGGCTTTTCTATCTCAAATGTTTACAACAGTTTTTCCAAGTAACCCCTACAAATAATGACGGATAGTTATTTGTTTGATTTTCTTGCAATACACTTATTGCCCTTATTAACTTTTTATGGTTTTTCACTTATTTACAAAGTTTTCCTAATTTTTTCTTTAGTGACACAAATGGCACACATCATCTCACCCAGCAGCTTAAATGATCCAACAGCTTAAATTGATTTTCGCAGTTCTCGTATTTAAAGTGGTTTCTGAAAATAAAATTTCAATATATATATATATACATATATATATATATATATATATATATATATATATATATATATATATATATATATATATATATATATATATATATATATATATACACACTAGTTTTCGAAGCCCGTCCAATGGGCGGGCATGTCTTATAATTATCGTTGACATAATTTGCAATAGCGAAATTATTTTTTGAAAAATAAGTTAACGGAAAATAAGATATACACGTACCAAATTTTTTATTGAATGCATAGTGGTACGCAAGAACAAAGTATCAAAGCATAGCTCGTTTGATGGGCAAGCAAGCCTTATAAATATCGTTATAAATGACGTACGCGTGCACGTAACATCTTCAATATTAGCTGCAACTGAGTTAGCGAAAGTTTCACAACTAACTGTGGTGAGTTCCATTATCTGCTTTTCGACTAATTTGTTGGCAAACTACAAAAAATTTAGAGACAACTCCATATATAATTTATATGAAAATGCAAACACACAAGGATACCTAACATTGACGACACCAAGAGTTGCAATATCCTGTTTTTCATACAAAAAGACGCATATTAGTGGCACGCACTTCATTTTTACTGTTTTAAATAAGCAAAGAATATAAGATTGATATTTAATCCTCTTACAGTGCCTGGAAGATATGGATAAAGTTGTGATAATAAACCGTTACATACTTTAATGTGCATCATCATGAACCATTACATATGTTCTGCATATAAATGACGTAACACAAACGTGACGAAGATTGAAAATACCTTGGGCTACCGATGGTGAGGTTTTCTCCATAAAGTGTACACGTTTAGTAGCCATAGCTGACTTGGTGCATTTGGTTATGTACTTTCAAAAACGCCTATAGCAATTAAAATTAATACAGGCTGTACATTATTTACAAACCGAGGTCGCTATATTGTCATGTACAGAAATTGGCAATGCAAAGTACCTTGAGATGTCGAGAGTTGCTCAAAACCTTGCACTACAGAAATCATTGATCAGTTTTCAGTGAGCTTTAGAAACATATTTGCATTGTATACATGATCATGAAGTTAAGAAACAACAAATAAAAACACACACTGTAATTTTCAGACCGATTTAATTCATTATTGGCGACAACGGATGCTGCAAAGACTTGTTTTATCTTCCTACGTAATTGTAATGTTTGAGCCATTGATCTTGTCCATAAACTCATCATGGAACCTGGTCTTTTCTGTATTAATCCCGCTGCACCTCCTAAATTTGGGATGATGATGGTGATGTATTGGTGACACTTTTCATCACAGTATTTTTATAAAAAAGATGTGGATAAAAAGAGCTTCAGCCTGAGTCAACCCAACCCGATCCATTTAACCGACAGTAAAAAATTAGTTATGTTCATCCTTCGAGTTTGTCACCTCAAGTATCTTGTGTAAGTGTATATGGAGAGGGGAGAAGGAGACATACCATGAAATAAAGCTGGGTCTTGGCACTCTAAATGAATGGGTAGCAAGTCTATCTGAATCCAGTGCTTGCCGATTTCTTGGATGTCCAATACCATGGAAAACATTAATAAGCCATGAAAATAATTAATTCTTGGAGTTATAACAACGAATTATTCGCATATTTTCAGCAAGCTTCAACCATTATATGTATGTCATAATTTAAGGCCAATAGATTGCATTTAAGGTGTTGCCTGTAATAACAACTCGAGTACAAACATGTTTTTGAATATCATATCATTACATCAAATTTCTTGGTACATAGCAAGTATATAAAGTACATCAACTTTCTTGTGAAAAGAAGAATTAGTGAGACCTGTAGGCACATTGCAAAAAATTCATCCGAGTAAAAGATGAGCAAATTAGTTTTGTTTCAATCATGTAAACATATCAGCATTACCAAATGGGCAGAATGTGATGAATAATTTCGTCCATTCATCTGGGAGATTACCACCTGTTATACAATGACTTTTTTAAAAACCACAATGATGATGAACGTGCATTTAGCAACAATAAGTATTTCCCTAAAAGTGTTTAGGGTTGCTTTTCAAACTTCATGCTACCTTCAAGAAGCTCCCGTCAATATTACTATTTGTCATTTAGACTTGTCTGAAGATCTGTACATAAAATACTCTGCGCCATATTCATAGAAGAAAACAATAGGTCTAGTTTATGCAATGAAGTTGACATCTTTTATCATCTTAATGTTCTAACTTATATACACAACCACAAGTTATCATATGATCACTAAATTCCAATCAAATAATAATTCAAAACCTATAATGAATTCAATAAAAGTAAGTACAAATATAAAATAAAACACCCACCTGTTACATATATTGCAAGATAAATAATTATTTAAATTGTTTCAAAACCAAAATCAACAACTAAATACTATAAATTTAAAACACTGTTAGCAATGAACTACTTCCATACCCATTTTACGATTCAATTATTTCTCTGTTTAATTTGCAAAAATAAAAATCTTGTCACATATAATAAGGGAATTTCAATTAAATTGGAAAACCATATAACTCCATGTATCAAAAAAACTTTTGATATTGATTGTAAGAGAAACATGGGATATGAAAGAGAATGAATTCAGCGATTGGTAACATAGATGCAGCTGTTCTTAACAGGTAACACATTAAAGTTACAGGACAGTCTGTCGAGATAATGGTGATATTATGGATCAGAAAATGAAATCCTTGGGAGAGGTTTCCCTGTATGGTATTTTCATGTTCCTCCCTCCCATTGTGCAAATCTATGGCTACCAAACTCTATTTGCTAACGAATAAATTGTAGCATTACAGTCATTAATTACATGACCGTTTCCAAGTTTGGATTTTTCTGCTCCAATAATAATAGTTGTACAATGTTTTGGTTGAGCTTAAACGGATGTTGAGGAGTAGCCTTATGTTTCCTTCTCATATATACTAGTGATCATATTCCACCATCTTCGCTTTTATTTTACTATACATGATACACATTTAATTAATGGAAAATGCATACATCCATTAGTGATAATTATATTCATTGAAAGGCTACCAAGGCATGATGCCACCATTTATAGTCAAAAATTCCAAAATCCAAAAATGAACCACAGTTAAGCGTCAACTTATATGAAAGGGCCTTATTACTAAAAAAAAATCAAATCCAGATCCCTATCCCATCTACCTTGTCCATTAACTTACAAAAATTAAATGCTATAGATCAGATTGATGATTTAGAAGTAGTTGCGGCTAACCTTGAGGTACTTGATATTTGCTTATTACAACTGCATTAGATTTTACAAATCCCAAACTGCTGTATAGAGCTTGGAAGGTAACTGCTGTCCATAAATAAGAATTTGCCCAACACTCAAACATGGCACAGATGATGATAACGTCCGACACTCCGATTTGGCGACACCGATCAGCAACTTCTTATAGATGATTGGTGATAACATCAGCTTCTTCCAGCATACAAACCTGAGAAATTCCGCATTATTCACCAAATGATCCACTGCACCCATTCATTCACACAATAAGTATTCTCAAATAATGATATAATTTCATATAAAGATGAGAAGCTGTAAAGAAACAACCCAATCTATGACCTCTTATAACTCAGGAAAAGAAATGGAAAGTTATGTACTAATGCACTACTTGGTAAATTTGACAAAGATAACACCATTAAGTGGTTACATATTGCGGCTAGATTCCGAGTCCACAATACCATTTATCTTTTTGAGTAGCTGGAGCTTGTTGGCCCCCACAAGCTTATCGAATTGGTCTCTATTTTTCAGAAAGAAGAACGTTGTTGGAGTAGCTTTTATATCCCACTGCGTACTAAATTCCTGTATCATCACACAAACAATCATGGGTCACGTGCCTACTCGGAATTTCGCATTCAAAGTACTGTGATTGATGCATGAGGTACAATAAAACCATTAGTTATTCATCTGTTAACTGAAATAGTTTATTTAGAATTGTCAAAGACCTATAGGCACCTTCAGGTATTCATCTGACATGTGATAGTGTATGCTTCATCAGCACCCGTAAGACCACCTTCCGCTTTAGCATCAGTCTCCATGACTACATCTTGTTCATCCTTCTGAATCTCTTCAGGCTCAGCACCTACTTCATCATCAACCATCGACTCCTACTTCTCTTCCATATCATCATCCATCTCAGCAGCTAACTCTGTTCCATCCACTGAATTTTGATTCTCTTCGATCTCAGCAGATAATTCGTTTCCGTCTAACGACTTCTGATCCTCTTCAATCTCAGCAGATACATCAATTTCAAAAGATGGCTTCTGATGCTTTCTAGCCTCTTTCAATTGTGCAACCATTTCCTTGAGCTTTTCAAATTCATTTCCAACAGACGACACCTTATCAGCCAATACCATAATACTCTCATCATGCATTTGAAACTAACTAACAAATTCTTGTTGAAGCGTATTGTTGGAATCACTCCTAAACCTTAATTCAAGTGTTAGTGATTCATATGTAATAGTTAGCTTAAGATGGACTTTATGTTTATTATTAAGCTAAGGCTTATGTAGAAGGCCCATAAGCCTTGGCCCAAGCCCATAAGAAGGGAAAGAAGCTAGTTGTGTTGCCCTAGCTCCTTGCCCTATAAATACTCTTGTATAACCCTCACTTGAGGGTTGGTTGTTCATTTTATCACTTCACCTTACGCATAACCTTTCTATTATTCTTATACGTGTGTTTGTGATTTTGTTCATCCGATCTCTTCTTATCTCTTTCTTATAGTGATGCTTGTGTTACTAATATGGTGACCTAACAGTGGTATCATTCGCCAAATAGTTGGGTGAACATCTTTTGTTTTTGAAGTTAACTTTGTGGTCTTACGCGTAAAAGAGTTTATCACTTTTTCACGCTTAAAAACTCATTTTTTACACTTTTCAATCCAAGATTCTTGTACTTTCAACGTTTTTAGGTGTTAAAATATCTATTTTTGGCAAAAAGTTTCAAACTTTAAGTGTGGATCATTGTTTTTAAACTTGCTTTTGTACGTGGTAGTAGTTCTACGCATAACGTGTCTTAAAGCTTTGGATCATCAAGTTTCACACTTTTGTGTTATTTTGGTGATATTGAAGCTATTTCATCACAAAAATCTGGTTTGGAAACATCAGTTGGCAGAAATCATTTTTGGCTAATTTCTACGTGTAAGTAAAACCCTAATCTTACGCGTAACTGTTCCTTGGTTTGATCTTCAGTTTCGTGGATTACTCAGTGTTTTTCTTGCTTGGATAAGCCTGAAAACACTTCGACTTTGGATATCTTTTGCACTGTGATAGTGTAAAAGATCTTTTGGGTAAAACCCTAAATTTACGCATAAGCTTAAGCTTACGCTTAGAACTCATTATGCATAAGATTCTTCTTACGCCTAAGCTCTGTCTTACGCATAAGGTAATCCTACGCCTAAGTTTTCTACGCTTAACTTTTTGTTTACGCATAACTTTAGTGTTTTCTCATTTCTTACGCGTAAGCTAATCCTACGCGTAAATATCAATTTTACGCGTAAGTATTGGTATTTTTACGCCTAAGTGTTACCTTGCCTTTCCGTGATTTCTACGCCTAAGGATACTTCATCAACAACGTTTCCACTCGACTACAAAGATCCATTTAGCAACACAAGTTTTTCAACATGTCACAACCACCATACTCTAACTATTTTCCTTACACTTATCATCAACAACAACAACAACAACTAAGTCCACAACATCAACAATTTAATCATCAACAACAAATTTATCAACAACATACTCCACAACTTGGAGCAATTCCACCACCACAAATGGTTCAACCACCACCTAGTCTTCAAGTAAAACCTTACACAAAATTCTACAATCAATATCCATCCAGGAATACTATGAAGGAACCGACATGGTTTGGCAAGATGTGTGAAGCCTTAAGTAGCCAACAATCAATTCATGAAGCTGGCTCACTTGATAGACCTCCAATGCTCACTCCCGAAAATTATGATCAATGGGTGATAAGGTTCTTTAGGTTTTGTGATCTAAAGAAGCCACATGGAAAGTTTTTAAAGAAGGTCATTATGGAAGGTCCATTTCAGATGCCTACTGTTATCACACCCGCAGATCCAAATGACAATCCACCAAGAGATGCTGTCACCAACATTGCAACTATCTCAGACCTCACTGGTGATGAAAATCTACATTTTGAAGCCGATGAACTAGCAATGCAATACATCCTTTTGGGACTACCCAACCCGATCCTTCGAAGTGTTGATGCTCAAAAGACAGCTAAAGCAATGTGGGAACATATTCATCTTCTAATGGAAGCCACAACACTCAATCAGGAAGACATGGAATCCAAGATCTATTTGGCCTATGAACACTTCATGATTGAACCAACAGAGACATTAGAGTCATATCATCATCGCTTTTCAGAGATCATTAATGATTTGGACAAACACAATATCATCATGCCTCGAATTGCTATCATCACTAAGTTCCTAAGTAGTCTTGGTCCGGAATGGGAGAAGTATGTTATTTTTCTCCGTCAAGCTAAGAATCTTCATCATGCTACATACGGATTGTTGTACGACTATTTGAAGCCTCACCAAAAAGAAGTTGACAAAGAAAGGACTATCCGTGGACTTCCGACTTCACAGTCAATTCCTGATAATCAACAACTTGCTTTGTGGGCTCAAACTAGTCTTCCTCCTCAAACAGCTCCTCAACCCGCTCCTCAACCAACTACAACCATCACACCATATGATCAGTCTCAGCAACAACCTCAACAAACTCAATTGGTTCTTAACAACAACAACAATGCTCAAGCACTTTACAGTGAAGCTGATGAGGACTCTGCTGCTTTCGATGAATGGCAACAAGGATTTGTTATGATTGCTAAAGCCTTCGGTCGGTATACAAACAAATCCAACAATCGCATTTGTTCCTCATCCAACACAAGGAATCAAGCTGTTGTGAACAATGGACGCGTTGAAGTTCAGAACCGTGGTTATGGTCGTCAGATGGGAGGTGGTCAAGGGTTTAATGCTATTGGAAGGAATAACATGGGTGCTCCGCAACAACAAAGGGGTCAAGTGGTTGAACAGGGGAATGCTCAGAATGGGGTTAATGGTCTTCGTTGTTATAACTGCAATGAGAAGGGTCACCTGGCTAATGCATGTCCTAAGCCGAGGACAAGAGGCAGTGCTTATCACAAAGAGGCGTTGCTCTTGGATCTTATGGATGAAGCTGGTGGAACTCTTACCAACAAGGAACAGAGCTTTATGGCAGATGCAGATTCTGATGATGATATGGAGGACTTGCAGGCTAATGCAGCAGTGATGTTGATGGCACAAATGCAAGCTCTACACATGAGTGACACAGGCCCAGTTTATGACACTGACGGCTTGTCTCAGGTACCGGAACAAAATATACTCATCCCTGATCTGATATCTCCGCCAATTTCTCCATCTAAGAAGGATCAGAGTGTTCAACATGAGCCATCCACATCTCATTCCGATGATTATCAAATAGATCCCGTAGTTATATTTGACGATCAAGATAACCTTTTGGTTAATATTGATAATCAAGTTGACTCCGTGGTTATATTTGAGGATCTAAATAATGATCATGGTGAGACTCACGTTGAACAAGATGAGCTTCCGTCTAATAGAGAAATTGAGCTCCTGACCTTAATTAAAGACCAACACTCTCGTTTGGAGATTTGCACGATGTTAAAAGAGAAAAATGCACTGTTAATTAGGGATAATGAATGCTTAATTCGACAAATCAAAATTTTCAAAACTCAAGAAAAACGTGAAGAAGGTTTTGAAGTCGCTTTTGCTAAATCTCATCAAAACGAAAAATCATTAGAACGACAGGTACGTGATCTAGCCGTTTCCAAGAATGCTTTGTTGTCTCAAATAGAACAACTGAAACATGAACATAAACAACAACTTAACGCTCTTACTTTGGAAACTCAAAAAGCCAAAGCTGAGTTGTTAACTTGTCAAAAACAGTTCTCTGAGTACAAACAGCATTCCACGAAACGAATAGATAACTATCTTGAAGAAATTGTCGACTTACAACACAAAATCAAAGAGTTTCGAAATGTTGTTTATAAACATGGTGAGTCAATCACAACTATTCAAAAGTTTACTTTTAAACCAAATCCACATGGATATGGAACAATTCTTGCTGATTACAAACCTAAGTTTTCAAACAGAGCATTCAAACCAAATCCTGAAGTTTACAGTGCAGAACATAGAATTGATGATTCAATTATGACTGTTGTTGAATACAATCGTATGGAGGAATTAGATGCAGATGACGAGAGTTGGTTAAAAATGGAAAATGTCATTTATAACAAACCATTTAACTCTTCAAAAGCCGTAACTTTTGTCACACAACAAGATACCTCTAACAAACCTTTTGTTATCACACCAGTTTCTGAAGTTAGTCCCAAATACAATGGTCCACAAATTAATGATCCTTTACCTTCACTTAGTGAAGTTAAAACAAAAGCCGAAAGTTGTCGCGTTATAAAATAATTTGACACTTTCTTATTTGACCTCAAAATTTTGGAACGTGAGATTGAATTTCATTCTGAAATAAAAGTTGAACATTTTCAATCGCCAATGGCACGATAACAAAGAGACATTCTTCAGAAAAGACTTTTACCCCATGTCAAAAATTTGAAAACTTGTGCACTATATTGGGAAAGGGATTTTCACAAGGAACTCGGTCTCATGAAAACAATTTTCGAGAAAACAGAAACATCGATTTCAAATACTAAACGTAAAAAGAAATTGTTGAGAAAAGATGTTGATCGACTCTTGGAAGATGTTATGTGTGCTGATATCAATAATCTTGTTGTATTACAATCTGTTGCATATGCATCTGATCATATCTCTACTGATTCTGTTGATATTGTTGTGAACATTGATAATGTGCATCAGATAGAGTCTTTAAAAGCTGAAAATGAACGACTGTTAAATGAACTTTCAAATTCAAAACGTCGTCTTCAATGGTGTCAAAAAGATTGTCAAAATCGTGAACTTTCTTTGCAAAACAAAATCCACCAGTTGAAATAAAAAACGTTTAATCCTAAAATTGAGCAACTAGATGATCAAAACGTGTCTTTAAAAGGTCAAATCTCAAAATATGAACAAGAACTTGCAAAAGTTAAAAAAGAATATGGTGTCATATTTGATTTACTCAAACAGACTCAAAATGAAGCATCAAACGAACTTGATCATTATCTTGCACACACTAAAGAAGTCATGAATTTTTCTGGAAATCTTCGTTCTGAAAATCAAGATTTGGTGCACACTATCATTAAGTTAAGGGAAATGTTAGGAAAGTATGAACAAGTTCAGCCTAGCATCATTAAGAAAATTGCACCTGTAACACTTAGCAAACGTGAACCCAGATTGCCTATTGACAAAACACAAGATACTAATGTGCTTCCCTCTACTGAAACAGGAATAGTTGCCTCTTTTCCAAATGTCTGCACTTCACAGCCTAAGAACAATACAAGGAAAAATAGGAAGTTGCGACCTAAGAAAAGATCAATAAAGAATGCTGAAGTAGAAGAACACCCTAGGACTTTGAATAAGACTCAAGTTGCACCCACTTTAGATATTGCGTCTGACAAATGTAATGGAAAAAGTGTTGTAACGAATGCTAAACCTTTAAGTACTTTTGATATTCAGTCTGATGCTTCTTGTGTTATTTGTCGTAAAAGTATGCTTTCTGATTGTCATGACAAATGTGTTGCTAGAGCTATCTTGTCTCATTTAAGGAATCCTAAGAATCAGAATACCTCTAGGCCCACTAATGCTTCTAAGTCTGTGCTTGGTAAACCGCCCTCCTTAGATTCTAAGAAACGCATTGATGTCCTTGTAGTTCCAGTATCACCTCCAAGGAATGTAGTACCACCTAGTGCATTCACTAAGACTAAAGCTAAGACTAGTTGGAGATGGCAGAAATGGATACATAATACACTAGGATTTAAATGGATGCCTAAAGTCATTGATGTGTGTATTTCTACTATAACTGCTTCGGAACCCTCTAACACTTCGGGTTCCACATCTACTTCTATTCCATCTGTGTCGTCTGTGTGTAATGCAGGTGATACAGATCATCCTTTGGATTGTTGATAGCGGATGTTCCCGACACATGACAGGAAATCTTAAACTGTTATCAAACTTTATTGCAAAGTTCATTGGCACTGTCAGATTCGGGAATGATCACTTCGCAGCTATCATGGGCTACGGAGATTATATCAATGGCAATATCGAAATTAGCAGGGTTTACTATGTGGAAGGCCTCGGTCACAATCTCTTTTCAGTCGGTCAATTCTGTGATGGAGATTTGGAAGTTGCTTTTCGGGGGAAAACTTGTTTCATTCGTAATCTACAAGGAAACGATATAATGTCTGGCTCTAGCAATTCTAGTCTATACACAATCTCAATGCAAGACATGGTTGCTTCATCTCCCATCTGTCTACTTTTAAAGGCAACATCAACAAAATCCTGGCTATGGCACCATCGTCTCTCACATTTAAACTTTCAAACAATCACCAACATTGCTCGACACAAACTTGTTGAAGGTCTACCGAGATTCTGATATTCCAAAGATCACCTATGCTCAGCTTGTGAACAAGGGAAAAGCACTCGTGCTCATTTTCCTTCAAAGGTGGAACACAACTCTCAACATGTGCTTCACCTTCTTCACATGGATTTGTGTGGCCCGATGCGCGTGCAAACGATTAATGGCAAACACTACATCTTGGTAATTTTCGATGACTACTCACGATGGACTTGGGTCTACTTTCTTCGAAGTAAAGATCAAACTCCACAGATGATCATCACCTTCCTCACAAAAATTCAAGTTCAGCTCCGGAACACCGTCCGCCAACACAGAACAGACAAAGGAACTGAATTTGTAAACCAAACTCTTCGAGAATTTTATGAGAAAGTGGGAATTGAGCATCAGACATCCATTGCACGTACACCAGAACAAAACGGAGTTGTTGAAAGATGAAACCGTACGTTAGTGGAAGCTGCAAGAACAATGTTAATCAATGCTAAACTTCCAGATTACTTGTGGGCAGAAGCTGTATCAACTGCATGCTATACTCAAAATCGGTTAATGATTACTAAACGCCACAACAAAACACCTTTTGAGCTTATCCACAACCATAAACTGAATCTCAAACACTTTCATGTATTTGGATCCCTTTGCTACCCAAATAATGATCGTGATGACTTTGGAAAGCTCAAAGCCAAAGCTGACATTGGAGTCTTTATAGGATATTGTAAAAATTCTAAGGGTTTTTGGATCTGGAATCGTCGTACAAAGCAGGTTATGGAAACGATTCATGCTAATTTTGATGAACTTACAGAGATGGCTTCTGAGCATAACAACTTAGAACCCGGTCACAACCGTTTAAACTTCCCTCAAACCTCATCATCAGCTGAACTAAGCCCCCAGATTACTCGTCAACAAATGGAAAAGCTATTTGCTCCGCTGTTTAGTGATGACATTGATGAACGTTGCTCCAGGTGTATCCGCTGTTTCCGCTGCTCAACCTGATCATACTCTTATACCTGATACACCTGCTACAACAACTACTGTTGAGAAGCACTACCGGTTGACTCTACAACAACAGTTGAACAAACTGCTTCCAACAACGCTGAACCAGCTGCTGATGTTCTTAATGAAGTACCCCCACCTGCAGATTTTGATCCAAATACGTTCTTTAACCCGTTTGCCAATGAAACTGCTGCACCTGATGTCCCGGAATCATCAACAAACCATTTGAATCCTCAAAATCTGCACAATGTATACCAACATCCACTCTCTATACATCGTTGGACAAAAGACCATCCTCTTGAGAACATTATTGGCAACCCAAATCAACCAGTCGTTACAAGACAATGTCTTCACACAGATGGTGAACATTGTATTTATGCACTCACTGTCTGCCAAACTGAGCCTAAAAACATTAAAGACGCAATGACAAAAGACAACTGGATTGAATCCATGCAAGAAGAACTCAACCAATTCAAACGTCTTGAAGTATGGGAACTGGTTGAAAGACCAACAAGGGTCTACGTCATTGGTCTAAAATGGATTTGGAAGAACAAATTGGATGCTGAAGGGAACGTAATCAGGAACAAGTCACGTCTGGAGGCTAAGGGCTATAAACAGGAAGAGGGTATTAACTTTGAAGAATCATTCGCTCCGGTTGCTCGTCTTGAGGCTGTTCGGATCTTTCTCGCGTTCGCGGCTCATATGAATATAACGGTCTTTCAGATGGACGTCAAAACTGCTTTTCTGAATGGGCAACTGAAAGAAACAGTTTATGTCAGCCAGCCAGAAGGATTCGTTGATCCCGAGTTCCCGAACCATGTCTACAAACTTAACAATGCTCTGTATGGTCTCAAACAAGCTCCTCGGGCGTGGTATGATAAGTTATCATCCTTCCTCATTGCCAATAAATCCACCAAAGGTTCGGTCGATCCTACACTTTTCATACAATATCATGGGGCTCACATCTTAATCGTTCAAATCTATGTGGATGACATCATTTTTGGGTCAACACATTTAAAATACTCAAATGCTTTTGCAAAATTAATGACAAAACATTTTGAAATGTCAATGATGGGTGAACTTACATTCTTTCTCGGAATGCAAGTTCATCAATCACCCCGTGGTATTTTCTTGAGTCAGTCCAAATATGCCCTTGAATTATTAAACAAATTTGGAATGCAAAACTGTGACACCTATGCCACACCAATGGCTCATACCAAGAAGGTAGATGTTGATTTACATGGGAAATTGGTGGACCCTACCAAATACCGTAGTATTATTGGGTCTCTCATGTATCTAACAGCTAGCAGGCCTGATATTGTGTTTGCCGTATATCTTTGCTCCCGTTATCAGTCAAGACCAACTGAAACCCACCTCTCAGAGGCTAAAAGAATCCTTCGATACATCAAGGGAACCATTAACTTGGGGATCTGGTATCCGAAGGATTCTGGTTTTGAACTAATAGCTTTTTCAGACGCTGATCACGCAGGATGCTTAGACTCACGGAAAGTACTTCAGGAGCATTACAATTTCTTGGTGATAAACTGGTGTCAGGGCAATCGAAGAAGCAGGATTGTACATCACTGTCATCAACCGAAGCTGAATATGTAGCCATGTCTGCGTGTTATGCTCAAGTCATTTGGATGAGAACACAACTCAAAGACTATGGTTACATGTTTGACAAAATCCGATGTACTGTGACAATCGGAGTGCTATTGCGATCTCGTGCCACTCAGTACAACATTCGAAATCAAAGCACATCGATCTTCGATATCATTTCATCAAGGACCACGTGGAACAGGGTACAGTTGAATTATACTTTGTGGGTACAGAATACCAATTGGCAGATCTCCTCACGAAAGCCTTAGCTCCTGCTAGGTTTAATGAGTTGGTCCACCGGATTGGTATGCGGTGTTTGACTCAAGAGGAACTGGATGAACTCTTAAAACATTCTTAAAACCAGTCAAACACCAAAACCTCTTTTGTTAATATTTTTCAAAAACAAAATACAAAATTATAAAATCAGATAAAACAACAAAAATATTCTTCTATCTTTATTTCTTTTAACATGGCAAGTACAAATCTTCCGTCAACACTCTAATCTTTCAAAATTCAGTATTTTTTCGATCAAGTGTTGAGGGGGAGAAAACTAATATTTTTCAGTTTCATAAAACCTTGTACTTGCATGTTATCTTATCCCGGTTGTTTCTTCAATAATGGTGGCCACATTTCTGGTTTTCTGACACTCCTCGGACTAAAATTTATAAACTTTCATTATTTCTTAAGTCGAGGGGGAGTGTCATCAAAATTCATTCCAAATATCCTTCGTTTGGTAACCAAAATGGAAGTTATAGACATTGGATGTAAATGGAAAAGGTGGAGGGGCTAAAACTGTCAAAAGCTTAAAGTTATTTTTAATAAAACAATCCACCTAACACATTTACTCCTCACATTTATTACTCAACCTAACCAAATCCTACGCGTAAAAATCAATCCTCTAATCCGTGTTCTTGATCATCAATTTGTAAGTGGTTTCTTAATCTTAATGTGTTTACAAACAATGGTTTTGAATCTTTCATAAATCCAACGTTTAAAACAAGAGATTGAGTGATTTTTGTGTTCTACGCATAAGCGTATGAACACGTAATCGAGTTTGAGTGTTTTTGGTTAAAATGGTTATGTCAAAACGTTTATTTAATCACTATGATTCCATTTATATCATCAATACTCACCCAGAAATACGAATTGGTTGATTTTGAATATTAGGGTTCATGCGTTAGTTTGGGGGTTTTCTAATGAGAACGATTTTGGTTAAAAAAGGTTGTTTTGTGAAGAGATTTATAAGATGAATTGACCATATCCATGTCTAGAATCAACCCAGAAACACTAATTGCTAGTTAATTAGAAATTAGGGTTTATGTTCTTGATAATTGGGGTATTTTTGATTCATGTTGAGTTTGATGTTAAAACTTGAATAAACATACTTAATAGGCTTCCTTGACTTCCCAGAATCAGTTTGGTGCATTTCCTATGGATAATTTACTTAGGCGTAATTCTTGAAACTTAGGGTTTAAGTTTTACGCATAAATGGTTTTTCGCGTAAACTGTTTAAATGAAATATTCATGATATGATCTGATGGTGATTAAATGTAGATGTTAATGATTGTGTTATGACGAATTTATTTCAGGTTTTCTACGTTTGAAAATTCAGAATCAAGGTACTAGCAAACTACGCACAAGGATCACCTTACGCGTAGAATGTTATGCGTAAGAGTAATCTTACGCGTAACTGTTACGCTTAAGGTTCTACAATGGGGACTATGCGTATCCTGTGAAGGATATGCGTAAACAGTGACCTCTACGCATAAGGTTGGCTCTTACGAGTAAGGTTCCATATACGCTTACGCGTAAGCTTTACGCATAAGGCACTCTTTTCCTACGCGTAATATTTCTTACGCGTAAGTCAAGAACCTACGCATAAGCTTATGCTTACGCGTATACCACTCACGTTTACGCATAAGCTTGCCATTTCTACGCCTAAGCCTAATTTTTAACCTTAATTATGAATTGTTACGCTTGCAAACTTGTAAATAAATAAATCATAACGCCACGAAACCAATAATGTCACTAATAAGCTTAAACGTTTAATATGTTGTGAAAAATAAGTGAAAACATGGACTTTAAAACTTAAAGTTAATCAACTCACGAAACTTATCACGACATCATTGGACTATTGGACAAACAAGTGACATTGGACTCGTAACAATCATCGACATATCACATTCAATAATTAGACAATAAAACCATTTGTTGACTAACATAATGTCTTTCGATATGTTGGTTCTTTTGGCTAAATATCTTTCAGATCACGACATGGACGCTTAAATGCAGAATGTGGAAGCACCAAATGTTCTCACCATTACTGATATCTTCCCTAATGGCTATCCGATGAAGATTGGAAAGAACAACCTCCGTGTTGATTTTGATACCCTCACATGCTCAGAGTCTTCTTGCTTGATAGCAGTGGACATTCTGAAGAACCATTCTTATCAGAATATGCTCACCAACTCTGCCACAGTTCCGGAGATCTACATATAGCAATTCTGGCACACAATGAAGCAGATCAAAGGGCAAAATGATGTGACTGTGACTCTCAATCACAAGAAAGTCACCATCACACCAGCAGATTTGCGGGCTATTCTCCTCATTCCTGTCATTGAACCAACTGAGTACAACGCTACACCTTCTGAAGAGGTCGTTCTGCAATTCATGATCGACATCGGTTATGAAGAAGCTACAGGGGTAATCACCAAGCACTCTTACGTTGATCTAAAGAATATCCCTCAGCCCTGGAGAACCCTCTTCATCATCATCACAAAATCTGTTTCTGGACGGGATAGTGGTTACGAGCATCCCAAGCTCATGGAACTACAGATTTTTTGGGCTTTGGTCAACATGAAACATATCGAAGTTGAAGCTCTGATATGGGATGACATGATGTCTTTCCTAAAAAAGCGAGGCACCAAGATCCCATACATCAGATACACAAAACTGCTGATCCAGAGAACTCTTGGGTTAAATCCCGATATTCCCTTGAGACTCGACGACCCAAACAATCACTCCACGTTGTATGAACCTACTCTAACAGTCATATTTAAGGAATCAACAACAAAGAAACAAGGTGCTGTGCTGCCGGATCACCTTCTCACTGATGAAATCAAACAACTTTACTCATACAAAAGGTATCTGGTAGCAGTTGATGAAGGCAAAGTTGGTTTTATCGATGACAAGTCTTCTGGCACACCTTCTAGGAAAACCAGGAGAGGCAGTGCAGGAAGTGTTGCAAGCACTGAGAGTCAAAGAAAGTTCCCAAAGAGGAAACCTCCACTCAAAAGGAAAGTTCCCTCTAAGGAAGCTGTTCCTATTCCCATTCCCAAGTCTGAACCACAAAGAAAGCTAGTGGATGAAAGCTATGATAGAACCGAATCAGACGAGGAGGTCACCTACTCTGAAACTGCAACCGATGTCACTCCAATAGTAGCTAAACCTCCCAGTCCAAAAGCTGACCAAGGGAAAGAGAAGACTCCAGTACTTGAGCAAGAAGAAGAAAGCTCAGATGAAGAGCCACTAGATACTGAATACAGGAAGAAGTTCAAAATCATTAGACTCCAACACAAGGCAAAAGAGTTTGAACATGAACAAATGCGTGGCCCCGGAGGGTCAAGTGGTGGTGTCCAATCTACACCAATTCCTGATGCGGTTAATCAACCCGATAGGGGAATTGGTGCCACCACTCTTGAGCAACAACAAAAGCGCGTGGAGGATTCTATTGATTATGACTTTGAGGAACCTGAAAAGGAAAAGTCTGAGAAAGAAAAGGCTGATGAAGAGGGTGCAGCTCAAGCCAAAGCAGAGGAAGAGGCTCGGATTCAGGCTGAAGTAAAGGCTAAATCTGGACAAGATGACAAAGTGAGTTATGATGATTATCTTCTTGACAGTCCTACTCGATCTAAGGAGGAAACTTCTGAACCTCCTAAGGACCCTGAATCACCTCACGACTCTTCATCATCAGATTCGTCTTCTCACTCTTCACCTCCACCATCCAAAGGAACAACCAGATCCACATCCAAATCTGTAAAGAAACCAACAGACTCTTGGATATCTCGGGCAAAGACAAGAATTGTTAAAGCTATCAAGCAAGTACGGAAGAAGGATGTAACCAACAAAAAGCTAAATCAACTAGCTGACAGAATCAACTTTCTTCATAACGGGATAAAAGATTTGTTGACAGAAAGGGAACAAATCCAAAAGTTTTTCAAAGGAGATTTCCAAAAGGAAATGGAGAAGACGGCAAGAGAATATACTCACAAGTTTCTTCTCGACATTATCCCTGGTGTGACTATAGAAGTATTCTGCAAACAACTTACTCCAAACATCGTCGCATTGGTTAAACATATAATGGCCAAAGAATCTGATCTTTCTGAAACTGAGTTAATTGCTAAATTGGTGATGCAAATTTCAAAACGATCTGCAACTTTTACTTCGGATGAAGCTAAATTTTTTGAAGGTCTACTAGATTATCAACTCAGATCATTATGCAAGGAATCAGCAGATCAACGTAAACAACCAAGAGATGACGATGATACGGATAAGGACTCTCCACCTAAACGTCCAAAGAAGTCTCGAGAACCCTCCTCTGTGCCACCACCACCCCTAAGGACTCCAACAACAAGACAATCTCCTCCACGCTCTTCTATTGATAAACCTTAGGACTCTGAGTTACCACCCAGACAGAGAAAACTAGTGATCACTTTGAGTATACTGGTGGTGACGATGAGGAAGTCCCTGAGCCCCAACAACAACCCACCTCTCCCGGTTCAACAAAGAAACCATCATCCTCATCAAGGCCAAAGAAGAAGAAGAAGTCTCCTAAGGCTGATGTCGTCTCATGGCTAGACGAAGATGACACCAAGTTTGAATGATTCTCTACACTTGTTGATACCACTCCCGCTCTTACTGATGATCCAGATATGGTAGAAGGTCGTACATTGGAGCATGCTAAGTTTCTGCAAGAGAAGTTCCGTGTGAAGAAGATGACGAAATCAGAGTTGAAACAAATCAAGAATGAAGCATTTCAACTACTCAAAGATAGCTCGGAAAGTGATATTGAAGTTGAATATCACCTTGAAAATATAGCACGAGCCATGTCTAACAACATTGATTGGCTCAACCCTGAAGCAAACATCGACTTCACCAAAAGAGACAACCCTCCATACTACACCGACTGGTCTAAACCTCTACCAACGATTGGCCAACCAGATCAACCTAGGATTCCATTTCGCTACTTCTTCAACAAAGATTTGGAATTTATTCTACACGGTAGCGATGGTTCAAAGAAATACGCTACATCACTTACACTTCCGTTCCTGGCAGCCAAATACTCCAACTGCATAGCCATCGAAGAAAAGGCTACCCACATGTTTTCCAACAGCGTGGAACGGTATGATATTGATGCAATGTACGGGATTCACCATTGGCCAGAACGCCGACGAATCTACTACAAAAGCTGCCAGGTTCGAAAGTCTCCACATGAAGTGTACAGTGATAAAGGGATCGTTGCTGTTAAGCATGTCACTCTTTCGTCTAAATGGGATTACACCTTCCTCAAGACTATCGTGGTCAAGAGACAAGACGAAAGGGACTATGAATTCTGTGAAGCGGACTTTCAGAACTTGTCTCTCAACGACATTGAAGATCTGTATCTTACCAAGGTACAGGGAAGAATGAGACAATTTTCGACTGAAATACAACGTGAATACATCAAGTCCCTGCTCATCTTCATCAGAACCATAGTGATCCAGGAACGTGTAGAAGATTTACAACTTGCTGTTGAATCGTATTAGACTCGTGTCAACCTCACCAGACCTCAGCTAGAACTTCCTGACATCAATCAACTACCACAATACACTCTTGTCAGCAAACCATTTGGAATAGTTTACCATAGTGAACTAAATTGCAACTGCTTGATGGCGTGTAGAGATCTTCATAAGTTTGGGGATCACACACTGAAGAAGGTTAGGGACGGCTTAGCTTATCGGTTAAAGGAGATACATGAAGGCATTGGGTCTCCAAAGTGATGGAATTCTAAGGATAGACGGGATGTTAAGAGGATCATCACTCAGATAGATGAAAGGTTGTACAGAAGGGACCAGCTCAGAACTCTGGAGAGCTTTGTAGGTGGTCGTCCCAGGATTACTCTCATAGGCTATCATAGGCTATCAACGCCCTGTTCGCATTCCTGGAAAGATTGATGGACTACCTGGTACCCCTTAAACTGTTTCAATTTCATATTAATTTGGATGTGTGATTTTATATTGACAATGGCTTGTGCACACATAACAATGTACAACCCGTTCTTGTAATTAAAGGACCTTGTGGTACGCTTCAGTGCCACAATCCTTATTAAAGGAGCGAAAGCTTCTTACTTTTGAGTAAAACCTATCAAACCTTTCAGTTTTCAAGGTTTTGTTCAAAAGAACAAGTACTTCCCCTTACGTTTTCAAAACCTCAAAAGTTAGTATTACTTGTTGAGGGGGAGTATTTGCTAAAAATTTTGTTCACAAAATTGTTCTTCGTGATAATCTTCCCACAAAAATCGAAATGGTCATATTCAATATCAAAACGTTATCAAAAATAACATTTATATGCCATTTTTGAGAGGGAGAAAATTATTGTGATAAGAAATATCTTGATTTGCTATTGAATCGTCGTGTGAAAAGACTTAACCCATGAATTGACGGGATCTGAACAGTCATACATTGAAAAGATTTGTCTTCCAAAGACTTATCCAAGTAAATTGTACCTATTCGAGAAGCTCTTGATAGACATGAACTTTGACGGGTTTGACAACCTTTCGAGGTTTGTCCATACCTTCAAGGTAGTTATTAGAGCTAGTTGTCACCTAAAAGCTGACAATGTATCTCTTTAACTATGCAACGTAACTGTGTCCCTCGGGGAATTGTCTATCTTGAGTCGATCAATTCAAAAGTGCACGCTCTTCTCACATCGTGCAAATTTCTGTCAAAACACTTAAGCACGTGTGGAGGGGGAGTATTTCTGCAAATGATCAAACTCTTACAGTGGTACAAAATGTTTTTCAATCATAACCACTTTGAGAGATTTTCAAGGAAACGGTTTTATGGCAACATAGGTTAGTCATGGAGTTATAAGGTGACTAAGGTTAGGAATAACTGTCCTATGATCCGCCAGAGCCGGAGGGATCTACCCAAGGACATCACAAATAGTAAGTACTTAGAAGTCCTTAGGTATGATTATAAAAAGGAGAAAATGAGAATTGGAGAAAGAAGGAGTTGAAGAATTAAAAGGAAATAAAAGAAAAGGGTAAAAAGAAATAGCCCTCCAGATTATTCAACTTAGGGCAGACACCGGGATTAATTCATATGCTACTGGTTGTCACTTAGTGACACCGGTATTGAAGATTAAAAGTCGTCATGGACCCAGTGACGCATGCACTAAACCTTCTTAGCCACTCAAGTTTCTCCCAACAGAAGCTTGTTTCATTCTCACAAGGAACCCTACATAAACTATCGGCTTTCTCTTAGAGATTGCTGGTATTGAAGAAGGAGACCCTCTCCCTAGTCTCCGCTCAGGAAAACCAAAGTGCACTATTGAGTCTAGAGCCACGAGATTCATCAAAAGATTTCATAGGTACACTTGACATTTCATCACTTGTCGTTCAACAATAAGAACAACAGTGGTACGTTATCGAGTCCTACACATATCCTAGCAATCTGTCAAGAACATTTATGAGAGGTTCACATATATGATCCTCAGTGATTGAATGGAAACTCCTGCCAGGTTCAACATCAAACAGCCCTGACAGCAGGTCACTTCGGTAACTCCCCGTGGATTACGCTTAGTGTGTCTCAAACGGTCTACAGTCGTGAGGTGATGCTTCGGTGTACCTCAGCGACTCATCTGAACTGTAGGTGTACTTCGGTACATCGTGTTATCTCACTTGTGGGACTCCAGTTCAGGAACGGCCTTTGAGAGAATTAGAGATGTGTTTTCACACTTTGCCGTTAACACCCTCGAAATTCAAACTTGTAAGTGCCGGAATCTACTTATTACTAACCGTGTGTATGTTTTTTTTCTTATGGAAGCTCTGGAGCGGACTGATCGTGCAGATTCTTCACATGCTCATACCAACATCATCACTAATGCAAGTTCTCTCAAAAGGCAACACAAAAGTCAGAATGATTCTTCGTCAAATGAAAGAATCTACAAAGTATAAAGACTAAGAGAACGTCATCAGTACTGTAATCCAAAGTTAAAGAGCGTGTGAGCATGTTGAAGAAAGACGTGGAGACACCGGAGCAACGAAGCAGACCTGATGTAAACAACAACAAGATACTATCACTTTCACCACAAAGAACAAAGAACTAAAGAACAAAGAAAAAGATGACGTCAATGCAAAACTCTTCAAAGGAATCAATTTCTCTACACTGGGGAGATTGTTCGAATCAAGACACTTCTTCTCACAAGAAAGAAGAATGTCATAAGACGTCAAAGCTACTATTACATCAGCACCTACAACGTTTATCACTCTTTCATTCATCACCAACACTTAGGGGGAGATTGTTGGAATCACTCCTAAACCTTAATTCAAGTGTTAGTGATTCATATGTAATAGTTAGCTTAATATGGCCTTTATGTTTATTACTAAGCTAAGGCTTATGTAGAAGGCCCATAAGCCTTGGCCCAAGCCCATAAGAAGGGAAGGAAGCTAGTTGTGCTGCCATAGCTCCTTGCCCTATAAATACTCTTGTATAACCCTCACTTGAGGGTTGGTTGTTCATTTTATCACTTCACCTTACGCATAACCTTTCTATTATTCTTATACGTGTGTTTGTGATTGTGTTCATCCGTTCTCTTCTTATCTCTTTCTTATAGTGATGCTTGTGTTACTAATAAGGTGACCTAACACGTTGATAACGCTACACGCGTCGTTCGGGGTCAAGGAAACTTCCTTTTCTTCGAGCAAGTTTTATAACACCCTAGGCAGTGAACCTAATCGTTGTAGTGTAGTAATTAGGGTAAGCCACGGGTATTGATATCGTTCTCTAGGGGAATAGGAATGCTAGTAAGAAGTTACTACGCTAAGGTTAAGGTTGAGGAAGATTATTTTTTGTATTTTTATATTTTATGAAATGGAAAGGTACGAATCTCGGGTATTGGATTTGGGGGGTTGGTATTTCTACCGATTACTCTACTATTATCTAATTATCTAAACTAAGGTTGTGGGAGTCTATGTCTAATTAATGTGTGCTCGTATGATAGTTTAAAGATGTGTTTACTTAGGTTGTACTACTCCTTAATTATCTCCTATTGATGGTTGAGTTGTCACGTCCTTATTCTTAGTTGCGTTGTGTGTCTAAAGTTGTAGGGTATGCGTTTCTCCCTAACTCTTTGAA
>BPTQ01000007.1:186985710-187354360 GCA_019973895.1 Chrysanthemum seticuspe
CCATCAACACAAGTAGAATTTAAAGAGTTTTTTGTCGGGAAAATTTGAGTAAAATTTAATTTCTAAGGGAGACCAAACGTTCAATTTTTACGCGAGATTCAAATTTTGGTTTAACTGTGAAAATTTTGGTAAAAAATTCAAATTTTTGGGCCCAAATTCGAATTTTTCGGGTCAAATTTGGCGTCAAAATTGTCAAAACTCAAAATTTTCTTACAACCTTAAAATTGGATTTTCCCATCATATCATTATAAGTGCATACTCATTATACATGCGGGTTTATGACTCAACACCAAACATCATATGAGTCGATTAGTCCAAGCATTGCATAGTTACTCCTAAATTATACATAGCCTGATCCCCTATGTCTAATTCAGGAAGAATCATGCAATGAAGGGAGTAGTAGTCTCATATGTGTAAGCAATTCCGTAATCGAGCAAAATTTTCAAAAGATTTTCTTCAAACCACTTGTTTCCAGTTTGATCTGAGTGACAATTCTTATTTGATGAGTTGCAAAGATCAAGCTAGAATCAAGTTGTTACTCAAACTGATTTAACCTAATCTCATGACAGTTCTTGTTTGATGAGTTGTGAGATTAAGTAAAAATCGGTTACCTAAAAGTCTTTTGAGGGTTTTGCTCGAGAATGGGAAAGCTTGCCTCATCAAACCTAACCATAAGAGAGCATGTCTTTAGAATGGGATATAGTCAAGATAGCGCAAGAACGTACCTAGTTGGATGAGAAACCCCATGTGCATGAGCATTGACATAATCCTTTAGACCATACACACGAGCATAAACTTTTATAACCCTTGACAAGGATCGAACTGTAGTTTTCAATAATTTAATCACGAGGACGTGATTCCTCTAACAGGGGAAGAATGTCACGATTCTCAATTTCAGGTCATTTTACAAACTTTGAAATTTTTACTATTCATCTCGGGAATTTACTATTCATCGGTTACTATTCATCATTTTACTGTTCATCATTTTTGAGGTTGATTTGATATTTTGAGACGTTAGTTCAAAATTTTACTATTCACAAAACACTATTCATTCCCGGAGAAAAATTTATATTCACGATTATTATTCATCATTTTTCGTAAACTAGGTTTACGAGTATCTAATTCGCGTAACCGTAAGGGTTTAGCTGCGTATTCATGGAACATTATTAAGAACACTACATATAGACTAGAGGTAGTCTACATGTCATCCGTAATATCATTTTCGTATTAGTTAATGCATGGGTTTGCATATTTCATTAACGTATATTTATTTATTAAATAAACGCTATCGCACGATCATTTATTTTGAATAATTGATCCGACACTCCCAACAATTATCCTGATATATTTTATACTCATTTTAAGACTATAAAAATTATATTATTAGTTTACCTGATGTTTTGAATTTATTTTGGTATATAAATTGTATTATATATATATTTACGACGGTTTTCGTAAATTCTATTCGATAATTATTTATTCACCCAATACTTGTGAGAAATGTATTTTTATAATTTTTATGACTTTGATATACTTTATTTGGTTCCGTTAAAATTGATTTCTAGTTAACGCTACACTAAATAATTAATTACATGTACAATTAATACAATATACTTAACTTAAATGCATTTAAACTATCAAAATACACCAAATACTTTCACCCTCCCCCTTTTGCCGACCTTCCCCCCTACAAGTCATCATTTTTTTGATATTATCTTGACTAGAAATTACACCTACACATTTAGGCTAGATATTTGATTATTATACAAGAGTTTTAATAAAAGAAAACACATACAAACACTTTACAAAAGGATGAAACAAAGCAAATTCTCTCCTTTTCTTTGATTGAAAACCGGCCAAGACAAGAACAAGAAGGAGAAACCAAATATTTTTCAAGATCAAGTATATTCAAGATCCATTTGAATACTAGTTAAGGTCTAGGATTAAAACCTTGAAGTTTAATTAAGTTTTTCATCACCAATTTCTCATAATCACTCAAGTTGCAGATAGAGATCACACATCGTTTCAGTGTATCTACTTTTGTCATCATAATCATTGCATCAGGTGAGTTCGTAGCCACACTTTTACTCGTTTAATTGTTTTATAAACTCTTTGGGGGAGATACATGCTCAACTACTTGCTTTTACTTTACACTTATATGAACTTAAATAACTGTTGTTTCACTACTTATGCTAGTAAGTAGATTATGCCCGAACTAAATTGATACTATGTTATGAACACTATTATTTGAACCACTTTCCTTGATTTTGAGCCCTTCGACATATATATTTGAACTCTTTTAACTTGATAGGAACCTTTTGGCATATATTTGAACACTTTAACTTGATTTAATTCTTTTGACATATAATTAATCTCTTTTAACTTGATTTAATTATTTGGACATATAATTAATCTCTTTTAACTTGATTTAAAACATTTTGACATATAATTAATCTCTTTTAACTTTATATTGAATCTTTGACTATTTTGAACTTGTTTGACTTTATATTGAACCTTTTGACTATTCTGAACTTGTTTGACATAATATTGAACCCTTTGACTATTTAGAACTTGTTTGACATAATATTGGATCTTTGACTTATTTTGAACTCTTTCGACTTGTCTTGACCTTCTAACTTGACTTGAACTTTTGAACTCGACATAGACTCTTGGACTTGATTATGAACTTATGACCTGTTTTGAACTTAATGAACTGTACTCACTTTATACTACGTCTCCCCATGTTACGGAGCATTATCGACTTAATGTCTCCCCTGTTCGGAGCAGTGCAAATTCTCCCATGTTCGGAGTGTTCTTAATTGTGTATAATAGTTGTATGATGTATCGTTCGTACATTCGCATTGTTAGTCTCCTATTAGTAGGTAGTATGGATAGCGGTATTAGAGGTCGGCCAACCTCTCATTCACTATGTTACGGGACGCATATTATTTTTTCTAGGGGCTTTGCCTGGCATACATTATTATATACGTGATGCTATACTATGAACTATTATGACAACGTATACTTGACTACTAGACATACTACTTTTGGCGGTGGGTTGTGAACACACAGGTTGCAAGTTTTGTATGGGCGGAACTTGGAACTGAGTGGATTCACAATGCCTTTGCTTTGTGGACTATTCTAAATGACCAAAAACTTTGCCTTTGCTGCATGAACGTTCTTTAAAAGCTTTACATGTTAAGGAAACTCTATGAACTCACTCAACCATTGTGTTGACACTTTTTAGCATGTTTTATCTCACGTATCTAAGGCATTCACTTCATGGCATGCATGTGGACTTATCATAGAGTCGTGGTGACGACGGGTCTCATATATATTTTATGCACTTAACTATCGTTTGATTGTAACAAACTCATTTTGGTACATTGGAAATCTTTTGGGACCTATGTTTTTTAAACTCTGATTAATTTAATTAATCAAACGATATTTTCAAAACGACACTTTAGGTCGTTCGATATAACTGTAACTTTGATGCTATGACAGTCATCCCCCATGTATTCCATTCCGCTGCAAAACAGGTAATTTGGGGGTGTGACACTAACTATCCGGAATCAGTAGTTTATTACCCCGTAACACTGGCAGTACCCTGATGTGTACCCAACTCTTACAAGCAAGAATTCTCTAAAGAATGGGTAAAAAGTAATTATCGCCAAAACCAAACACCTTTAATTATTTTGATTTTTTTTTTTATTTTTGGGTTTATTTAGATGATGGGAGCAAAAAGCCACAAATAACCTCTATGAGCTCTATAGAGAACCAACTACTCCGCGCTTAGCATCTAACTTATAAATGACTCTATCATTTTTTGTTTTTCGCAAATTTAAAATCTTAGATAATGAGATTCGCGAATGTTTAATCAAATAATCAAGCTTTGCATATTTAAAGTCAATTATGGAAACTTGCAAACTCTTGCCTTTGTTAAGCTAGAATTCATGTTTTATAGCTTCTTGTATAAAAGACTAGCGAAAGTTTTAATTATAAAGGTTGAAGGGACAAGTTAGAGCTCAACACACCCGATCAAGTCAAAATTTTATTCCTACTATCATCTACGGAAACTCAACAAGGTGTCAAAACACTTATAATATTTTTTCAAACATTTTTACATTCATGTGGTTCTCTTACGCAAATCTAAAGCCGTTTATTAATTATGCTAATAGATAACCTTAGTCGATAAGATTTAGGATATCAGATTTCCTAATAAGCATCGAAGGATGAAACTCGAGTGGATGAAAGACAAAACTACGAGCACGAGAGTCTTCATAAGTTGGGCAAATACTTGACATAAAACAACAACCCCAAAACATGAGAAATAGAAGAGGCAGTCCTCCTTACGTTACACTTATTAGAAAATAGAAAGAAGATAGAAAAATGAGTTGCCTTCCGAGAAGCGCTTGTTTATTAACGAGTCATTTAGCTTGACTCGCTCCGAATTTAAATATTCATGGGGAAGGTTTGGAGATCCGGGACAACCATGGATGGAATGTCCCTTCCAAAATTGTGTTTGAGTCTATGACCATTCACCTTAAAGTTGGGGCCGTCGGACTGAGATAACTCGATGGTTCCATAAGGGAACACTTGAGCAACGGTGAATGTTCCTATCCAATGGGTCTTTAGCTTGCCCGAGAAAATCTTTAATCGAGAATTGAAGAGAAGGGCTCGATCACCAATGCTAAAGACGCGGTTCTTATTTTTGGAGTCATGAATCCTCTTAGTCTTCTCTTTGTAGATCAAAGAGTTCTCGTAGGCATGATCCCTAAGTTCATTTAATTCATTCATTTGAACTTTTCGATGATCACCCGCGATCTTAAGGTCAAAATTACAATGTTTCAAGTCACAATAGGCCTTATGTTCAAGCTCTATGGGGAGATGACAAGCCTTTCCGTAATTAACTTATAAGGGGTACACCCAATGGGTGTTTTGAAGGCGGTACGGAAGACCCATAATGCATCATCTAACTTATCGGCCCATGAGGCCTGATTTTCAACTACGGTCCTTTCTGTTGGGTTTTAGGTTCCACTGACAAGAATTACACTAAGTGTGGAAACCACGGCTAGTTCAATGAAAACCACGGATAGTTCAATGATAACCACTGCAGAGTTAAACCACGGCTAGTAGAATTGTGAAACCACGGATAGTATAATTGTAACCACTGCTAGTTATTAAGTCGGTTTAATGTTTTGTATTCGATAAGTATGGAAAGGATATTTATCTTGTAGAATACGTATTGTATATTGTAAAGGACTCCTTAGCCTATAAAAGGAGGTCCTAGGTTAGATTAGATATACGTGTGTTTTAATATATCTAAGGTCGATACACTTCACGGTTGTAAAACCCTAATACTGTTAAGAGTATTCGTTATTAATATAATTGAGGTGTTTAAGTGTTATTACTGTTCTTCTTCTTAAGGTTAAATATTATATTCCGCATGATATTTAACAAGTCATTGTTAAGTCAGTTTCTATAAGGATCGTTTGCTCAACTAGGATCGACAAGTGGTATCAGAGCTTGTGATCTAGAAACTGAAATCAAGAAGAAGTCTAGTTAAGTTCTATTCAAGAAAGTTAAGATGTCTAGTGAGTATCGGGTATGGAGAATGCGAATGAGGCAATACATTCGCATGATTGATTACACCATCTGGGATGTTGTTGAGAATGGTGATACTCTTCCTAAGAAGGGTGATGATGGTAAGGAAATAAGCATTGTAAGTGAGGTTGACAAGGCTAGAAAAAAGTTGGAGATTAAAGCTCATAGTATTCTCAGTATGGGAATACCTAATGAGTATGCATTGGACTTTGAGCAGTATGAGACAACTAAGGAATTAATGGATGCCATTGAAACAAGATTTGCTGGTAATGAAGCTACCAAGAAATCCAGAAAAACATGCTCAAGCATCAGCTTGAAAACTTCACTGCTCTCAGTGGAGAAAAACTTGATGGCACTTACAACAGACTGCAGAAACTGATCAGTCAACTGAAATTGGTGGACTACAAAGTTGCTCAAGAAGATATAAATCTCAAGTTCATCAGAAGTTTGTCACCTGAATGGGCTGTGCATACTGTTTTGTGGAGGAACAAAGATGACTTTGAAAAGATGACTCTTGACAATCTCTACAACATCCTGAAAGTTTATGAGTCTGAAAAGAACATAGCTGACTCATCCTCATCAACACAAAACATTGCTTTTATCTCTACAGGGCACAGGAATTCTCAGGATGTTTCCACTGCTGCTTATGAAGTATCCACTGCTATTGCTAATAATACCACTGTTAGTGATAATGTTAGTGATGGTGCCATCTGTGCTTTCCTAGCTGATCTTACAACCAGTGTTACTGTACTAAATCAAGATCTGGATCAAATTGATCATGATGATCTTGATGAAATCAATCTTCAGTGGCAAATGGCAATGTTAACACTGCAAGCTAGGAGGTTCTTGAGGAGGACTGGTAGACAGGTCAAATATGATGGTCAAAGAAGAGCTGGATTTGACAAAAGCAAGATGGAGTGCTTTAACTGCAAGAAGAAGGGTCACTTTGCTAGGGAATATCAAGAAGGCCACTGAAGAGCCTGTTTCTTCTTCAGCATTGGTTGCTCAAGATGGTATTGGTGATTATGACTGGAGTGATCAGATTGAGGAAGGTCCTAATGCAGCTTTTCTTGCTAGTGAAGCTTCAAAAGAGCATAACTTTGCTCTTATGGCCTATGCTTCATCTTCTGGTTCAGATTATGAGGTATCTAATGATTCTAAAACTTCTACTTGTTCTTTTAAATCATGTCAAGATAACTTAGAATCTCTTAAAGCTAATAATGAGAGTATGAGAAAAGAGGTAGAAAGACTTTCACTATATAACTTAGGATATAAAGTTGGTCTTGAGAGTGTTGAAGAGAAACTTAAATTCTGTATTAAATGTGAGTTTGAGTATGTAGATAAGACTAACATACTAGGTGGTGAAATTGATCTTAAGGACAGATAAATTAAAGTGCTTAAACATAAACTAGAAGAAGCAGAGAGTGTAAAACAAGAAGCTCTAGTAGAAAAAGAAAAACATGTTGTTAGGGTTGCTAAAACACAATATGCTTCTGATCAAGTAAATAAGCCTATTGGAAAAAAATTGTTCAAAGATGGTACTGGGCTAGGTTACAACAATATGCCACCACCCTCTCTTATGAAACTAGCTCCACCAACTAAAGAACTGTCATTTAGCAGTGAATTCAGTTTCAACAAACCTGTACGAGAGATTAGTAAGACTGAATCACCTAAGATAGGTTCTGATAAATCATCTGACGGTCCAATTCTTGAATATTGGGAATCAGATTCTGAGGAAGATAGGTCTAAATCAACACAGTCTGAGAAGTTAGAAAATATTAAGCCTGTTGATTCTAAACAAGCCAACCTTATGCCTAGATTTGGAGCACCAATTTCTAGGAAAGTGGTAGACTATAATGAGATACCTAGGGAGCAGATGAAAAGATACATACCTAGGGGAAATCAGAGAAACTTCATTGGCCTTATTTCAAACAGATTAGGAGAAGAGTTTTAATGTGTTAAGAAGGCTTGTTTTAAATGTGGTAGTTTTGAGCATCTATAGAGAAATTGTAATAAAAACCAACCACAAGTTTGGAACCATTGGAGGAGGGTAAATCATCAAAACTTTTCAAAGAAAACAATCCCTTATCCTAACAAAAATATGGTTCCCAGAGCAGTGCTAATAAGGAATGGTAAAACAAAATCTATAATCACTGCTGCACCCAAATGGGTTCCAACCACTGATAAGAAAAACGAATCCACTGCTAAGCAAACTATTTCCACTGTTAAGCAGAATATCACCATACAAACAAAAGAAGTTTTAACTATTCCAAAGGTGATAACTGACACAGTGGTAGGAAAACATTTTTATGCTATAAAGGCCTCAGCTAGCTGGCAATGGAAGCCTAAGACCAAGGTTTTGCACAATGCCAGTAGTGCATCAATGGACCTAAAGAAATTAGATTATATTGATGCACAGGGAAGAACCAAGTCAGTATTGGGTTGGGTCCACAAAAGGAACTAATTTGTTTATCTCATGTGCAGGGCAATCTACAAGATGAACTACAAGACAAAGGAATTTTTTATAGTGGTTGGTCTGGGCACATGACATGGGATGGGAGCAACCTTGAGGATTTTGAAGCTTATGATGGAGGACATGTGGCTTTTGGCAGTGATCCAAAGGGAGGCAAGATTGTTGGCAGAGGAACTATCAGAAATGGAAAGCTGGATTTTGAGAAGGTTTATTTGGTACAGGGACTTAAGTATAATTTATTCAGTGTTTCTTAAATGTGTGATAAGAAAACTTGGTACTTTTTGGAGAAACTGAGTGTGTGGTGTTGTCTGCTGATTTTAAAATGCCTGATGAGAAATATGTACAGTTAAGAGTACCTAGGAAAGAAAACATATACTGCTTTAACATGAAAGATGTAATTCCTAATAGGTCATTAACTTGTTTGTTTGCTAAGGCATCAGTTGATGAGTCAAAGTTATGGCATAGAAGGCTAGGTCACCTTAATTTCAAAACAATCAATAAACTGGTAGCAACTTAGTGAGAGGGTTACCTTCTAAGGTTTTTGAGTGTAAAGAACTTTGTGTGGCCTGTCAGAAAGGAAAACAACATAGAGCCTCTTGTAAGACCAAGACTGTAAACACCATTACACAACCACTGTTTATGCTTCATATGGACTTATTTGGCCCTACATTTGTTAAAGTTTGAACCATAAGCAGTACTGCCTAGTTATTACTGATGATTATAGTAGATTTTCATGGGTATACTTTTTAGCTGCTAAGAGTGAAACTAGTGAGATCCTCAAGAGTTTCATTACTAAGATAGAAAATCAAGTAAACCATAAGGTCAAAGTAATCAGATGTGATAATGGAACTGAGTTTACGAATGATGTGATGAATCAGTTCTATGTGGCTAAGGGTATAGAAAGACAGTTTTGTGTTGCTAGGACACCACAACAGAATGGTGTAGCTGAAAGGAAAAATAGAACACTAATTGATAAGATCGTTTATAAGATCAGGTAGGGATCAGTAACAAAGATAATAAACAGCGGAATAATCAAAACAATACTTTGTTATTGAACAAGGTTTTCAATCACTAACACTAACTAATCTTAGACGTTTATAGGAACACATCTACTAACTAAACTAACAACCTAGGCGTTTACATGAACATACGCCTAGGACACACACACACACCTTTTAGTCGACTACATTATGGAAGACCTATATAAAACCTACACCTATGTCCTCTTTATATACTAGAGGATTAGGGTTTACAAAAAACTACAAAGGACTAATAAATAAAACTTCTTTTGCAAGCAAGTCCTTCCATCTTTTTGTAGATTTCCTTCTTGTCGTATTAAGTCCCTCTTGTTTCATTCTTTTTGTCTTATCAACTCAAACGTATAATTCCCAACAATCTTCCCCTAGTTGATAATGACAAAACCATTCTTGAACGAACTTCCCTAGACGAAGTAGAGAAATTGAGATCAGGGATCTCACCATGAATGAAACAAGTATGTCTTCCTTTGTCTTCCCCTTAATCCATGCCATGCCACTCAAACATCTCTTCCCTTTTTTGTTATTATCCAAATAGGGAACGTATGTAAATAATGATCTTGACCACCACGAACCAATATCATACTTCCAATCTAAGTCGTCCAATGTTTCAAATTGCCCTCCATGAAGAACACCAAAATGCTTACTAAAAATGAATCCAAAACAGTAGAAAACTCCAACTAGCAGTAGTAATAATGATCAACAGTAGCAAAAATCAAACACTTCCCCTTGAGTGGTGCATGAACATCAAATGATTCTTCAAATCTGTAAGCTCCTTGTAATGATCACTTGTGAAGAAAATCAAATATAACGAGCTTGATAAAGAAGTAGAATAACCCAAACTTGTGTCTTATGTTTTGCACTATAGATGACATCGAACGTATACAACCTATGTATAGGGAGAACGCAATCTCTTGACGAAAACCTTCATCTACTATTCGTCAATTCGTTTGTCATAATCATTGAAGCACGAACAAGTTATTTCCAAAGTGTAACACCCACTTTGAGATATGATAAGAACACAAACCTGTGTAACTCAACTACAACATCAAATTAATGATATTTAACCTTCTTCTTAATCAACTAATCCAATAAATCTCAAAAAACGAGCTTTTTAAAAAACCTTTAAGAAAAAATTCCAATCTCCTTGTGTGTGTGAACCAATCTTGTGTGTGTCATTCGATATCCTTCAAACCATCTGAACTTCCCCTCAAATTCAGAACCATACTAGAACCAAAAGCAATTCGTTCTATCCGATATCGATCAAAACTAGCAGCACGTTAAAACAACGAGCAGTACTTTCAACTTATACGAGTAGAGCAGTACTTTGAAACCTCGAACAGTACTTTGTGAAATCAGCAGTACTTTGATCAAAAGAGCAGTACTTTGAACATAAATAGCAGTACTTTGATCAAAAGAGCAGTACTTTGAATAAACCCTAACAGTACTTTGAAAACTCACAGCAGTACTTTGAAAACTCTCTTTGCAGCCAACTTCGACAGCATATATCTTTCACATAAAAAATCCGATCAACAATCCCTTCGGTAGAAAGTTAAATTATCATATAGAGAACGTCCACCTAAAATTTCGTCATGATCCAACGGTTAACGAAAAGGTTATGATTGTTTCAAAACAGTGATGTATTAGCCTTACGATTTTTGTTTTGTTTTCTGCAGCAGACTTCGATAGCTTATAACTTTTGATTGAGGACTCAGATCGACGATCCCTTCAGTGAGATTAAAGATAGATATACCAAGAAGGTCCAGTTCGAATTTTAGCCCGATCCAACAGTTCACTAAAAAGTTATGCCCTCTTGAACCAGCCCTACAGAAACATACGAAAATTCCAGATTCGAATTTTTTTCTTCTTTTCTCTTCGAAACACCTTGTAGATCCCTATATCAAGAGCTCCCCGCTCTGATACCAATTGATAAGATCGTTTATAAGCTCAGCTAGGGATCAATAACAAAGATAATAAACTGCGGAATAATCAAAACAATACTTTGTTATTGAACAAGGTTTTCAATCACTAACACTAACTAATCTTAGACGTTTATAGGAACACGTCTACTAACTAAACTAATAACCTAGGCGTTTACATGAATATACGCCTAGGACACACACACACACCTTTTAGTCGACTACATTATGGAAGACCTATATAAAACCTACACCTATGTCCTCTTTATATACTAGAGGATTAGGGTTTACAAAATGCTACAAAGGACTAATAAATAAAACTTCTTTTGCAAGCAAGTCCTTCCATATTTTTGTAGGTTTCCTTCTTGTCGTACTAAGTCCCTCTTGTTTCATTCTTTTTGTCTTATCAACTCAAACGTATAATTCCCAACACTAATTGAGGCTGCTAGAATAATGTTGTCAGAATCTAAGTTACCAACTACCTTTTAGGCTGAAGCTGTAGGCACTGCATGTTATGTGCAGAATAGAAGCAAGGTAGTGAAGCCTCATAACAAGACCCCCTATGAGCTGTTACATGATAGGAAGCCTATGATAGCATTCCTAAAACCTTTTGGGTGTCCTGTTACTATCTTGAATACCATAGACTACCTAGGCAAGTTTCAAGAAAAAGCAGATATTGGATACTTTCTTGGCTATTCTTCAAATAGTAAAGCCTTTAGAGTATACAATAGGAGGACTAGGATTGTAGAAGAAAACTTACATGTTGAGTTCAGTGAAGAGACTCCTAGTGTTGAGACAAAAGGACCTGAGTGGCTGTTTAATATTGATATGCTAACCAAATCCATGAATTATGAGCCTATCATTGCAGGTGCTTCCACTAATGTTGATGCAGGTACACAAAAGAATTCTGATGCAGAAAAAATTTCCAAGGAAGCTGATTCTCCAAAAGAATTCTATTTGGTTGAAAAGTGGAAAACTGGTTGTCTCACCCATCATTGAAAAGAAGAGTCCCACTGATGATGAAGTCTTGGATTCTGGAAACAAAAGTGATCATCATCAAGATAAGGAAGAGTTGTTGCAAGATAACTCAGTGTCGGAAGAAGAAATTGAAAGAAAGAAGAAAAATTCTGAAAGCACTGCTATGCATGTTGAAAGCACTGCTAAGCCATTTTCTACCACTGCTAGTACAAGTACAACCACTGCTGCGAATTCTGATAGCAGTACTTTCTTTGGACTCACTGCTAAGCTACTTATTGATGGTGATGGGTATCCAACTGATCCTGACATGCCTGATTTAGAAGAAAGGGATACTCCAACTGATGATGAGAATCAGGATGACTATTTCAATGATGCAGATTTTACTAATTTAGAAATAGTCATCACAGAAAGTCCAATTCCTACTACCAGAGTTCATAAGAATCATCCCAAAGAGCAAATTCTTGGAAATCTGAATACTCCAGTTCAAACAAGAAGCAGAGCTTTGAGCCATAAAACCTTTCTTGAACAAGGTTTCTTTGCCAAATCACTTCACAAAAGGAATAGCCATAAAGATCTGCGAAATTATTTATTTGCTTGCTTTCTGTCTCAAAAGGAGCCCAAGAGAGTTGAAGAAGCTTTATCAGAAGAAGGATGGGTTGAATCAATGCAAGAGGAGATATTGCACTTTAAGCTTCAAGAAGTGTGGACATTGGTTGATCTTCATAATGGAAAAAGGGCTATTCGGACTAAATGGGTGTTCAGAAACAAAAGGGATGAAAGAGGTATAGTGGTAAGAAATAAATCAAGGTTGGTTGCTCAGGGATACACACAAACTGAAGGATGATATTTTACTGGTTCAGGTCTATGTAGATGACATCATCTTTGGCTCAACAAATAAGGAGCTGTGCAAAGATTTTGAGAAACTTATGCATGACAAGTTTCAGATGAGTTCTATGGGTGAACTCACTTTCTTTTTGGGGCTACAGGTTCAACAAAGGACTAATGGTATTTTCATTAGTCAAGACAAGTATGTAGCAGATGTTTTGAAGAAGTTTGGGTTTCAGGATGTAAAGAGTGCTAGTACACCAATGGAGACTTAGAAACCACTGCTACCAGATGATGGAAGTCCCAAAGTTGATTTGAAGTTGTATAGGTCCATGATTGGATCTTTGATGTATCTCACTGCATCTTGTCCGGATATTATGTTCTCAGTATGTGTGTGTGCAAGATTCCAAGTCACACCTAACACAACACACTTGAATGCTGTGAAGAGAATTTTTAGATACAAAGGTCATCCTAAATTGAGACTTTGGTATTCTAAGGATTCATCATTTAATTTGGTGGCCTATACAGACAGTGATTATGCTGGAGCTAGTTTGGATAGGAAGTCTACTACTGGAGGATGTCAGTTTTTGGGAAGTAGGTTAATCTCATGGCAGTGTAAGAAGCAGGAAATTATGGCAAATTCGACAACTGAAGCTGAGTATGTGGCTGCTGCTAGTTATTGTGGTCAAGTGCTTTGGATTCAGAATCAATTGTTGGACTTTGGGTATAATTTTATGCATACTAAGATTTACATTGATAATAATAGTACAATATGCATAATAAAAAATCCTGTTTTGCATTCTAGAACTAAACAAATTTATTAGGCATCATTTTATTAGAGATTGTAGTGAGAAAAGGTTAATTCAAATGGTAAAAATCCTAACTGATTTAAACGTTGGTGATCTTCTCACTAAAGCTTTTGATGTGGGGAGGTTTCAGTATCTTGTAGTAAGTATTGGAATGATAAATCTCTAAGTCTCATATTTGTTTTGAAAATTTTTGTAAAAGGCATGTACTGTTATTAGTTGATCTTAGTATTGCTTGTTTTGGTCTATCCACTGCTTGTTTCTTTGCGTTCCCACTAACTAGTTTGCAGAGAAAAGGAATTAAAATAACAATCAGTATGCTGGAATGAACTTAAAAGACAAACATGGTATTATTATTATTCATAAAACTGCATACTGATAAGGTTTTAAAATGTACCTTTTTAAGGGGTCGTTTAAGCCCTTATTTGATCTCTTTTGTACCCGTTATTACTTAATATCGTTCCTTTTTCACTTTTTAGGTATCTTGAAGGCAAAATGCTGGAATGACACTTATTCGGATGAAAAGGCACGAATATACGAAGAAAATGGCCAAAGTCAAGAATCGAGACACTCAGGCTGCTAGAACTAAAGGGGACGACGTCAGGTTCTACAAGTGACGGCGTCAGGTTCTACTAGAGACGCCGTCGGACAAGTTTTGAGATGACTCAGTAGCCAAATTGCTCATTTACAAGTGACGGCTTCAGGTTTTAAAAGAGTAGGGCGTCGCAACTCAGACGACCTAGATTTGATCCAGACGACGTCAGAGACTGAAGGGGACGGCGTCACAAGCATAAGGTGACGCCGTCGCAATACTAACGTGGCCAAGACGAAACCCTAATAATGACGACCCGATGGTGTCACAATTAAAGGGTGACGCCGTCGCATTTGTAATCTTATATATAGAATCCGAATTTTTCAGTTTTCAGTGTGTAGTCTTTTGGAGTAAAAACCCAAACCAAACCAAGGCTGTCTTGTACAGTATTTTAGGGTTCCATACCCTATCTTACATCAAGATAAGTGTTTTACTTCATTAATTCAATTATGTCTTCCATTCATTGTGTGTATGCTTGCAAGTTCCCCATGTCCGACTAATTTATTTGTGTGTTTGCTTAGGTAATATGAAACTTAGTTATTGAATATTGATTGGTTGTCTCTTATCTTAATTATGATTGATCTAGTATTGCAATAGGTCATTCGTTGTGCTAATAATGCTTGATTAATCTTTGTTGAACCTTAGTTTATAACCAGCTAGAGTAATTGTTGGCTATACATCCAAAGAATACCTTAGAGTTAAAGTTTATAAATCCTATAGTTTTTGTAGTCATTAACCTTTGGTTGCTTCAAAGAGTTACGGATAAATGCATACCCTACGACCTTAGAAACACAACGCGATTAAGAATAAGGACGTGACAATTCAACCATCAATAGGAGATAACTAGGGAGTAATAAAGCCTAAGCAAATACATTTTTAACTATCATACGAGCACACAACAATAGACATAGACTACATACACCTTAGATTAGATAATTAGATAAGTAGAAGTAATCGGTAGAAATACCAACCCCCAAATCCAAACCCCGAGATTCGTACCTTTCCATTTCCTAAAAAACATAAAAAAGATAAAAAATAATCTTCCTCAACCCCAACCTTAGCGTAGTAACTTCTCACTAGCATTCCTATTCCCCTAGAGAACGATATCAATTCCCATGGCTTACCCTAATACTGCACTACAACGATTAGGTTCACTGCCTAGGGTGTTGAAAAACTTGCTCGACGAAAAAGAAGTTCCTTTGACCCCGAACGCGCTGTGTAAGCGTATCACATACAGAGATGCAGTTATTACAACCATGGTGAACATACAACCAGCAGACTACTTCAATAGACAACTTCCTAACCAAACCCTCTAACAACACAAGCTTCATAACTTCCCCTACACCACCTAAGGCTTCTTAGGAATGCCCAACTCTGGCATCTCTTTCTGAACCCTTGGTCCACCAATAACTGCCCACACTTTGGGGCAAGCAAGCCCAATCACCCTTCATCTGATGGGTGGTTATCATGATGATGGACCCTCTGGTGGAGGTGGTGCAGTCAACAGTGCTTGCTGAGGTGGTGCTTGAAGATCTTCTGGTGGGATTACTGCAGCAAGGGGAGGCACATCAAGGACTCTTGAAGAAGCTTCATCATCTGTACCTTTATATGGCGACACATAACTTGGCATGGAACTTAGGTCAGAGCTGGATTCTTTAATAATAGCATCTTGAGGTCTTGGTTGGATTGCAGAAGGTCCAGCAGCTGAAGGGTTTGTCTTCACAGATGAGAGGGATGTGTTCCTTGGTGGAAAATAATTGTTCCAACCACCTTTAGAAGAACCTGAGTGAGTTCTTTTCCTTGATGAAACCTCTTCCTCAACCCTACCTGGGTTAGTCCTAACAAACTCCTCCCAGACACTGTCAAAAGAAGAGTTATCTGTTGAAAGGTTGATTGGATTTGAGTGACTCGTGATTTTTGGAGAGATGGAGTTTACAAGTGTTCTTAGAGATAGAATTTTGGGAATATGAGTGATAGTTGTGTTATGTAAGTAAGTTGATCATTTAATTGATCTTCAAATCCCTTCCATAATTGGCGCCTAACACAAACCTTAACCACTCCCAACTATTTAATTCACAACCCACATCATATCTCTTCACCAATCACAATGCCGACTCAGTATTCCAAAACCCATAACCTAGTTGCATATCTGATCAAGAATCGTCAATCTGAAGGTTTTCATGAGATGATTAATTTCTTAAACCATGATTTAACCGTTGAACCAACCATTCTAAAATCATATGTTCATCAATTTGGAAAAATGCTGAGATTCAGGAACGAGATGGATTGGAGGTTTCTGGGACGGTTGTTGATGAGAATGAGATTCTGGTTACTGAGAATGTTATAAGTACTGTATTGAAGTTTGAGGATGCTAATGGTGTGGTTAATTTCTATGAGGCTACTATTTATAAAGGTTTAGGGAGATTAGGTTATGAAAGAAGGGAAGGTAAAATCAAATTTCATAAAGGTATGTTTTCACCACAATGTAAGTTCTTGATTCATATCTTGTTGATGTGTGTGAGCAATAAGACAACAGGCTTTGATGAATTTCCATCTAAAATTTCAACTGCAATTATTTGTCTTTCTGAGGGGAGAGTATTTAATTGGTCTAGGATGTTGTTTGAAGGATTTTTGAGGAACATAAGGGAAAAGGGAAAGTTTTATTTGTATCCTAGGTTTTTTAGTTGATCGTAGATAGTCAGATTGAAGAGCCTATTGAACGTACCAGACATTATGAGGTTTATTTTATGCTACCAAAGGTATTTGCACATATGAGACATAATAATCCTAATTTCACTGGTAGAGTCACACCCCTATTTCCCAATATGATACCTTTACCAGATGTTCCTGATTTTGATGATGTAACTGACCCACAACCTTCCTAAACCACTGATGCTGAAACCCCTGCCAATACAACTGAAACCCCTGCCATCATAATTGAACCCACTGCTGCCCACCCTGAACCCACTGATGAGCCTTTAACTTCAACCTTTGAACCCACTAGGATCTTGTGTACTAGGAGAAGGAGGAAGGGCACCATGCTCCCTGAGGCTGGTGTTAGTGGTGTAGCTGATGATGCTGTCACAAGGAGTGAAGGTGACATGATTGGAAGGGCTTCCACTACTGACTCATGCTTAGATGCTAGTGAGGACAGTGGAATCATAAATAAGACCCAACCTTTAGCAACTCCTAATATGGAGAGTTCCTTGGAACTCAACAAAAGTAGAGGAATCCCTAGCCAACTGGCTTCTCTAGGGTGCATAGATGATCAGACTAGGTATGATGCTATGTTTTCTTTACCCAAGGATTCACCTCTTAGAGCAGGTTACACAGCTCGAAGTGATGAGGGTAGTTTGGAAGATGGTATTGAATTGACTGATCATACTCAGGTACATGATGACTTTTCCAATGAACCACCTCTTGGACCAGTTAACACAGGTCGAAGTGGGGAGGATATTCTTGAACATTTAAAGGAATTGACGGATAAATGTACCAAAATGGAGGGCACAATCTCTAGTCTTCAAGAAATTGCTGTGTTTCAGCGCAGACAGATCAAAAATTTTAAGCACAAGGTGTTTGTTTTGGAGAAGGTGAAGAGACCAGGGATTGCTATTGTAAGGCAGGTTAGAAAGCAGAGAAAGAAGGTGCAATCTTCAACGGATGTGAATTTAGAGGATGTATCTAAACAGGGGAAGATGGAAAGCATGGATCAAGGGGAGGCTGTGAATATTGATGAGGATTTGGATAGTGGAAATCAAGGAGAGCACTATGTGGTGTCTGATAAGGATGGGAATGAAGGAGTACTTGAAACCTTGAAGACTGTAGTAGGAGACAAAGAGAAAGAGGTGATGCAGGACACATCCACTGCTAGTGTTTCTATAACCATGGCTAATCTAAATGTAACCACTGCTGCAACTTCAGATGAGGTAAACACATCCACTGCTACTTTAATCACACCCACTGCTGTTACAACCACATCAACCATAGTAACAACAACTGTCATATCACCTCTCTTACATAAAGATGTTGAGAAGGAAGTTGCTAGCACCTTGATTAATCTAAGTCAACGTTCATCAAATCCTACACCTACACCTTAAACTGCATCTGTTCCATTATTTCTTAAACCCACTGGACCTAAACCCTTAAGTAAAAGTTTGACAATTGGTGAGCCTTTGAAGACTAGGATGGTTCTACCAGACATTGGAAAAGGGAAAGGTATTGCTGAGCCTGAATTAAAGTTTAAGAATAGACAAGAACAGATTGATTATGATAGGGAGCTTGGTGAAAGATTGCTAGCTGGAGAAGAAGCAGCTGAAGAAAGGAAAAAGAAATAAGATGAAGAAGCTACTCAGAAATTGATAGAAGAATGGAATGATCATCAGTTTTTTCTTGAAGCCTCTGAAGTGATAAAGACAAAGTATGCTACTCAAGAATGGGCACTGTTATCTATTGATGAGAGGGCTAAGGTATTGGCTGCAAAGGCAAGGAAGTTAAGTCAAGAGAAAAAGAAAGTTAAAAAGAAGAAACTGCCTACAAAGAGTCAAAGGAGAAATTCAATGATGAAGATTATCAGAAACATGGACTTGTATAAGGGTGAAGATTTAAGAAAGTGTACATATGAGAGGATTGAAGAGATTTATAAGCAAAGTATGAGAATGAATGATGATTTCAATCCTATGAATTCTGAGAAAGAAGCTGAATTGTTAAAGAGAAAAGCTGAAGCTAAAAAGGACTCTGGTTCAAAAAGACCAAAAGTGGATGAAGAGATGGAAAAGAAAGGAAGGACATAATAGTATCTTTTGGAGTGTGATAAACCTGACCCTATTAATCCTACTCCAGTTAGATCAGTCCATCCTATTAAAGATTGGCAAATTGTTATAGAGAGAGGTAGAGAAGTAATTTAAATAACAAGAGGTGATGGATGGAAGAGTACTTATTTTAATTTTGGAATCTTATTAGATTGTTTAACTAAGGGTGATCTGGAACAACTGTGGAAGGTAATGGAATTCAGGTATGGAAAGTTTGGTCTAACTGGAGAGTTAGCTAAGTTTGTATGGACTTCTATAAAGAACATGTGTCAGCCTGATCCTAATGATGAATTTTTGGATGATTGTGAAGTGGTTGAGTGGCTTCTGTATTCATATTGCAGAGTTCATGCTGTACAAACTACAAAAGAGAAGTTCTTCATGTTTGTTGATAAGGATTATCCTTTATCAAAGAATGTTGCAAGAAAAATGTTGGAAGTCAAGCTTGATCCACAAATAACAAAGGCTACACATCCTATTATTGATCCACTGTTTCAAAGGATTGAGAAGATTGCAGACATAAAAGGGCCTTTGGCAATTAAGGCTAAACCTAAAGGAAGACTGAAGAGGAAGGTTGTTATGTCTAAAACTGTGGATTTTGCATCTGAGTCAGAGACTGAAGAGGACATTGAAGAAAGTAAGAAAAGGTTGATGGTGCTTACTAAATTGTCAAAAGAAACAGACCCAGAGGTTAGTGGTACCATATCTCTTACAAGTCATCATCAGATAATTTCTTATATATTTGAGCTTAATATGAATGGAGAATACTGGGAGTTTGAAAGAGCCAATAGTGAGAGTTTTAGTTGTATCAAATTTTCACAAATGCTTTACTATTTAGAAAGAGATGATTTGATGGCTATCTGGAGGTTATATAAAGATAGATTTTGAGATGTGGCACCAGCTGACTATCATGAGAGGATTGTTTATTATATTTTGAAGATGATTTTTGAACCAAATCATGATGAACCTGAATGGAAAGGACTCTACAATGGAAGTGTTTCAAGTTGGTATTTGTATCAGTCTTGTGGAGTTCATGTGTTATCTGTTTCTGGAGAAGTAATTCATATGTGTGTTGAAATTGATTATCCAAGTTTGAATACTTATCCAGAGGTTATCAAACAAATGTTACAGCCTCGTGGATTAAAGCTACAAAAGCCGTTTGACTATCAAGCTTACAGGTTGGTGAGGAAATTTGAGAAGATTTTGAGTCCTGCTAAGTGTTTGAATACATCCTCCAAGTAAGATGGTTTGAGCTGAAAAGAAACTTGATTTTTTTTGGTAAATATCAAGTTTAGGGGAGGATTGTTGGGTTTTAGGTTCCACTGAGAAGAATTACACTAAGTGTGGAAACCACGACTAGTTCAATGAAAACCATGGATAGTTCAATGATAACCACTGCAGAGTTAAACCAAGGATAGTAGAATTGTGAAACCACGGATAGTTTAATTGTAACCACTGCTAGTTATTAATTCGGTTTAATGTTTTGTATTAGATAAGTATGGAAAGGATATTTATCTTGTAGAATACGTATTGTATATTGTAAAGGACTCCTTAGCCTATAAAAAGAGGTCCTAGGTTAGATTAGATATACGTGTGTTTTGATATATCTAAGGTCGATACACTTCAAGGTTGTAAAACCCTAATACTGTTAAGAGTATTCGTTATTAATATAATTGAGGTGTTTAAGTGTTATTACTGTTCTTCTTCTTAAGGTTAAATATTATATTCCGCGTGATATTTAACAAGTAATTGTTAAATCAGTTTCTATAAGGATCGTTTGCTCAACTGGGATCAATAAGTGGTATCATTGAAGAGAAGAGTCCCACTCATGATGAAGTCTTGGATTCTGGAAACGAAAGTGATCATCATCAAGATAAGGAAGAGTTGTTGCAAGATAACTCAATGTCGGTAGAAGAAATTGAAAGAAAGAAGAAAAATTCTGAAAGCACTGCTAGGCATGTTGAAAGCACTACTAAGCCATTTTCTACCACTGCTAGTACAAGTACAACCACTGCTGCAATTTCTGATAGCAGTACTTTCTTTAGACCCACTGCTAAGCCACTTATTGATGATGATGGGTATCCAACTAATCATGACATGCCTGATTTAGAAGAAAGGGATACTCCAACTGATGATGAGAATCAGGATGACTATTTCAATGATGCAGATTTTACTAAATTAGAAACAATCATCGCAGAAAGTCCAATTCCTACTACCAGAGTTCATAAGAATCATCCCAAAGAGCAAATTCTTGGAAATCTAAATACTCCAGTTCAAACAAGAAGCAGAGCTTTGAGCAATTAAACCTTTCCTGAACAAGGTTTCTTTGCCAGATCACTTCACAAAAGGAATAGCCATAAAGATCTGCAAAATTGTTTATTTGCTTGCTTTCTGTCTCAAAAGGAACCCAAGAGAGTTGAAGAAGCTTTATCAGAAGAAGTATGGGTTGAATCAATGCAAGAGGAGCTATTGCAGTTTAAGCTTCAAGAAGTGTAGACATTGGTTGATCTTCCTAATGGAAAAGGGCTATTGGGACTAAATGGATGTTTAGAAACAAAAGGGATAAAAGAGGTATAGTGGTAAGAAATAAATCAAGGTTGGTTGCTCAGGGATACACACAAACTGAAGGTCTGGATTATGATGAAATATTTTCTCCTGTTGCAAGAATATAGGCTATTAGATTGTTTTTGGCATATGCTTCATTCAAAAACTTTGTTGTGTATCAAATGGATGTTAAAAGTGCCTTTTTGTATGGTACTATTGATGAGGAGGTTTATGTTTGTCAACCTCCTGGTTTTGAAGATCCTGATCATCCTGATAAGGTCTACAAGGTGTAGAAGGCTATGTATGGGTTGCATCAAGCTCCTAGGGCATGGTATGAGTGCCTTTCTACTCATTTGATGGACAATGGCTTCAAAAGAGGGTTGATAGATAAGACTTTGTTCATTAGGAAGCACAAGGATGATATTTTACTGGTTTAGGTCTATGTAGATGACATCATCTTTGGCTCAACAAATAAGGAGCTGTGCAAAGATTTTGAGAAACTTATGCATGACAAGTTTCAGATGAGTTCTATGGGTGAACTCATTTTCTTTTTGGGGCTACAAGTTCAACAAAGGACTGATGGTATTTTAATTAGTCAAGACAAGTATGTAGCAGATGTTTTGAAGAAGTTTGGGTTTCAGGATGTAAAGAGTGCTAGTACACCAATGGAGACTCAGAAACCATTACTACCAGATGATGGAAGTCCCAAAGTTGATTTGAAGTTGTATAGGTCCATGATTGGATCTTTGATGTATCTCACTGCATCTAGGACAGATATTATGTTCTCAGTATGTGTGTGTGCAAGATTCCAAGTTACACCAAACACAACACACTTGAATGCTGTGAAGAGAATTTTTAGATACCTTAAAGGTCATCCTAAATTGGGCCTTTGGTATTCTAAGGATTCAGCATTTGATTTGGTGGCCTATACAGACAGTGATTATGCTGGAGCTAGTTTGGATAGGAAGTCTACTACTCGAGGATGTCAGTTTTTGGGAAGCAGGTTAATCTCATGGCAGTGTAAGAAGCAGAAAATTATGTCAAATTCGACAACTGAAGCTGAGTATGTGGCTGCTGCTAGTTGCTGTGGTCAAGTGCTTTGGATTCAGAATCAATTGTTGGACTTTGGGTACAATTTTATGCATACTAAGATTTACATTGATAATAACAGTACAATATGCATAATTAAAAATCCTTTTTTGCATTCTAGAACTAAACATATTGAGATAAGGCATCATTTTATTTGAGATTGTAATGAGAAAAGGTTAATTCAAATGGTAAAAATCCATACTGATTTCAATGTTGCTGATCTTCTCACTAAAGCTTTTGATGTTGGGAGGTTTTAGTATCTTGTAGTCAGTATTGGAATGATAAATCTCTAAGTCTCAAATTTGTTTTGTAAAAGTTTGTAAAAGTCATGTACTGTTATTAGTTGATCTTAGTATTGCTTGTTTTGTTCAATCCACTACTTGTTTCTTTGTGTTCCCACTAACTATTTTGCAGAGAAAAGGAATTAAAATAACAATCAGTATGCTGGAATGAACTTAAAAGACAAACACGGTATTATTATTATTCATAGAACTGCATACAGAGATGCAGTTATTACAACCATGGTGAACATACAACCAGCAGACTACTTCAACAAACAACTTCCTAACCAAACCCTCTAAGGACACAAGCTTCACAACTTCCCCCACACCACCTAAGGCTTCTTAGCAATGCCCCACTCTAGCATCTCCTTCTGAACCATTGGTCCACCAATATCTGCCCACACTTTGGGGCAAGCAAGCCCAATCCCGCTTCCTCTGATGGGTGGTTATGATGATGATGGACCCTCTGGTGGAGGTGGTGCAGTCAATAGTGCTTGCTGAGGTGGTGCTTGAAGCTCTTCTGGTGGGATTACTGCAGCAAGTGGAGGCACAACAAGGACTCTTGAAGAAGTTTCATCATATGTACCTTCATATGGTGACACATAACTTGGCATGGAACTTAGGTCAGAGCTGGATTCTTTAATAATAGCATCTTGAGGTCTTGGTTGGATTGCAGAAGGTCTAGCAGCAGAAGGGTTTGTCTTCACAGATGAGAGGGATGTGTTCCTTGGTGGAAAATAGTTGTTCCAACCACCTTTAGAAGAACCTGAGTAAGTTCTTTTCCTTGATGAAACCTCTTCCTCAACCCTACCTGGGTGAGTCCTAACAAACTCCTCCCAGACACTGTTAGAAGAAGAGCTATCTGTTGAAAGGTTGATTAGATTTGAGTGACTCATGATTTTTGGAGAGATGGAGTTTGCAAGTGTTCTTAGAGAGAGAATTGTGGGAATATGAGTGATAGTTGTGTTATGTGAGTAAGTTGATCATTTAATTGATCTTCAAATCCCTTCCATAATTGGCGCCTAACACAAACCTTAACCACTCCCAGCTATTTAATTCACAACCCACATCATATCTCTTTACCAATCACAATGCCGGCTCTCTATTCCAAAACCCATAACCTAGTTGCATATCTAATCAAGAATCGTCAATCTGAAGGTTTTCATGAGATGATTGATTTCCTTAACCATAGTCGCATTCACTATGCTTTAACAGTTGCACCAACCATTCTAAAATCATATGTTCATCAATTTTGGAAAAATGATGAGATTCAGGAACGAGATGGATTGGAGGTTTTTAGGACGGTTGTAGATGAGAATGAGATTCTCGTTACTGAGGATGTTATAAGTAATGTATTTAAGTTTGAGGATGCTAATAGGGTGGTTAATTTCTCTGAGGCTACTATTTATGAATGTTTAGGGAGATTAGGTTATGAAAGAAGGGAAGGTAAAATCAAATTTCATAAAGGTATGTTTTCACCACAATGGAAGTTCTTGATTCATATCTTGGGCGGTCTGGCGATACGTAGATGACTTTTGGCTGGTACAACCACTCGATTGTCCACTTCTAATAAACGTAATTGTGCCAATTCCAGTTTTGAACTACCGCAGACTTGTTTCATAGTTTTCAACTGAGCGGCAGACCCAACTTGATGTGTGTGAGCAATAAGACAACACGCTTTGATGAATTTCCGTCTAAAATTGCAACTGCTATTATTTGTCTTGCTGAGGGGAGAGTATTTAATTGGTCTAGGATGTTGTTTGAAGGATTTTTGAGGAACATAAGGGAAAAGGAAAAGTTTTATTTGTATCTTAGGTTTGTTCAGTTGATCGTAGATAGTCAGATTGAAGAGCCTATTGAACATACCAGACATTATGAGGTTCATTTTATACTACCAAAGGTGTTTGCACATATGAGACATAAGAATCCCCATTTCACTGGTAGAGTCACACCCCTATTTCCCAATATGGTACCTTTACCAGATGTTCCTGATTTTGTAGAATACGTATTGTATATTGTAAAGGACTCCTTAGCATATAAAAAGAGGTCCTAGGTTAGATTAGATATACGTGTGTTTTGATATATCTAAGGTCGATACACTTCAAGGTTGTAAAACCCTAATACTGTTAAGAGTATTCGTTATTAATATAATTGAGGTGTTTAAGTGTTATTACTGTCTTCTTCTTAAGGTTAAATATTATATTCTGCGTGATATTTAACAAGTCATTGTTAAGTCATTTTATATAAGGATCGTTTGCTCAACTGGGATCAACACTTTCTAAAATACCCTTTAAACCACGATTAAAAACCTCAACTTGTTCGCTCGTTTGCGGGTGATACGCGGTAGAAAGACGGTGAGTAACTCCATATTTTAGCATAACTTTCACAAATTGATCATTACAAAAATGAGTACCGCGATCACTAATAATAGCACGAGGAGTTCCAAATTGGGAAAATAGACTCTTCAAAAATTTCACAACAACTCGGGCGTCATTAGCGTAAAGCGCCTTCGATTCAACCCATTTAGACAAATAATCGATGGCCACGAGGATATACTTATTCCCTCGTAGACGGGAATGGTCCCATAAAATCGAAGCTACAAAGTTCAATGATATCGCAAACTTGGATTACATTTTGAGGCAATTCATCCTGTTGCAAGATTTTTATTTTACATTGGCAAGAGTCAGAAGACTTTAGCAAGTCGTGGGCATTAGGATAAATGGTTGGCCAATAAAAAACGGAATCAAAGACTTTCATAGCGGTGTAGTTAGCACCATGATGTCCCCCGGTGGGTCCATCATGGCAAGCCGTGAGGATGTCAACGACTTCTTGGCCGTAAATACATCGCCTAATCACTTGATCCACACAAATATTAAACAAATAGGGGTCATCCCAAAAATAATGTTTTACGTCCTTAAAGAATTTCTTTTTTTGTTGGGACGACATCCCTTTCACAATAAAATTCTCTGCATGGTAATTTGCAAAGTCAGAAAACCATGGGGTATTAGAATCACCTTTAAGCGATATCATTCCAAGTGTCTCAAGAGGAAATGTTTCATTAATTTCCTTTTTCTCGAGAACACTTTGATGAGGATCTTCTAATCTAAAAAAATGGTCAGCAGCGAGATTCTCTGCTCCTTTCTTATCACGAATAATAACATCAAATTCTTGAAGAAGAATAATCCACCGAAGAAATCTCGGCTTAGCATCTTGCTTTGTGATGCAGGTTTTACTGACCAGGTTTTAATATTTATAAGTGTCTCGTTATACCTATGGTCTACCCTAATGCACTAACGGGCAGTGTACCCGATCGTATGTAGTGTAGTATTCGTTAAACCGAGGTCGTCCCAAGAGCTATGTGAGCGGATTCTAATTAAGTCTAGGTGTCACAGATTTTAATTGGATTTAAGATTTATGTAACATATTGGATTTCACAAACACGTCAAACCATGACTAATATGGGGCGTACACTATAGGGTTTTAGAGAGAGAAAGTTAAGAGGTTTGGGAACTTAGTCAGAGAAAGTAAAATATTATTATGAGCTCCAACCCTCTACCTTGGGAGGTAGAGGGTATTTATAGTACCTTACATAAAACGCCACCTACGGGCTGTGGATCAGGCATATAGTGGGTAAAGACTCGTCTGTCCTCCATGGTGTTACTTAACTAAATACTAAATACCATTAAATAACAACGACTACGAGCTTTTTAACGATTACATATACTTGAGGTGCCCGACACTTTAACAACTGGATTTTATAAATCCTAACAATCTGCCCCTAAGGGAGGTCACCTCAAATTACATTGAATACAAACAAATATTACATTAAGATTGTTCTTGGATTCTTGTTAATGTTCTTTTCTCTAAAGCCCGTAGTCTTTGATTCTTCATGTTTTTCATGTTTGGTTAATCCAAGTGGAAGTCTTTAAATGATCCGCGTGATAATGAGTTTTGAGCCAACTTTGAGATCATCAGCTACCATAAATCTCTGACTTTTCCTTTGTAGTGTTGACATTATGTGAAGTTGTGACTTTTGGACCGACATGCTCACATTCTGGATCATGATTTCTTCTCATCAGAGTAGCGAAAGCTTTAGTTGATTCATGATATTTGCAGCAGCGTAGCAGAAGCATGGAGTGTAAATATCAGAGTTGTTGATGCACTTATCATGATTTCGAAGTGAGTGTGTTGTGTGAGCATGCGGCAATGGATTGACCTCTTAATTCTGATCAACTGCAAATGTCGGGTGTACCTGCATACAACAGTTAGCAATAAAGCGCACGAAAGTGTCTTTGATCACTTTCGTTGAATGGAGGTACACGGCCCACGGTTCCCCATTGATCAGTACAAGTACTGCCTGTGATCAGGTATAATTCCGAATAATCTCCTTGACAGGGTTTCGCAGCTGCTCTAGCCGTTCTCAAACCGGAACATCTCAAAGAAGACAACACGGAGTGAGTGAACCAGTGAATTGAGATTCACTGATTGATGAAAAGAGATTTGAAAAACAATCGTGTACTGCTCAATATAAAGTGTTTTTGCAATACAACGAAGGTTTTTAAGGAAAATCAATTATCAATCATAAACACCTTTTATTTTTGAAATATTAATACACAGTCGATTTGCTAGAGAAAAGAGTTTTAAGCACAACGACCGGTTTTTCAAAGGTATCCGTCAATCCATAACCTGAACCAGGATTGATTCATAATTTTGAATCGCCCCATTGTTTCTGTTCAGTTGACACATGGTTGATCCATTGGATAGATCTCACATGTCACCTACCAAGAGCTTGTTTGATGTTGGCTCTAGAAGGCTTTCCATCTTCATTGTGAATATGTTAGCATATCACTCAGATGTTCTGGCAATACCACAAGGATAATGCGTAGGACTCTTAAAATATATTCTCTCTTTCCACATTGTGTGAAACAGAGAGTTTTCATTGACAGTGTCCTAATGAGATTTATTGATAATCTCGTGGCTCTAGACTCAATTGTGCACATTTGGTTCCTATGCCAGAGACTAGGGAGAGGGTCTCCTTCTTCAATATCAACAATCTCTAAGAGAAAGTCGATAGGTAATGTAGGTTCCCTGTGAGAATGAAACAAGTCCTTTTAAGAGGAACTTGAGTAGCTTGGGAAGTTGTAGTGCATTGCGTCACTGGGTTCATGATGTCTTGTCTTCAATACCAGTGTTACATTGGTAGACACCAGTAGCATATGTATTGAACCCGATTTCTGCGCTAAGGTTGAATTATTGGAGGGCTATTTGTTTTCACCCTTTTCTCATTCATTTCTTTTTCATTCTTCAACCCCTTCAGTGCTTACCGAGACTTCATTACTAGAACCTTGTTGGGTTTATTCCAGTTCTAGCTCTATCTCAGTCCGCACTCTTCCCATTTCTCAATTTTCTCCCTTTTTCATCATACCTAAGGACTCTACACTATCTAGAGGATTGTCCCTGGGTAGATCCCTCCGGCTCTGGCGGGATCATGGGAACTAATACCTAACCTAACCATCCTTATATCTCCATACATAAAGTAAATTTGGTCGGTCTTTTTGGTATTGTTCTTCTGCCATTGGAACCAATTGAAAACCATTTGAAAATCAATCCAGGTACTTGTGATATATTATCAAAGCATTTTGTACCTGAATTGTTTTTGATATTTCAGAAAAAGATCCCCCCCTCAACATGTGCATCATATATTTGAAATCGTTTTGGCACATGGAGGCAAGAGGAAGAATTCAATTCAATGATTAACATTTTCTAAAAATATCGACATCATCTTCCCGATCAAGATTAGTATTTTTCATACTTAGTTAACGATATTTTTGGGAAAGAATGTGGTTTTCAAAAAGTTGCTCCCCCTCAATATGTGCATCGAGATTCGAAAGTGTTTTGCACATATTAGGGACAACCTGCACTTTGAAACAAATCAATCACGTTTCAATCTTTTTTGATTTGATATAGATGCTCCCCCTTAACATGTGCATGGAAAATTTGAAATCGTTTGGCACATGTAGGGAGGAGAGCTTGCTAATCACTTATAAAACCATTTATCGAATTATCAGTTTAAATCTAATTTAAATCACAAATTCTCCCCCGATCACAATTTTCAAGTCATTTAAGATTTTTGATCACTATAGATTTAAATTGATTTTGAAAGCTTTTAAGGAGAATTGTGACCTGCATATGAAAACATTTAACCGATAAATCCGAGACTTTAAACTCCAACGATTAAACATGCTTGAGTATCTTTTGAAAACATGACATAAGCCTTGGTCTGAACCAATTGTATGACCAATAACCTTTTGATTTAATTGAAATCATTTTCCCCCTCAATCAATGACATAAGTTGTTGATTGAGAGATAGAGATTTTGAAAAATGTCAAGTCCAGATGATTTTCAAAAATTGAGTCCGAGTTATTTTTCAAAGCTATTATGTATTCATTAGATAACAAATATTTTTCAGAAGAATTTATAGAAGGAAAAATGTTTGTGACAAACATTTGTTTTTAGAATCAGAGCATGAGAGTTGAAAAATAAGATAAAGCATGGCTCTGTTCTTTCTTTTAAGAACGAGGTATAGACTAAAATGACTATACACCTTTTGTTTTTCATTCTCTCATTTTTTTTTATTTTTTTTAAGAAAATTATGTACATTCGAACTTCATCTAAAGACCCGTGTCACTCTTTGAATGACAACACAAAGACCATAGATGAAATCGAATAAAAGAAAAGATTGAAAAAAAGAAAAATTTTTTTTTTTAGCTTTTTCAAAGATTTTCTGATATTTATGGATTTTTTTGAAATTTTATATTTTTCTATTTTCTTTTGTGGGTTTTATAACTTTGTATTTTGCTTTTTAAATAAATATTTACAAGAGATGGATGAAGAAAACTTTTACTCCTCGTCTTCCTCTTGAAGTCGTTTGAGTGTTTTCGGTTGTAGACTCTTTAGACCAAGTTGTAGAAGGATAAACTCAAAACGTTCTCTAGGAAGAGCTTTGGTGATAATGTCTGCTAACTGGTATTCAGTCCTTACAAAATAAAGTTCCACCACACCGTTCTCCACTTGCTCCCTGATGAAATGATGTCGAATGTCGATATGCTTTGCTCTTGAATGTTGAACATTGTTGCAGGGGAGAGCAATGGCACTTTTGTTATCACAATACAGAGGAATTTTGTTGAAGTCAAAGCCATAGTCAGATAGTTGGGATCTCATCCGTAGGATTTGAGCACAACAAGATGACATGGTGATGTATTCAACCTCTGTAGAGGATAGCGATGTACACATTTGTTTCTTAGAAGACCAGCTTACAAGTTTTTCTCCTAAGAATTGAGCACCACCTTATGTGCTTCGACGTGTATCTTGACACCCTGCATGGTCTGCATCTGCATATGCTGTTAGTAACATGTTGGTGTCCTTCGAATACCAAAGTCCCATGTTAATGGTACCTTGGAGATACCGAAAGACCCGTTTAACCGCTTCAAGGTGCTTTTTGGTAGGCTTAGCCTGGTATCTAGCACACATGCATACAGCGAACAGAATATCAGGTCTACTGGCTGTGAGGTACATCAGGGATCCAATCATACTACGATATTTCGTTTGATCTACCATGATCCCTGAGGGGTCCTCATCCAGTTTGGCATGCTCTACCATGGGAGTGTCAACGGTGTCACAAGTGTCAAATCCAAATTTCTTTAAAATTTCATTAGCATATTTAGATTGATTGATAAAAATGCCTTCGGGACTTTGTGAAATTTGTAATCCCAAGAAAAATGACATTTGTCCCATCATAGACATTTGAAATTTGGAACCCATTTCATTTGAAAAACGGTCACATTTAGTAGGGTCGGTCGAGGCAAAAATAATATCATCTACATAGATTTGAACGTGAATTAAGTGTTTGCCTAACTTTCGGGTGAACAATGTGGGATCCACTGCTCCTTTGCTGAATCCAGTAGATAAGAGGAACTTTGACAGAGTATCATACCATGCCCTTGGAGCTTGTTTCAGACCATAGAGAGCCTTCTTTAAGCGACAGACATGAGTAGGACGTTCAGGATCCACAAAACCTTGTGGTTGACTGACGTACACGATTTCTTTCAGATCTCCATTAAGAAAGGCAGTTTTTACATCCATTTGATAGACCACCATGTTCTTACTAGTAGCATTAGCTAAGAAGATTTTGATTGCCTCAACACGTGAAACTAGAGAAAATGATTCCTCAAAGTCAATACCCTCCTCTTGACGATATCCTTTTGCAACAAGTCTTGCCTTGTTCTTTAATACATCCCCATGCTCATCAATTTTCACTTTGAAGATCCATTTGAGAGCAATGATCATTGCACACTCAGGAGCTGGTACTAATTCCCAAACATCAAGTCGGTCAAACTCATGAATTTCTTCTTGCATTGCATTGAACCAGCTGTCTTCTGACATTGCTGTTTTGATGTCTTTTTGTTCGACTTTTGATAGTATGGAATTGAAGAAGCACCATAAGGCATCTGTTGCAAGCTGTTTACGGGTGGATAACAGACGAGAGGGATTCCCTATGATATTGTCCAACGGTTGTGATTGAAGAACTCAGGTAGTAGAGTTGTTTTCCCCTGATGAAGATGGTTCTGATGATGGTTCAGGAGCGAATATGTTTTCAAAAGGAGCATCTTCAGGAGTAGCAAAGGGGTTATCTCTATCATAGGTGCCAGAGACAATTCCATGATGTACACTCGATGATTGAGGATTTAATGATGAGAATGAGTGATCATCAGTAGGCGCATCTTGACTCAATGACATAGAAACTGAAGGGTTATCTACGTTGACTAGGTTAGGAGCTGCCTCTGTTGATGGATTTCACTGATCATTAGCAATAGGCTCATAGTGTTCATCAAACATTGGATCAAACAATTTCTTCAAATCATCTTCTGAAGGGGGTACATATGGAATTGCCGGTGAGGGATTTTGTACAAGAGAAGAACTAATGGGACTATTGGATGAAGGTTGTAATGCGGGTCCAGAACTTGATTGTCCTGGAGCCATTTGCCCAGACAGCTCATCGAACGTTACGTGAATAGTTTCCATGATATCTCGAGTTCTTTTGTTGTAGATTCGGTAACCCTTCTTGTTTGGTGCATAACCCACAAAAACTCCAATATCTTCTTTAGCTCTTAATTTACGTAAATCTTGACCGTCATTCGTTGGATAGCACAAAGCACCAAATATACGAAGGTAGGAGACATCAGGTTTTCGTTTATGGACAAGTTCGTATGGAGTTTTTCCATGAGTGTTGTGTATGAGGGAACGATTTTGGGTGTAGCAAGCAGTGACAATAGCTTCAGCCCAAAGGAACATTGGAACCTTTGAATAAATTAGCATAGTTCTTCTAGCTTCAACAAGGGTCCGATTTCGTCTTTCAACTACACCGTTCTGTTGAGGCGTGCGTGGAACACTTCTTTGATGACTGATTCCACTGCTTTCATAAAATTGACTTAGGTCTTTGTTAACAAACTCAGTGCCATTGTCTGTTCGAATAATTCTAACAGTCTTGTTAAGTCGAACCTACAGTTGCTTGATAAGTTTGATGATGACATCTGGAGTTTCATCCTTTGTCCTCAAAAACTTAACCCAAGTAAATCGAGAGTAGTCATCAACAACGACTAAAACATATTTCTTCCCATTTATCGTTTGCACTCTCATTGGTCAGCACAAATCCATATGAAGAGTATGAAGAACTTCCATAACTGATTTTGCAGGTTTGGGTTTGTGGGCATATTTCTTGGTTTTTCCCAATTGGCATGATGAACAAAGATGATCTTTTTCATACTTTAATCTGGGTAAGCCTCTTACAAGGTCCTTTCTGGAAAGATCATTAATGGTGCCGAAGTTCAAGTTATTGAGACAACGATGCCATAACCATGACTTTGTTTTCGAAGCCTTTGACAACAAGCAGATTGGAGAAGACTTTATCATGTCTTCGATAGAGATGGTGTATAGGTTTGAACCACGTGTTCCTCTTAACAGTTCCATACCATCAAGTTCTCTAACGAAACAAGTATGTTTTCTAAAAGCCACCTCTAGATCGGAATCACAGAATTGACCAACAGAGAACAGGTTATGACCAAGGCCTTGAACATAATATACCCTGGAGATTACACTGTCACCAATAACTTAATCTCCATAGCCCATAATTGCACCAAAATGGTCGTTCCCGAATCTAACAGTCCCGATGAATTTACTCACGAAGTTCATGAGCCGCTAGCGATCTCCAGTCATATGCTTGGAACAGCCTGAGTCCAAGTACCACATAACGATTTGAACGACCTGCAGTTGAACATAGACAAAAATGGATAACTGGATAATTGCGATCCCCATGCAAGAATGGGTTCCATTTGGTTAGTAACAGTGATTGGAACACCCACATCAGAAGCAGAATCAATGGAATAATTAGGGATAGATGTAGTACTAGTGTGCGCATTAGACCTATTCAAAGTATGTTCACTTCTTAAAGGAATAGTTCTACCGGTAAACATCCATTTCCTAATGGGCATTAACTTAGATAATTTAGGGTACATCTCATTAAGATTAAATTTGCGGCCAATAGGTATCCACTGATAACCTACATTACTAAATTTTCTTCCCGTGGGTTTCCAATGTTTTATAACCTTCTTCCACCATTGCTTTCTAGCCTTCTTAACATGATTGTTGGCATTAAGGATTTTAACTGGTTATTTAACAGAATTAATCAAATCATTCACGCCACATATATGATTAGTAACAGAAACCAAGCAATCATCATTACATGTTTTGCCAAAAGTATCAGAATTCGAATTAATTACTACATGCTTAGAGCTAACACTAGAATCAACACGATTCGTTTTATTCAACATAGTTTCATTCTTCCTAAGGTGATCTTCTACTCTCTTCCACTGAACATTCCTAGCTAGCAAGGTCCTATCATTCTTTGTGTTGCCTTGAGGCTTTGACCTGCTCGCTTTGGTGTCACTTTTTACTCCTGTAGAGGGAATGGGAACATTAGTTGGTATTGCTACTTTTTGCTTTTCAGGTTTAGAAGTGCTGGGATCTGAGCTACTTGAAGGCACATTAAAGTTCACTTTCTTAATACTGGGCATAAGATGGGTTGCATACTTAGCACTAGGCATAGAACAAGGCATCACAGCTTTATATTTCTCACATAAGGATTTAGGACATGTTGCTCTTAAACATTCTAACGGCTCCTGAGATCGTTTTGCCTGTGTGCAAGCAAACCTAATTTCACTATCAAGTGGCTTTTTTATGTGATCCTCTTCTACAATCTCACAAATATATTCTAGATTATCCTTAAGGTGAAAGAAATATTTATGAAACACAAGTTCGTTATTTCTAAGATGAGGAGGAATGTATTTAACAGTCACATTATATTTAGAATCTGCAGATGACTTTGATGCAACATTCTCATTAGAGACAAGTGGCATTTTCCCTTTTACCTGACTCTTCAGATTCTCAATTTCCTTTTGTAACGAAGTTATTTTTTCATTATTTTTGTTACGAGTGATTTTCATTGAATCGTATAACTCTATGAAGTGTCGTTTGACCTTTTCATTTTCTTCTAGAAAACTCTCATTTTCTTGTTGTAATACGTTAATGATGTTTTGAAGATGAAAGTTTTGAGAAAATTGAGAATCTAAAGTAGGAGGCATTTGGGAGCCAGTCACATTGTTCTTTTCACCCTTTAATTGTGAAATTTGGGCTTTCAACTTTCTGATCGTGTTACAGTGAGCTTGAATCTGTTCGTCACATTTGTTTATTTCAAAAACTGTATCAAACTCTGGAACATTTAAGGATGTCTTGATGTTTGAGGTTTTGACATTTTCTTTGAGAAAAATGTTTTACCAAATTATCGTGATCATCCTGGTCAATTTTCTCATTTAGTTTTGAGTTTTTGTTTTCAAGCTCAATGACACGATCATGGGAAACTTTCAAAGAAACAGATAATTCATGAAATTGAGAAGCAGTAATAGAATGCTTAGTAACAGTATAAAACACATCTTGAGCCACACAACTTAATACTAAGTTCTCATTTAAGATATGCAGATTCTTCCTTTCAAGTTCATTATATTTGAGTTCCCGTTCATAATCATTGACCTCAACTATCATTGCATAATATTCCTTTTCCATTTCTTTAATATCTGAGTCTATCCCTTTTTGAAGACTCTCAAATTGACCTTTTAATTGGTTAAAGAAAGGTATGACCTCAGTTAAATAGCATTCTTTAGTTTGCTCAAAACCCCTTTCCCCTTTAGTTATCCGTGTAGGTGTGATTCTCTTCTTACATGTCTTCTCAAAATCAACGAGTAGTTGATAAACAACATACATGATGATTAAGGTCTTGCTATTAGTGGAAATAGTTCTAGGAACTAAATGCATTGGTGTATTTGGAGGATACGCAGTAGTTGCAGGCACTTCTCTAAGGGGAGTGTTTGTTTCAAAAAGTACATTTGCTTTTTGCTTATCCATGTCTTTCTTCCAAAAAATTTGTTCTGGGGTTAATTGAGTTTGAGGCTTAAACATGTTCAGGGAAATCCAATTTTCTGTAGTATAATCATGGGGTTTGATTGTTATGTTTTTCTTTTTACACTCAGGATCTTTTAGCTTCTTATTCATTTTCTCCCTAGAGGCATCTTCTAATTTTCTATCCTCTTCCGTGCTTCCAATACATGATGGTGTTTGTGTCACACCCCCAAATTACCTGTTTTGCAGCGGAATGGAATTCCTGGGGATTGACTGTCATAGCATCACAATCACAGTTATATTGAACGACCTAAAGTGTCGTTTGAAAAGAACATCGTTTGATTTAATAAAACAATCAGAGTTTACAAAGTAGGTCCCAAATGAAAATCAACTTGTGTGGAAATAAGTTTGTTACAATTCAAACGATGTTTTAAAATACGTAAAACCCAAGTGAGACGCGTCGTCATCGCGACTCCATGATGTGTCCAAATGCATGCCATGAAGTGAATGCCTTAGATACCTGAGATAAAAACATGCTAAAAGTGTCAACACAAAGGTTGAGTGAGTTCATAGAGTTTGTTTTGAAATGAAAAGCCTTCCAAAATTGTTTATGCAGCAAAGGCATTGTAAATCCACTCAGTTCCAAGTTCCGCCCATACAAAACTTGCAACCTGTGTATTCACAACCCACTGCCAAAATGTGTATAGTTTGTGTTCAAGCCCACATCGTCAAATGAATTCACAATAGTACCTAACTCGACGTAGAACCATAACACTTAATCAATAAAACTAGACCTAATGTATCAGTAGTCAACTGATTTAGAACGTTATACGACGTAGAACCATAGCACGTAATCAATAGCACCTAACTCAATGTATCAGTAGTCAACTGATTTAGAACGTTATACGACGTAGAACCGTAGCACGCATACAAGAACAATTGATATAGTATAACCTTTGATTTAGAAACAATGGTAATCATGGTAGCATTTAGCCTTAAAAATCTAAAGTACTTATGAAAAATAGTTAAGCATGTATCTCCCCCAAAACAGTACAAAACAATTGAAAGTGGGGCTATGAAAACTCACTTGGTAAACTGGAATAATGGCAAAAGTGAGTACACCGAGGTATAATGTGATGCGTTAACCGGGACCTATTACGAATGATATGATATGTCATGAGTTGCAATGTAATGTTATGCATGCATTTCGTATGTTATTTATACCATTTGCGGGTTTTGAAAATAGTACTTTTCGTCAAAAAAATACTCTCTTGTCGTCTTGACCATTCAAAAATGACTTTACAAGTTTTTACGTCAAAATGTCATCCTACAATGGTTTTATAATGATTTATGGTGAAATTTTCACTTTTCGTCGTAAAACAATGCCGTCGGAATTTTCATGAAATTAACAAAAATGGCTTTGGAAAACTAGTCGTAAAATGGTGTACGTCGATCGTTAGAGAACGAACTCGACTGTTTTGGAAAGTTTGTATCGATATCTAGAAGTTTCAGTTCAGGAGTTTTCGTCCAAAAGGTCTCGAACATAAAGATAATAAGGGTTAAAGATAGTGATTTTGGCTAATTGTTAAGTAAAAAGTGAGTTTCGGCCAAGTTTGAGCAACCGTAATTAATTTACTACAACTCCGCTATACAAACGGCTTGTCGTTTTGAAAAATATGGCCGGTGAACTTGATTTTACTAGAAGACAATTCGTTCCAAAAAGTTTCACAATCTCGTTAAAAACAGCCGCAAACATGGTTGTTACAGCTAATGTAACACTTGTAACGTAAAAATAATATAGTTTTTCAGAAAATAATAGTTACGGCAAGTTTATGAAAACGTGCATATCTTTGTCGTTTCAAATCCGTTTTCTACGTATAATACGTCCTTAGCTTCGTATCGAAGTAAACTAATATATTTTGGATAAGTCGAAATAATTTGTGAAGCTTAAGACTCGTTTTTGACCCGAACAAACTAAAAATATGTTGCTGAAATTTCTGAAAATAATATATTTCGTCGTCAAACTTGTAAAATCCATAACTTCTTCGTTATAACTCCGTTTTTATCCGTTCAAGCGGCCACGGATTCGTTTTAAAGTATATTTTCTAAATATCAAGGCCAAAAAGTCGTGCCTACAGTCGGTTTTTCCAGAAAATCGAAATAAGGACAGAACCTATTTTATACGTATTGAAATTAGTTTTTCTCGGACAAAACCTATTCTAATCCCTTCAAATCAACTCCAAAGCTAATCTAATCCTACCATACAACTTCTTAGGGTGTCATGGGTTCCTAGACATTATCAAGACCAAAGAATACCATGGGGATAATTATAGGATGTCCAAATATATATATATACTCTAAAATCAAGTAAAAATGGTATAAATCACATATGTCTTGCATGTTGCTCCAAAAATGAAAAGTTACATATGTAATGAAAAGGAAACATGAAAAATGAAATAAACATGCTTACAAGTGAATATGATGAGGTGCAAGTAACAAGGTTAAGCCTAAATACTCTTGGTTTTTATTTCAAAACCTAATAAAGAGTATAAACTAGATTGATTAAACACTTGAGAAAATTTTTTTGATGATGATCCCTTTGAAACTCTCTTGATGGCCGGTTATAGAAGGAGAAGAACAAGGAGAGAACCTTTTTTTTTTACACTTGCTACTATGAGAAAATGAGATACATGAATGAGACTTTTATGTTGTGAATGAAATTATTATCAATCAAAGACCTTGCCACATTTAATGACTCCCTTCCCCCTTGGTCGGCCAAGGGGGGGGGAATGTAAGATATTATATTTTTTTTTTTAAACTTTTACTTGTAAGTGTAATTGTGTAGATATTTGATAAAATGTAAGTAATTATGTAGAAATTGTACAAGTAAAGGTAAATGGAAATTTTTGGTTCAAGTAAGTTTTTAATAAGTCAAAATAGAATGTAATGAGATAATAGAAATTGTAAAAATACATTCCTTGTGAAATTTGAGTGATAAAAATAATTATCATATAATTTTTAAGAAAACGTCGTAATAATTTAACTTTAACGATTTATGTACCAAATAAATTTGAAACACTAGGAAAACTAAAAATATAGTTTTTATAAACTAATGTAAGTTTAAAAATATGTCGGGATCATTTTTGAAAGTAACGGATTAAATATACAAAATAATAACTCACGCGATAACGTTTATTTAATATAAAAATTTCGCGATACAAGTGAAATGAAATGTCGTGAATGAATTAACGTGATGCAAATGATGTCAATGAAATGTAGACTAATCTTAGTCCATATGAAATGTACGTGATGTTATGATCATGAATTCGCCGCTAAACCTTAAAGGTCACGCGAATTTGAAACAAGTAAACCAAGTCTACTATAAATGTTGAAATAATGAGGCATAAATTGTGTCGAGAAATGACCTGAAAGTACGGGTTGTCACAGTTTGCCTAGGCTTGAGGATATCATTACCATCATATACAATCGTATGGAAAGCTTTAGCCTTTTTACAATACTCATGATTTGGCTCCTCTACTAGGGGAACACTATGTTTATCGCTTAAGACTCTGTACTTAGTGATCATGTGAGCAGTCTGAATGGTATTCCCTTGTATTGGAAAAGTCATTCAAAAGTTTTGATTCCTTAGCATTAAATTCTTGTTTAAGCACTTTAACATTATCTTGAAGTTCTTGCTTTTGCTTAACAGTTTTAGAAAGCTTTTCTTGTAAGGAGTTTAAATCTTGTTTTAACATTTCTTCTCTAAAATTACTTTTTCTAATAATTGTACGCATTTGGTTATCCATTTCCTGCTCACGGGTAGTTAACTCAAACTTAGCACGTTGTTCATAAATAGCAACTTGTTCTTTATAGGCATTCAGTTCAGAGATAACAGAATCATCAGTGCACATGCAGTGTATTCATAAAAAACATAGTCATCATTGACTGCAGAAGATGCATCACTTGGTACAATCTCTCTTTCACTTTGTATCACATATTGATAATATGGGAAAATATTACTATTACCCACATTATCTATGTTTGATTCATTAGTTTCATGTGATTGTACTTCGTTATGTATCTTTTGCTCATCAACTTTATCGTATAGCTTTAATACCTCTGAAATGATTGAATCTTTGGATGGACCAGCCTGTTGTAGTGATGAGACCTTTGAAGAGACCATTGGTGAAATGCTAGCCATGAAGATTGTCTGGGCAGTAGGTTCATCATTGACATCAGAGTCAAATGCATCACAGTCAGCAACTTGAAAGGCATTTTGATGATTGTGACCTATTTCCTGAATTGGCTGCTCATCCACATCAGCATCATATGTTTTGGCATTTCCCTCAGCAAGAAACAATAACTCTTCTTCATTCAAAACCGCTCCATTGTCCTGAGCTTGCACTAGCAGCATCTTGTCCCTGAAATACTCTGCATTTTGAGGGCATTTTGGAGATGTGCAGTTCCTTGCAATATGTCCTTCACCACCACAGTTGTAGCACTTGATTGGCTTTCTTTGTCCTTGATTTGCATTCCTTCACGGTTCTGATTAGCCACATACCCTCCACCTACTCCACCTTTTCCTTGTTTATACTGTCTTCTTTGCACTGGTTGCACCATGATCTTACCATCTCTGACAATAGCATGATTGTGTAGATTGGATGCAGTTCTGATCTTATTGTTAGTGTGTGGAGTGAGGTTCAAATTTTGCTTAACCATAAGAGCCAGTTGATTGATGAAATGTTCCATGACTGCATCAGCATCAGGTTGCTTGAACCTTGGATCAGGAATGAGTTTGTGGTTACCATTTCCAGTAGGTATGACTTGTGAAGCTTTGGTAGTAATCCCTACATTAGTGTAGAATGCAGTTGAGTCATTTGAAGAGCTTGCATCTCCATGATTAGATTTGAACTTTTCAAGAATCATTCCTTCAAACATTGCATGCTTCTCATTCTGAAGTAGGAAAGCATACAATTGCTCATAGTTGGTGTTCCTTAATCCTTTGGTTAACTTGACTGAGGTGACAAATTTGTGCCATTCGAGATTCATGTTATTCACAAACTTGAATTGAGCTGAATATTTGGCATGGTCATTTTGATGTTCCTCATATCATTCACAAGTTTATGGAACCTCACATAGTATTCAGTGATACTTTCTCCAGGATTCATCTCAAAGTTCTCAAAATCATCATACAATTGAGATTCCCTGTCTTCTTTGGTCAATTCAGAACCAGAGAGAAGCATCTTAACATTGTTCCAAACTGCCTTGGCTTCAGTGTTGTGATTGATTAACTTGTAGATGTCTTTTGGAAGACCCTGAAGTATAATGTTTGAAGCCCTGATATCAGCATCATATCTCTTTTTCTCCTTATCACTGAGCTCATCATAAGTCTTTGGTCTGTCCAAACCTAAGATCACTGTACCATCCGCAGCAGTTTCAAGTGTGTCTCTTGTAGTCTCAATCTGATAAGGTCCTTCATCAATTGATTTGAGAATGTTAACCCCATTTTCCTTTCCCAAACAGTACAACCTAATTCGTTGAGCCCATGAGTCATAATCAGTTCTGTCAAGCATAGGTGGACGAGTATCTGATCCAGCTGCTTGAACGTCCTCAGCTACAGAAGAGATGATTGTAGTCACGTTGGTAGACATGATTACAGATTTCACGGGATTTTATAACTCTATGATTAAACCGGGAAATAGATTCTTTTATGGGATTTTACTAAATCAAGAGAAAACCGTATCAGAAACAATAATTAACCAAGTCGCTTTAAACCTTGAAGACAAGTCGCTTTAACCCACGTCGCTAGGTATACAAGTCGCTTCAATGGACAAGTCGCTAGGCACACAAGTTGCTAGAGTGACAACTCGCTAGAAGAACAAGTCGCTAGTGACACAAGTCGCTACGAAGACACATCGCTAGTGACAAATCGCTAGACACAGAAGTTGCTAGAATAACAAGTCGCTAGGGACAAATCGCTAGACAAAACAGTACGACCACCACTTTGTACTATTTGTCGCTTTGTCTCAAAGACAAATCGCTAGAGCCCAAGTCGCTTCCCACAACAAAGTTAAGTCGCTGAAGAACGTAAAGACAAGTCGCTACGATGACAAGTCACTAGCGAAAACAATACGACCACTACTTTGTACTATTTGTCGCCTTGTCTCAAAAGACAAATCGCTAGTGCTCAAGTCGCTTCTACAAAAAAAAAATCGCTGAAGAACGTAGAGACAAGTCGCTACTAAGAACTCAAGTCCGAGACACAAGTCGCTAGGTAGAAATAATCAAAAGCAACACTTTTCAATCCAAAAACTACCTAACCACACTGATTCAAGCCTTCCAAATCAAAACCTAAGCACTTATGATGATTCTAAACACCAAAGTACAATCAAAATTCAAACTTTAACACAAGAAATGGTCCAAATGATGCAAATACCACTAAACGTTTTCAACCCCAAGAACATGTAAGAGAGATGATCAAACCATGGCTCTTGATACCATTGGTAACATATTGGATTTAACAAACACATCAAACCATGACTAATATGGGGCGTACACTATAGGGTTTTAGAGAGAGAAAATTAAGAGGTTTGGGAACTTAGTGAGAGAAAGTAAAATATTATTATGAGCTCCAACCCTCTACCTTGGGAGGTAGAGGGTATTTATAGTACCTTACATAAAATGCCACCTACGGGCTGTGGATCAGGCATACAGTGGGTAAAGACCCGTTCGTCCTCCACGGTGTTACTTAACTAAATACTAACTACCATTAAATAACAACGACTACGAGCTTTCTAACGATTACATATACTTGAGGTGACCGATACTTTAACAACTGGATTTTATAAATCCTAACAATTGAAATGATTAATTAACTACTAAAGCAAGAAATGCAAGAAAGCAAATAAAGGCGAGGGTTGTGATCAATAGCGGATAAGTGTGCTAACCTGGTTACTCATCCTATCATGTTAGGTTCACGTTTAATTACTTCCAATTGCTTCAAGTGGGGTTTTAAGTCGCTAGGACAGCATTTGGTCAGTTCGTCCTAACCTATCAGCAAAGGTTTCCAGCAGAGATCAAGCTACTACCCTTGAAAGTCTAGTTGTTTTTAGTCCCCTAAGCCAAGTCATTAAGTTCCGCTACATGCAAGATTCATAACAATGAGTTCCCGGGCGCTAGCATCTTATACACTCATCCCTAACTTCTTAAGTTCATCCAAATGGTAAGTGATCAGTTAGTCAAATCGCACAAGCAAAGAAGGGTCGTTAGTTGGTCAATTCTTACCCTTCCCACTCAGTCTACCTACTTAGGGTCAGTTGGTCATATCTCCTAAGCAACTAGACACTACCGCCATTCAAAACTACCAAAACAAGGGTAGCTACCAACAAACTATGAATTCATACACTAGAAACAATTATATGAAAGCAATGTAAACATAAGCAAAAAAATTAAGGAATCATAACTAGGCTAGAACCAGAGGTGCTTAGGCGATCATATTAACTGAAACAATCGATTCAATATTTAACATAATGAAATACATGAATTGAAAGTAAAAGAAATGATAGATTGCTAATGCTTATCGTTAGGGAGTGATTCTCCCTTGGAGATGGCTCCGTATGCTCCTCAAGATCTGCCTTCAGCCTCCTACCCACGTTTTCTGCTTTTGTGTGTGGAGTGAATGATGATGAAATGCAGAATTTTGGGTGGTATTTATAGGTCAGATCTAGTTACGGCGTAACTTAAGTTGAGAGTTATGCCATAACATCAATATCTTCGTATTTTTCTCTGGAAAAGCTGGTTACGGCGTAACACATGGAATGAGTTACGCCGTATCTTCAATAAATCATGATTTCGCCGTAATTGTGGAAAGAGTTACGGTGTAGCTTGTAGTGGCGTGGAACATCATTTGACCTAATTAGTTACAGCGTAATCCTGAGATGGAGTTACGCCGTAATCTTCAGTTTAGTTGGTCTTTTGAGCTACGCTTTTGTTACGGCTCAATGTAAGAGAAGAGTTACGCCGTAATCACTTCAAAATGGGTATACTATCATATATCTTCAATAAAATCTCTAAATCCGCGTCTCATTAGCTCCAATTCTCGTAATTTACCTGAAAGTGAAATATAGAGGAAAACAAACGTAAATCCATATAAATGATATAAAATACGAGCATTATCGGGGGAAATTGACACTTAATATTCAGGACTATTTGATTTTATCAAATATCCCCCCACTTGAAATCTACTTGCCCTCAAGTAGACCTTATTAGGTAGATTCCTAAAAAGATATCTCCCATTACCTAGAAAATATAAGTTTACAAATCCCTTATGCTAGAATAAAACAAATCCGAACACCTCACGAAATGGGAACAAAACACTCAAATCTTACCATATAATATCAAGGGTTATAATGTGCTCGACTAAGGTCTAATCTAGTTAGGTTAAGAAAAACATGTCAAAATTTTAAAATGGCATAATTTTTCAAAATAAACTAGAAAAACGAGGGCAAAATAAAGTTCAAGAGATAATTCTACTCCCGTCCCCCCACTTGAAATGTACAAAGTCCCTTTTGTACTAAACGTTAAATAAAGGTGAAGATAAAGTGGAATTAGAGCGAGAACTTCCCTGAAATTTGCTCCGAAAAAGAAAGAAGGCCCACGAAAAGAATCGTGCCTTCGCATAAGCATCCACAAGAAAACTTCAATCCCTGAAATCACACTACCAACAAGCATAATTATAAAAAAGAAAAAGAAGAACGAAAAGAAACCTAACTCACTTTCGTAAGAATCACGATTGCATTTAGCGTATGCAACAAGCCTTTTTGTAAGATATAGGATTTCACAATCACATTAAAGCACAATCATATGAGTCGTTAAGAAGGTTTAGAGAGAGAAAGTTCTAGAGAGAGAAAGGGAAGAGAGTTGGGAACTATGTGAAACAAAGAAAAATGGTATTGAAGCTCCAACCCTCTACCTTGGGAGGTAGAGGGTATTTATAGTGTCTTACAAATAAACGCCACCTACGGGCTGTGGATCAGGCATACAGTGGGTAAAGACCCGTCCGTCCTCCACGGTGTTACTTAAAAAACTACTTACTAACATAACTTGACTACGACTACGAGATTTCTATCGAATACATATACTTGAGGTGACCGACTCTTTAACGACTGAATTTTCTAATTCCTAACAATCTCCCCCTAAGGGAGGTCACCTCAATTTACAATGAATACAAACAGATATTACATTGGATTGTTCTAGGATTCTTGACTAAGTTCCTTGCTCAGTAGCTTGTAGTGTTTGATTCTTCATGTTCCGCATGTTTGGATAATCCAAGTGGAGGTCTTTAACTGATCCACGTGATGATGACTTTTGAGCCAGCATTGAGATCTTCAGCAAACAAAAATCTCTGACTCTTCCATTGTGGTGTTGGTATTATGTGATATTGTGACAATTGGACCGACATGCTCACATTCTGGATCATGATATATTGTCATCAGAGTAGCGGAAGCTTTAACTGGTTCATGATATTTGCAGCAGCATAGCAGAAGCATGGAGTGAAAGTATCAGAGTCATTGAAGCACTTTTCATGATTTCTTTAGAGATGAATGTGTAGTTTGAGCATGCGGCTATGGATTGACCGCATCATTCTGATCAGCTGCAAACGTCGGGCGTACCTGCATACAACAATTAGCAATAAAGTGCACGAAAGTGTCTTTGATCACTTTTGTTGAATTGAGGTACACGGCCCACGGTTCCCCGTTGATCAGTACAAGTACTGCCTCTGATCAGGTATAATTCTGAAGAATTTCCTTGACATGGTTTCGCAGCTGCTCTAGCTGTTCTCAAACCGGAATGTCTCAAAGAAGACAACACGGAGTGAGTGAACCAGCGAATTGAGATTCACTGATTGATGAAAAGAGATTTGAAAAACAATCGTGTACTGCTCAAAAAAAATTGTTTTTGCAATACAACGAAGGTTTTAATGAAAATCAATTATCAATCATAAACACCTTTTTTTTGAAATATGAGTACATAGTCGATGAGCTATTGAAAAGGATTTTAAAGCACAACGACCGGTTTTTCAAAGTTATCCGTCAATCCATAACCTAAACCAGGATTGATTCAAAAGATTGAATCGCCTCATTGTTTCTGTTCAGTTGTCACATGGTTGATCTATTGGATAGATCTCACATGCCACCCACCAGGAGCTTGTTTGATGTTGGCTCCAGAAGGCTTTCCGTCTTCATTGTGAATATGTTTGCATATCACTCAGATGTTCTGGCAATACCACAAGGATAATGCGTAGGACTCATAAAATATAATCTCTCTTTCCTCATTATGTGAAACAGAGAGTCTTCATTGACAGTGTCCTAAAGAGATTTATTTGACGATCTCGTGGCTCTAGACTCAATTGTGCATATTTTGGTTCCTATGTCGGAGACTAGGGAGAGGGTCTCCTTCTTCAATATCAACAATCTCTAAGAGAAATTCGATAGATAGTGTCGGTTCCCCGTGAGAATGAAACAAGCCCTTTTAAGAGGAACTTGAGTGGTTTGGGGAGTTGAAGTGCAGTGCGTCACTGGGTCCATGATGTCTTGTCTTCAATACCGATGTTACCTTGGTAACCACCAGTAGCATATGATTGAACCCTGTTTCTGCCCTAAGGTTGAATAAATGGAGGGCTATTTCTTTTCACCTTTTTTCACATTTAATTCTTTTTCATTCTTCAACCCCTTCAGTGCTTACCGAGACTTCATAACTAGAACCTTGTTGGGTTTATTCCAGTACTAGCTCAGTCTCAGTCCACACTCTTCCCATATCTCACTTTTCTCCTTTTTTCATCATACCTAAGGACTTTTACACTATCTAGTGGATTGTCCCTGGGTAGATCCCTCCGGTTATGGCGGATCATGGGAACAAATACCTAACCTTATCATCCTTTTATCACCATGCATAAAGTAAATTTGGTCGGTCTAATTGGTATTGTTCATCTGCCATTGGAACCAATCAAAAACCATTTGAAAATCAATCCAGATACTTGTGATATATTATCAAAGCATTTTGTACCTGAATTGTTTTTGATATTTTTAGAAAAAGAGCTCCCCCTCAACATGTGCATCATGTATTTGAAATCTCTTTAGCACACGGAGGCAAGAGGAAGAATTAACTTCTTTGATTACCATTTTCTAAAAGATGTCATCATCACTTCCCAGATTAAATCAAGTAGATAAAGCATCTTGGGGAAGGATGAGGTTTCAAAAGTTTGCTCCCCCGCAATATGTGCCTCGAGTTTTGAAGAGTTTTGCACATACTAGAGGGAATCTGTACTTAGATACAAATCAGTCATGTTTCAATTCTTTGTAGTTTGAAATGGATGCTCCCCCTCAACATGTGCATGGAAAATTTGAAATCGTTTGGCACATGCGGGGAGGAAAGCTTGCAAAACACTTATAAAACCAATTATCAAGTTATTAGTTTAAATCCAATTTAAATCACTAATTCTCCCCCGATCACACTTTCCAAATCCTTTGAGAGTTGTGATCTCTATTGATTTAAGTTAAATTTTGAGAGCTTTTGAGGAGAATAGTAACTTGCTTTTGAAAAGGAACATTTTTAACTGATAAGGATCAGATTTTCAGACTTTAAACTCCATTGTTTTAAACATGCAAGATTGTCTTTTGAAAACATAACATTAGAAAAGGTTTTGAATTAACATTATTCTTTTTGATTTTTCAACAATAAACCTTGCTCATTTACGTGCCAATTGTTTGAAAAATGACCTTTCAAAATAACCTTTTTAATTCGAATAAAATCATTCTCCCCCTTAATCAATGACACAGGTTGTTGATTGAGAGATAGAGATTTTGGCAGATGATAAGCACAAATGATTTACATGAATAATAGAGTACGAGGTATTTTCAAAGCAATTTAGTTTTCATTAGATGGCAAATATTTTTTCAGAAGAATCATTAGACGAAAAAATATTTGGAAAGTGAAACATTTGTCTTTTTTATGACAAACATTTGTTTTAAGAATCAGAGAATGAGATTTAAAAAATAAGATAAGGCATGGCTCTGTCCTTTACTTTTTAAAACGGGTTACTGCCTGAAATGACAATAAACCACCATTTTTCTCCGCATCATTTTTTATTTATTTATTTATTTTTAAACTTTTGTACATTCGAAGAACATCTAAAGACCCGTGACATTCTTTGAATGTCAACACAAAGTCCGTAGATGATATCGAATAAGGAAAAAACATGACAAAATAACAATATTTTTTGAATTTTTCAAGATTTTCTAATTTTTATGGATTTTTGAGAATTTTATATTTTTATATTTTCTTTTGTGGGTTTTGAAATTTTGTATTTTGCTTTTTGAATAAATATATACAAGAGATAGATGAAGGAAAACCTTTTACTCCTCTTCTTCCTCTTGAAGACGTTTAAGTGTTTCTGGTTGTAGGCTCTTTAGACCAAGTCGTGGAAGAATAAACTCAAAACATTCTCTAGGAAGAGCTTTGGTGAAGATGTCTTCTAACTGGTATTCCGTCCTCACGAAATATAGTTCCACCACAGTGTTTTCCACTTGTTCCCTGATGAAATGATGTCGAATGTCGATGTGCTTTGCTCTTGAGTGTTGAACTTTGTTGCATGAGAGAGCAATGGCACTTTTATTATCACAATACAGAGGAATTTTGTTGAATTCAAAGCCATAGTCAGATAATTGGGATCTCATCCAAAGGATTTGAGCACAACAAGATGACATGGCTATGTATTCAGCCTCTGTAGAGGAAATAAAAGTACTCATTTGTTTCTTTGAAGACCAACTCATAAGCTTATCACCCAAAAACTGAGCACCTCCAGATGTACTTCGACGTGTATCTTGACATCCTGCATGATCAGCATCTGCATAGGTTGTTAGTGACATACCGGTGTCCTTTGGGTACCAAAGTCCCATATTGATGGTTCCTTGGAGATACCGAAAGACCCGTTTAACCTCTTCAAGGTTCTTTTTGGTAGGCTTAGCCTGATATCTAGCACACATGCAAACAACGAACAAAATGTCTGGTCTGCTGGCTGCGAGGTACATCAGGGATCCGATCATACTACGATATTTCGTTTGGTCTACCATGATCCCTAAGTGGTCCTCATCCAGTTTAGTACGCTCTATCATAGGAGTGCCAACAGGGTCACAAGAATCAAATCCAAATTTCTTTAAAATCTCATTTGCATATTTAGATTGATTTATGAAAATGCCTCCGGGACTTTGTGAAATTTGTAATCCCAAGAAAAATGACATTTGTCCCATCATTGACATTTGAAATTTGGAACCCATTTCATTTGAAAAACGGTCACATTCATTGGGGTCAGTCGAGGCAAAGATAATATCATCAACATAGATTTGAACGTGAATTAAATGTTTGCCTGACTTTCTGGTGAACAATGTCGGATCAACTGCTCCTTTGCTGAATCCAGTAGATAGAAGAAAGTTTGATAGCGTATCATACCATGCCCTTGGAGCTTGCTTCAAGCCATAAAGGGCCTTCTTCAAGCGATAGACATGAGTAGGATGCTCTGGATTCACAAAACCTTCCGGTTGGTTGATGTATACGACTTCTTTAAGATCTCCGTTAAGAAAAGCCGTCTTTACATCCATCTGATAGACAATCATATTCTTACTTGCAGCATTAGCCAGGAAGATTCTGATTGCCTCGATGCGTGCAACTGGAGCAAATGATTCTTCAAAGTCAATACCCTACTCTTGACGGTATCCTTTAGCAACCAATCGATCCTTGTTCTTTAAAACATCACCATGCTCATCAAGTGTCACTTTGTAGATCCACTTTAGAGCAATAATCATAGCACAATCTGGAGCAGGTACTAATTCCCATACATCTAGTCGATCAAACTCATGAATTTATTTTTGCATGGCATTGAACCAGTTGTCTTCATTCATGGCAGTTTTAACATCTTTTGGTTTGACCTTAGAGAGTACGGAGTTGAAGAAGCACCATAAGGCATCGGTTGCAAGTTGTTTCCGTGTGGATACTGGATGAGAGGGCTTTCCAATGATGTTGTCCAATGGATGATCATGTGTACATTTTCTAAGGTGTTCGTGTGGTTGTTGTTGAGGAACTGAAGTAGCAGAGTCGATTTATCCTGATGAAGATGGTTCTGATGATGATTCAAGAGCAAATATGTTTTCAAATGGTGCATCTTCAGGAGTAGCAAAGGGATTCTCTCCATCAAGGTGCTAGAAACATTTCCATGATGTAGACTCGATGATTGATGATTTGTTGATGAGACAGAGTGATCAGCAGCATGCGCTTCTTGACTTAGCGTCATAGCAACTAAAGGGTTAACTTCATTGACAGGGATAGTAGCAGCCTCTGATGATGGAATTGACAGATCATTAGCAGTTGGCTCATAGTGTTCATCAAACATTGGATCAAACAATTTCTTTAAATCATCTTCTGAAGGAGGTACATAAGGAGTTGCTGGCGAAGAATCGTATACAAGAGTAGAACTGATGGGACTACTTGAAGATGCGGGTCCAGAAATGGGTTGTCCTGGTGCCATTGGACCGGTCAGCTCATCAAACGTAACGTGAATTGTTTCCATGATATTTCGGGTTCTTTTGTTGTAGATTCGGTATCCTTTTCTGTTTGGTGCATATCCTACAAAAACTCCAATGTCCTCTTTAGCTTTAAGTTTGCCTAAGTCTTTGCCCTCATTAGTTGGATAACACAATGCACCAAACACACGAAGGAATGAGATATTAGGTTTTTTATTATGGACAAGTTCATATGGAGTTTTTCCATGAGCAGTGTGAATTAGGGATCGATTTTGAGTGTAGCATGCAGTGGCAATGGCTTCAGCCCAGAGAAACATTGGAACCTTTAAGTAAATCAGCATTGTTCTTGCGGCTTCCACAAGAGTTCGATTTCGTCTTTCAACTACACCATTTTGTTGAGGAGTTCGTGAAACACTTCTTTGATGACTGATTCCAACGCTTTCATAAAACTCACTAAGTTGTTTATTAACAAACTCAGTTCCATTGTCTGTTCGGATGATTCTGACAGTTTTGTTAAGTCGAACCTGCATCTGTTTGATAAGTTTGATGATGATATCTGGAGTTTCATCCTTTTTCCTTAAGAACTTAACCCCGGTGAATCGAGAGTAATCATCAACCACAACTAACACATCTTTCTTCCCAAAGATATTCTGCACTCTCATGGGTCCACATAAATCCATGTGAATTGTATGAAGAACTTCTGTAACTGAGTTTGTAAGTTTGGGTTTGTGGGCATATTTCTTGCTTTTTCCCAATTGGCATGCTGAACAAAGATGATCCTTTTCATACTTTAGTCTTGGTAAACCTACAACTAAGTCCTTTCTGGAGAGATCATTGATGGTGCCGAAGTTCAAGTGATTGAGATGACGATGCCATAACCATGACTTTGTTTTCGAGTCCTTTGAAAACAAGGAAATTGGAGAAGACTTCATCATATCTTCGATAGAGATGGTGTATAGATTTGAACAACGTGTTCCTCTTAAAAGTTCTTTACCATCAAGTTCTCTAACGAAACAAGTATGTTTTCTGAAGGCCACTTCTAGATCAGAATCATAGAATTGACCGACAGAGAATAAGTTATGACCAAGACCTTCTACGTAATATACCCTAGAGATAACACTATCACCGACAACATAATCTCCATAACCCATAATAGCACCAAAATGATCGTCTCCAAATCTCACAGTTCTGATGAATTTACTCACGAAGTTCATGAGCCGTGACCGGTCTCCAGTCATATGCTTGGAACAGCCTGAGTCAAGGTACCACAGAACGATTTGAACGATCTGCAGTTGAACACAGACAAGAATGGATAACTAGATAATTGGGATCCCCATGCAAGAATGGGTTCCACTTAGTTAGTAACAGTAATTGGAACACCCACATCAGAAGTAGAAACAATGAAATCATCAGAGATGGATGCAGTGCTAATGTCCGTATTTGACCTATTCAAAGTATGTTCACTTCTTAAGGGAATAGTTCTACCAGTAGGCATCCATTTTTTAGGCATCCATTTTCTAGTGGGCATTGTCTTAGCAAATTGAGGGTAGAACTCATTAACCTTACGGCCAGAAGGTATCCATTGATAACCTATTTTGCTAAATATTCTTCCTGTGGGTTTCCACTGTTTTTTAACTTTCTTTCGCCTTTGCCTTTTAGCCTTCTTAGCTTGATTTTTAGCATTAACAGTTTTAACAGGGCATTTGACAGCATTAGACAAAACATTCACACCACATTCATGATTAATAACAGAAATCAAGCAGTCATCATTACAAGGTTTGCAGATAGTAGCAGAATTCGAATTAATTACAGTACGCCTATGGCTAATACTAGAATCAACACGATTCGTTTTATTCAACTCAAACTTAAAGTTCCTAGGGTGGTCTTTTACTCTCTTCCAATGCACATTCTTAGCTTGCAAGGTCCTATCTTGCTTGGTATTGCCTGGAGGCTTTGACCCGCTTGATTTTATGTCACTGATTACTCCTGTAGAGGGAATTATGGGAAAATTAGTTGGTTGATCTACTTTTTGCATTCCTGAACTAGACGAGCAGGGATCTGAACTACATGAAGGCACAATAGTGTTCACATTCTTAAAACTGGGCACATAATGATTTGAATGCTTGGCACTAGGCATAGAACAAGGCATCACAGCTTTACCTTTTGCACCTAAGGATTTAGGACATGTTGCTATTAAACATTTCTAGCAGCTCCTGAGATCGTTTGGCATGAATGCAAGCAAACCTAATTTCTCTATCACGGGGCTTATTTATGAAGTCCTCTTCCATAATCTCACGGAGACATTCTATACTATCCTTAAGGTGAGCACAATAGTTATGAAACACAAGTTCATTGTTCCTAAGATGAGGAGGAATGTATTTAACAGTCACAGTATATTTGCAGTCTGAGGATGACTTTGATGCAACATTCTCATTGAAGACAAGTGGCAGTTTCTCTTTTTCCTGACTCCTCAGATTCTCAATTTCTTTTTGTAAAGACGTTATTTTTTCATTTTTTTTGTCACGAGTGACTTTCATTGAATCATATAACTCTTTAAAGTGTCGTTTAACTTTTTCATTTTCTTCTAGAAAACTCTCGTTTTCCTTTTGTAAAGAATTAACCAATTTTTGAAGATGAAAAGTTTGAGAATACTGAGAATCTAAAGGAGGAGGCATTTGGGAGCCAGTCATATTGTTCTTTTCACCCTTTAATTGAGAGATTTGGGCTTTCAACTTTCTGATCATGTTGTAATGAGCTTGAATCTGTTCGCCACGTTTGTTTATCTGAAAAACTGCATCAAACTCTGGAACATCTGAGGATGTCTTGATATTTGAGGTTTTGACATTTTCTTTAAGATATTGATATTTTAGTTGCAAATCAAAATGTTCAACTTCTAGTTTAGAAAGATGTTTTACCAAATTATCGTGATCATCCTGATCAATTTTCTCATTCAGTTCTGAGTTTTTGTTTTCAAGCTCAATGACACGATCATGGGAAACTTTCAATGCAATAGATAATTCATGAAATCGAGAAGCAGTAATGGAGTGCTTAGTAACAGTATAAAACACATCTTGAGCAACACAACTCGAAAACAAATTCTCATTTAAGATATGCAAGTTCTTCCTTTCAACTTCATTATATTTGAGTTCCTGTTCATAATCATTGACCTCAACAATCATAGCATCAAATTCCTTTTCCATTTATTTAATATATGAATTTATTCCCCTTTGAAGACTTTCAAATTGACCTTTTAATTTTTTACAGAAAGGCATAACCTCAATTAAATAACATTCTTTAGTTTGCTCAAAACCCCTTTCCCCCTCAGTTATCCCTGTAGGTGTGATTCTCTTCTTACACGTTTTCTCAAAATCAACAAACATCTGATAAACAACATATAGGCTGATTAAGGTCTTGCTATTAGTGGCAATAGATCTAGGAACTAGATGCATTGGTGTATTAGGAGGATACACAGTTCCTCGAGTCAATTTCCAACAAGGGGAATTCTTTTCAACAAGATTTTCAGCTTTCAGTATATCCATATCTTTCTTCCAAAAAATCTGTTCTTGGGTTAAATGAGTTTGAGGCTTAAACATGTTAAGGGAGATCCAATTTTCCTTAGTGTAATCATGAGGATTGATCGTTATGTTTTTCTCTTTACATACAGGATTGTTAAGTTTCTTATCCATTTTTTCCCTAGTGACTTCATCTGATTTCTTATCTTCCTCAGTGCACTCAGCGCAACTAGGTTTCTGCCTAGGCTTAAGGATTTCATTACCATCCTAAATTACTTTCTAAGCTTCTCTTGCTTTCTTACCATACTCAGGGTTGGGTTCCTTAATAATGGGAATACTATACTTATCGCTTAAAACTCTGTGCTTAGTGATCAAGTGATCAAGCTTGTTTTTCAAAGTTTTTAGATTGGAAAAATCATTCAAAAGTTTTGATTTCTTAGCATTGAATTCTTGCTTAAGCATTTTAACATTTTCTTGAAGTTCTTGTTTTTGCTTAGCAGTTTTAGAAAGCTTTTTTTGTAAGGAGTTTAACTCTTGTTTTAATACTTCTTCTCTAAAATTACTTTTTTGAATAATTATACGCATTTGGTCATCCATTTCCTGCTCACGGGTGTTCCTCTTAAAAGTTCTTTACCATCAAGTTCTCTAACGAAACAAGTATGTTTTCTGAAGGCCACTTCTAGATCAGAATCATAGAATTGACCGACAGAGAATAAGTTATGACCAAGACCTTCTACGTAATATACCCTAGAGATAACACTATCACCGACAACATAATCTCCATAACCCATAATAGCACCAAAATGATCGTCTCCAAATCTCACAGTTCTGATGAATTTACTCACGAAGTTCATGAGCCGTGACCGGTCTCCAGTCATATGCTTGGAACAGCCTGAGTCAAGGTACCACAGAACGATTTGAACGATCTGCAGTTGAACACAGACAAGAATGGATAACTGGATAATTGGGATCCCCATGCAAGAATGGGTTCCACTTGGTTAGTAACAGTAATTGGAACACCCACATCAGAAGTAGAAACAATGAAATCATCAGAGATGGATGCAGTGCTAATGTCCGTATTTGACCTATTCAAAGTATGTTCACTTCTTAAGGGAATAGTTCTACCAGTAGGCATCCATTTTCTAGTGGGCATTGTCTTAGCAAATTGATGGTAGAACTCATTAACCTTATGGCCAGAAGGTATCCATTGATAACCTATTTTGCTAAATATTCTTCCTGTGGGTTTCCACTGTTTTTTAACTTTCTTTCGCCTTTGCCTTTTAGCCTTCTTAGCTTGATTTTTAGCATTAACAGTTTTAATAGGGCATTTGACAGCATTAGACAAAACATTCACACCACATTCATGATTAATAACAGAAATCAAGCAGTCATCATTACAAGGTTTGCAGATAGTAGCAGAATTCGAATTAATTACAGTACGCCTATGGCTAATACTAGAATCAACACGATTCGTTTTATTCAACTCAAACTTAAAGTTCCTAGGGTGGTCTTCTACTCTCTTCCAATGCACATTCTTAGCTTGCAAGGTCCTATCTTGCTTGGTATTGCCTGGAGGCTTTGACCCGCTTGCTTTTATGTCACTGATTACTCCTGTAGAGGGAATTATGGGAAAATTAGTTGGTTGATCTACTTTTTGCATTCCTGAACTAGACGAGCAGGGATCTGAACTACATGAAGGCACAATAGTGTTCACATTCTTAAAACTGGGCACATAATGATTTGAATGCTTGGCACTAAGCATAGAACAAGGCATCACAGCTTTACCTTTCGCACCTAAGGATTTAGGACATGTTGCTATTAAACATTCTAGCAGCTCCTGAGATCGTTTGGCCTGAATGCAAGCAAACCTAATTTCTCTATCAAGGGGCTTATTTATGAAGTCCTCTTCCATAATCTCACGGAGACATTCTAGACTATCCTTAAGGTGAGCACACAAGTTATGAAACACAAGTTCATTGTTCCTAAGATGAGGAGGAATGTATTTAACAGTCACAGTATATTTGCAGTCTGAGGATGACTTTGATGCAACATTCTCATTGAAGACAAGTGGCAGTTTCCCTTTTTCCTGACTCCTCAGATTCTCAATTTCTTTTTGTAAAGACGTTATTTTTTCATTGTTTTTGTCACGAGTGACTTTCATTGAATCATATAACTCTTTAAAGTGTCGTTTAACTTTTTCATTTTCTTCTAGAAAACTCTCGTTTTCCTTTTGTAAAGCATTAACCAATTTTTGAAGATGAAAAGTTTGAGAATACTGAGAATCTAAAGGAGGAGGCATTTGGGAGCCAGTCATATTGTTCTTTTCACCCTTTAATTGAGAGATTTGGGCTTTCAACTTTCTGATCGTGTTGTAATGAGCTTGAATCTGTTCGTCACGTTTGTTTATCTGAAAAACTGCATCAAACTCTGGAACATCTGAGGATGTCTTGATATTTGAGGTTTTGACATTTTCTTTAAGATGTTGATATTTTAGTTGCAAATCAAAATGATCAACTTCTAGTTTAGAAAGATGTTTTACCAAATTATCGTGATCATCCTGATCAATTTCCTTATTCAGTTCTGAGTTTTTGTTTTCAAGCTCAATGACACGATCATGGGAAACTTTCAATGCAATAGATAATTCATGAAATCGAGAAGCAGAAATGGAGTACTTAGTAACAGTATAAAACACATCTTGAGCAACACAACTCGAAATCAAATTCTCATTTAAGATATGCAAGTTCTTCCTTTCAACTTCATTATATTTGAGTTCCCGTTCATAATCATTGACCTCAACAATCATAGCATCAAATTCCTTTTCCATTTATTTAATATCTGAATTTATTCCCCTTTGAAGACTTTCAAATTGACCTTTTAATTGTTTAAAGAAAGGCATAACCTCAATTAAATAACATTCTTTAGTTTGCTCAAAACCCCTTTCCCCCTCAGTTATCCCTGTAGGTGTGATTCTCTTCTTACACGTTTTCTCAAAATCAACAAACATCTGATAAATAACATATAGGCTGATTAAGGTCTTGCCATTAGTGGCAATAGATCTAGGAACTAGATGCATTGGTGTATTAGGAGGATACACAGTTGCTCGAGTCAATTTCCTACAAGGGGAATTCTTTTCAACAAGATTTTCAGCTTTCAGTATATCCATATCTTTCTTCCAAAAAATCTGTTCTTGGGTTAATTGAGTTTGAGGCTTAAACATGTTAAGGGAGATCCAATTTTCCTTAGTGTAATCATGAGGATTGATCGTTATGTTTTTCTCTTTACATACAGGATTGTTAAGTTTCTTATCCATTTTCTCCCTAGTGATTTCATCTGATTTCTTATCTTCCTCAGTGCACTCAGCGCAACTACGTTTCTGCATAGGCTTAAGGATTTCATTACCATCATAAATTACTTTCTAAGCTTCTCTTGCTTTCTTACCATACTCAGGGTTGGGTTCCTTAATAATGGGAATACTATACTTATCGCTTAAAACTCTGTGCTTAGTGATCAAGTGATCAAGCTTGTTTTTCAAAGTTTTTAGATTGGAAAAATCATTCAAAAGTTTTGATTCCTTAGCATTGAATTCTTGCTTAAGCATTTTAACATTTTCTTGAAGTTCTTGTTTTTGCTTAGCAGTTTTAGAAAGCTTTTCTTGTAAGGAGTTTAACTCTTGTTTTAATACTTCTTCTCTAAAATTACTTTTTTGAATAATTATACGCGTTTGGTCATCCATTTCCTGCTCACGGGTGGTTAACTCAAACTTAGCACGTTGTTCATAAATAGCAACTTGTTCTTTATAGGCATTCAGTTCAGAGATAATAGAATCATCAGGGGCACATGCAGTGTATTCATCAAAAGCATTGTCATCATTGACTGCAGAAGATGCATTGCTTGGTACAACCTCACTTTCACTTTGCTTCACATATTGATCATATGGGACAATATTGCTATTACCCTCATCATCAATATCTGATTCATAAGTTTCAAGAGATTGTACTTTATTATGCATCTTTTGCTCATCAACATCATCATATAGTTTTAATACTTCTGAGATGATTGATTCTTTGGATGGACCAGCTTGCTGTGATGATGAGACCTTAGGAGAGACCATTGGAGAAATACGAGCCATGAAATTTTTTTTTGCGGTAGGTTCATCATCGAAGTCAGAGTCGTATGCATCACAGTCAGCGACTTGAAAGGCATTCTGATGATTGTGACCTATCTCCTGAATTGGCTGCTCATCCACATCTGCATCATATGTCTTGACATTGCCCTCAGCAAGAAACAACAACTCCTCTTCATCCAAAGCTGCACCATTATCCTGAGCTTGCACGAGCAACATCTTGTCTCTGAAGTATTCTGCATTTTGTGGACGTTTTGGAGATGTTCAGTTCCTAGCAATGTGTCCCTCACCACCACAGTTGTAACACTTAATTGGTGTTGCTTGACCTTGATTTCCATTCCTTCCCCGATTCTGATTTCCAACATAACCTCCACCTACTCCACCTCTTCCCTGTTCATATTGCCTTCCTTGAACTGGTTGCACCATAACGTTTCCATCTCTGACAATCGCATGATTGAGAAGGTTGGATGCAGTTCTAATCTCATTGTTAGTGTGAAGATTGTTGGTATGTGGACTGAGAGTCAAGTTTTGTTTAACCATAAGGGCCAGTTGATTGATGAAGTGTCCCATGACTGCATCAGCATCAGCTTGTTTGGACATTGGATCGGGAATAAGTTTGTGATTACCATTACCCATGGGTATAACTTGAGAAGGTTTGGTGGTAATTCCAACATTTAAGTAAAAAGCTATTGAATCATTTGAAGAGCTTGTTTCTCCCTGATTGATTTTGAACTGTTCAAGAATCCTTTTTTCAAACATAGCATGTCTCTCATTTTGATGAAGAAAGGCATACAGTTGCTCATAGTTTGTATTTTTCAATCCTTTGGTTAGCTTCACAGTGGTGACAAATTTGTGCCATTCGGGATTCATGTTGTTCACAAACTTTGAATTCAGCTAAATATTTGGCATGGTCATTTTGATATTCCTCATATCATTCACAAGCTTGTGGAACCTCACGTAATACTCATAGACACCTTCTTCTGGCTTCATCTTGAAGTGCTCAAACTCATCATACAGTTGTGATTCTCTATCTTCCTTGGTTAATTCAGAACCTGAGAGAAGCATCTTGACATTATCTCAAACTGCCTTGGCTTCAGTGTTGTGATTGATAAGCTTGTAGATGTCTTTTGGAAGACCCTGAAGTATAATGTTAGAAGCCCTGATGTCAGCATCGAATCTCTTTTTCTCATTCTCATTGTCATCTGCAGCTGTATCAATTAAGTCTCTTGTAGTCTCAATCTGATAAGGTCCTTCATCAATGGATTTGAGAATGTTGACCCCATTTTCCTTTCCAAGACAGTAAAATCTGATTCGTTGAGCCCAAGAGTCGTAGTCAGTTCTATCAAGCATAGGTGGACGAGTATCTGAACTAGCTGCTTGAACATCCTTAGCAACAGTGGAGATAATTGTAGGTACGTTGGTAGACATGATTACAAGTTCTACGGGATTTTACTATTCTTTGATTAAACTGGGAAATTGATTCTTTCATGGGATTTTACTAAACCAAAAGAACAACCGTAAAGATGTAGTACGAAGAAGTAACAAGTCTCAATAGACAAGTAGCTAAACAGTAAACTCGCTTAGTTATCAACTCGTTAAACGGACAACTCGCTTAAAGAAACAAGTCGCTTAAAGAACCAACTCGCTTAATAGCCAAGTCGCATATAGAGACAACTCGCTTAATAGCCAAGTCGCATATAGAGACAACTCGCTTAATAGCCAAGTCGTAAACAGAGACAACTCGCTTAATAGCCAAGTCGCAAACAGATACAACTCGCTTAAAGAGACAACTCGCTTGAAGTAACTCGCTAGCTGTACAACTCGCTTAATAGCCAAGTCGCTTTAGAACTCAAGTTGCTTAAAGAAAAAACTCGCTTAGAACCCAAGTCGCACAAGGAGTCAACTCGCTAAATAGCCAAGTCGCATATACCAACTCGCTTCCAATAACAAAGCAACTCGCTTTGAAGAAACAGAACACCGAGACTCAACTCGCTTCGTACAACTTTCTAAAACAACCACTTTATCAATCAAAAACAACCAAACCACAATGATTTAAACCTTCCAATTCAAAACCTAAACACATATGATGATCCTAAACACAAAAGTACAAACAAAATTCAAACTTTAACACTAGAATTTGTCAAAATGATTCAAACTCTCCTAAACACTTATAACCCCAAAAACCTTATGAAATCCACCAAAAAAAAGAGCATGAAAGATAAGTAATCAAACCATGGCTCTTGATACCAATTGTAAGATATAGGATTTCACACTCACATTAAACCACAATCATATGAGGCGTTAAGAAGGTTTAGAGAGAGAAAGTTCTAGAGAGAGAAAGGGAAGAGAGTTGGAAACTATGTGAAACAAAGAAAAATGGTATTGAAGCTCCAACCCTCTACCTTGGGAGGTAGAGGGTATTTATAGTGTCTTACAAATAAACGCCACCTACGGGCTGTGGATCAGGCATACAGTGGGTAAAGACCCGTTCGTCCTCCACGGTGCTACTTAACAAACTACTTACTAACATAACTTGACTACAACTACGAGCTTTCTATCGAATACATATACTTGAGGTGACCGACTCTTTAACGACTGAATTTTCTAATTCCCAACACTTTTAAACCACTTAGTGTCCCAAGTGGACGAGTGTAGTCTCGTGAGGGCTTACAGGGAACATACCCACAAAGTTCATTTAAAAATTAATACAAGGTTATTGTGTTCAAAGATAAAAAATTAATACAGAGGATAGTTATGTCGTAACTCCTAGAAGGAGTTACGCCGTAATTAATTTCAAAACCTGGCAGACGCTACAGGAGTGTAGCTACGGCGTAACCATTCAATGGGATTATGCCATAATTGGTAATGCTCTGGAGAGAACTGCTGCAAGAGATGTGTTACGGCGTAACCATAGGATTGAGTTACGCCGTAACTATGGACATATCAGGTCCCCGTTCAGCATGTGGCAGCAACTTTCTCTGATTTCCTGCAAAAATGGTTAAAAACACAAAACCCAACAGAAATGGAAATAAAACAAAATGAAAGCGATAATTCGGGTTGTCTCCCGTAAGAGCACTTTTTTTTATTTACGAGTCTTTAAGTTAGACTCAAAGCCAAAGGGCTTTATGGTAGCCTTCGAGCTCTGCCAACTTCCTCCATATCCTTCATCAAATTATGTCTAACCCAAGCAACATTTGTAGCGGTGCGGAGATATTCCTTCATCTCGATCTTCCAAATTTTATAAAATTTTCATCCGGCCCCAAGTGGTGTCTAGTAAAATCATACGTTTCAACTACAATTGGTGGTGGCCTCTTATATGGAATGCCAAGAAGTTTGCACCTTCTTTGCTCGTATGCTTCATCATCGGGGTCAGTGAACCCATCTTCACCTTGTAGTTCAAGGTAATCCAAAATCCTCTCTATATCATCATCGTCGGACTTGGTACCTTTAAACCATTTATCGTCGAGTAAATCTTCCACAAACACCCGTTTGCATTCTTCTTTCTCATTAACCGTTGAATCTTTAATTTCTTCATGCGTCACTTCATTTACGTCGGTAGGAATTTCTTCGCTCGGGTCTTCTTTACTCATACATCCTTTCCAGATCTTCTCCTTAGTCAATGCATCTACCTTCCCATTTTTGATTTTGACCCAATTGTCGAATCCTAAATTGTCTAGCCAAGGTAATTCTGTCCTTTCCGCATCATTGGTTGAGGTCCATAAGAATTCATCTTCCCCAACTCTCTCTATACTGCTTCCCCTCATTACATTCATCATTAAAAGGGTTGCAAGATGCCCGAAAAACTTTGCCAGGGTTTTTATCTTCTCACACCAATGACTTCGAGCTACCTTGTCATTGGTGTTGCTCGAGGGATCCTCCATGCATTAGATATCATGATTTATGGAATTCTTCTGGAGACAATGATCCTTATAATCAATCTTGAGCTTTTTTAGAAGATTTGGATTAATTTTAGCATCCCTGAATTGTACCGAACACCAATCATCAAAGGATAAATCTCTGAACTTCACATTATGTCTTTCGAGCTCATGAGGGCATGTCCATTCATTGTCTCTTATATTACCACCCCCGTTGCAATACCTGCAGAAAGGATTGCATGTAGGCCATGCTCGTGTGGACTCGTCATCCATGATAATTATAGGAGTGCAATAGTGCATAATAGGTGGTTCCTCCTCTTCTTCGAATGAGAGCTTTTCCAACCTTTCATCATCAGTAAATTCAGGCCACATGTATTTGTCTTCCTTGATCCTTTCATTATCATCTCCTCTGTCGCAAATTTCGTTACGAGGGTTGCACTAGGCCCATAGATCATACCATTCACCATTAGTTACGGGTATTTTTTTTGCACCAGTGATACTTCCTTTTGGATGGAGATTGACGGCATAAGTTAGTATCATTGGACCACCCGTTAATAACATGCGTCCTTGATTCATCTAACTCGAGAAATTTATCAGACCATGTATCCCAGTTACGCCGTAACTCTGAGGTTTAGTTACCGAGTAACTGACTTCCGTTAGAACATCAGTATCTTTCTCATCTATTGTTCTACGTTCGCTATCTAACCCCTGGTTACTCCGCAACTCATTATAAGTGTTACGGAGTAACTGTGTACTGTTGCCGAAATTCTCAGCAGTATCCGAATTGTTTGTGGAAGAATGAAGATTATCATCTTGTAATTTTATATCTTCATCAGAAAAAACGGCCTTGCACACCACCATAGGTTTTGTCCCTTCCGGTTTAGTGTTATTTTTCTTTACCTTTTCACTAAGCTTCTCCACCATCGTTTCTAGGTTTTTAAGGTTGTGTCGTGATTGGAGAGACTTCTATTTATGTTTTCATGGAAGTCTTTTAGCCATTCATCTTGTTCTTTTTGTCTTTGGCTAAGGCTTCCAGAAACTTGTTAATGGTTTCTTTAATGCTGGGCTTTCTTTCTCCATAAGACCCGCGGTTGTAATTTATGGGAGGTCCTCCACGATAGCCATTACTATTATGATTATCCCCATAAAACGGTTGCTTTTCTCCATATTTATCTTCTTCAACTGTGCTAACTTTGTCAAGGTGAGGAAAATGTTTGGTGAGATGTCCCCCTCCACAGCTTTCACAACCAACTTGAATAGCATGAACGCATTTCTTGAGCTTGAGCATGTCCCGAACAAGATTTTCGAGCTTGTTAGTGATGGCGGAAATTCCATCAAGATTTCCACCTAGGCTTATCTTGCATCCTCTATCGTGCCACTTTTGGGAATGATTGGCCATTTTTTGGATGGCTTCAATGGCAAGAGTAGGAGTAATGCTCGGAATTGGTCCTTGGTAGTCCAGCATCTGTCTTGTAGTTATGTTGATACCTTTATAAAAGATGTTGACCTTTTGTTGCCTGTTTAGGTGATGCAGGTTTTACTGACCACGTTTGACATTTATAGTAACTCGTCTACCTATGGCCTACCTAATGCACTAACGGGCAGTGTACCCGGTCGCATGTAGTGAGGGAATGGTAAGACCGAGGTCGTCCCAAGAACGGTTGATTCCTAACTGTCTAATTAATTTAATTGGTCAACTAAATAAATTTTCATGAAAGGATTGATAATATTTAAGGTGTCACGTGATCAATTGGGCTGGTTCTCTGGTAAACCAGCTAATGGGAACGATAGTGATGCAATTCTTAAACAAGTTCATCCACAAGTGGCAACAGTCGATAGACTCCTTTGGTCAATTCGCCTACCCTATGGTTCTTAGAATCCTCACCAAGATGAACAGGTCACCCGGGGATCATTCGGCAATCTAATAGCAGTCATTAAAAGCCGGTCGTATACTATCGCATTACATGGGTTCTAAATGTCACTAGATTCCTGTTACAAGTGGGGTTAAAGTTGAGAGGATAGAATTTGGTCAATTCGCCCTAACCTATCAGCAAAGATGCCACCACAGGAGAAGTAAGGTGTCCCCTCATAAGTATTGTTGTTCCTGGTCCCCTAAGCCAAGTCATTAAGTACCGCTACATGCTAGACTTGTAATAGTGAATGCCCGGCCGTTAGGAACTTAGACACTCACCCTCTAATTCTTAAGTTCATCCAAACGGTAGGTGATCAGTTGGTCAAATCGCACAAGTAGAAAGGGTCGTCAGTTGATCATATCTTACCCTTCCCGTCTCAGTCCGCTCACCTAGGGTCAGTTGGTCATATCTCCTAGGCAATTCGCCTCTACCGCCATTCAAAACTACTAAAACAAGGGTAGCTACCAATAAGCTATGCATGCATACACTAGAAACAATTAATAACGCAAAAGCATTAATAATAAAAGAATCAAAACTAGGCCAAAAACTAATTCCCACATCTCCAAAATACCCTAGTGGAATGACAAATATAATTACCATGTAAAACAATAAATAAACAAAGACATAACATCAAATAATTAATTGACTAATAATAAATTAATAATCAATTAAATAGAACACAATAAAAATTAATTCGATAACAATTATATTGATAATCAAGATTATGATAAATAATAATGAAACCAAAATAATATTATGATTCAGAAAATAATTACATATCGTGCCAAGGATAAAGCTATCGATCCCCTAGTTGAGTACCGGGGCAAACCCCAAAGGATTTGCCCCATAAAAACCTGAAAGATATCTTAAATGACAAATATTGTCATCTATTTATAATGCAAAATTAGGGTACCATGCAACTTGGGCCCGGGCTTTTAATAATTGCGGCGTAACTAAATTAATAAGTTACGCCGTAACTCTTTGTAGCTTCATATAAAATAACCGCATTTAATTAATTACGGCGTAATTAAATTATAATTACGCCGTAGCCTTCGAAACTTTGCACCCAAGTAATTAATTACGGCGTAACTAAACATCGGGTTACGCCGTAAGACTTCGTCGTCTCATACTTATCTGCTCCGAAATAATCTCTATGGCGTAACTAAATTGCATGTTACGCCGTAACCTTCACAAAATAATTACGACGTAACCATGAGAAATGGTTACGCCGTATCCTTCAAAGCATCATAATTACACCGTAACATTATTAATGAGTTACGGCGTAATCTTCACAAATAATTAACAAATATGAAATGCAATTATGAACGAATATAGTTTTATATCACATCTTTTCCTGAAATGCAATTATGAACGAATATGAAAGAATTAAGTACCATATTAATATAAATGAGGCCATAAACATGGGAATTTGATATATAAAAGATTAGGCTAATTTGAAGTTATCATTAGGTCATGAGTCGGACACTTGTAGAGGAGGTCGTTGTATCTATCCCACACTTGATTCAACGTTTCATCATCATCTTGTTTGAAATTATGGATTTCCATGAGCTGATTAGATATTTTTTAAGGAGGACAATATCTTTGGATGAAGTGCTTCTTTAGTAGAGCCCATTTATCCCCAGGCGGGCAATCTTTCAATCCATCTTCTTGCTCCCCCAGTAAGAGTCATGGGGAACACTCATAGCATAACAGCGTCATGAGAAATACCAAGAATGCTGAAAAGGCTTGCGATGTACAAGACATTCTCAACGTGTTCATACGCATCTTCGTCCCTGTTTCCTGAGAAAGGGTTAGCACGAAGCTCCCTCATTAACTGTTCTTTAATCTCGAAACGGACATTAGTTCCAATTGCAGGTCTTACGAGCCCCGACCATTGTTCTTCTTTTATCAACGCCAAATATTCCTCAAGAATGAGGTCATCAATGTTAACAACTTTCATAGTACCTAAAACTAGAAAAGAAATCGTGAGAAATTTGAGAGAATTTAAAAGAAAACAAAAATGAAAGACTTAATGAAAACCCAAGTATAACTCCCCGGCAGCGGCGCCAAAAACTTGATGCAGGTTTTACTGACCTGTTTTTAATATTTATAAGTGTTCGTTATACCTATTGTCTATCCTAACGCACTAACGGTCAGTGTACCCGATCATGTGTAGTGTAATATTCGGTAAAACCGAGGTCGTCCCAAGAGCTATGTGAGCGGATTCTAATTAAGTCAAGGTGTCACATATTTTAATTGGATTTAAGATTGAAATGATTAATTAACTACTAAAGCAAGAAATGCAAGAAAGCAAATAAAGGCGAGGGTTGTGATCAATAGAGGAGAAGCGTGCTAACCTAGTTACTCATCCTATCATGTTAAGTTCACGTTTAAATACTTCCAATTGCTTCAAGTGGGGTTTTAAGTCGCTAGGACAACATTTGGTCAGTTCGTCCTAATCTATCAGCAAAGGTTTCCACCGGAGATCAAGCTACTACCCTTGAAAGTCTAGTTGTTTTTTGTCCCCTAAGCCAAATCATTAAGTTTCGCTACATGCAAGATTCATAACAATGAGTGACCGAGCGCTAGCATCTTAGACACTCATCCCTAACTTCTTAAGTTCATCCAAATGGTAGGTGATGAGTTGGTCAAATCGCACAAGCGAAGAAGGGTCATCAGTTGGTCAATTCTTACCCTTCCCACTCAGTCTACCTACTTAGGGTCAGTTGGTCATATCTCCTAAGCAACTAGACACTACCGTCATTCAAAATTACCGAAACAAGGGTAGAAACCAACAAACTATGCATGCATACACTAGAAATAATTATACGGAAGCATCTAAACATAAACAAAACAATTAAGGAATTATAACTAGGCTAGCACCAGAGGTGCTTAGCCGATCATATTAACTGAAACAATCGATTCAATGTTTAACATAATGAAATACATGAATTGAAAGTAAAATAAATGATAGATTGCTAATGCTTATCGTTAGGGAGTGATTTCTCCCTTGGAGATGGCTCCGTATGCTCCTCAAGATCTGCCTTCAGCCTCCTACCCACGTTCTCTGCTTTTGTGTGTGAAGTGAATGATGATGAAATGCAAAATTTTAGGCGGTATTTATAGGCCAGATCTAGTTACGGCGTAAATTAAGTTGAGAGTTACGCCGTAACGTCAATATCTTCGTTTGTTGCTCTGGAAAAGCTGGTTACAGCGTAACACATGAAATGAGTTACACCGTATCTTCAATAAATCATGATTACACCATAATTGTGGAAAGAGTTACGACGTAGCTTGCAGCGGCATGGAACATCATTTGACCTAATTAGTTATGGTGTAATCCTGAGATGGAGTTACGCCGTAATCTTCAGTTTAGTTGGTCTTCTGAGCTACGCTTTTGTTACGGCGTAATGTGAGAGAAGAATTACGCCGTAATCACTTCAAAATGGGCATACTATCAAATATCTTCAATAAACTCTCCAAATCCGCGTCTCATTAGTTCCAATGCTCGTAATTTACCTGATAGTGAAATATAGAGGAAAACAAGCGAAAATCCATAAAAATGATATAAAATACGAGCATTATGGGGGACTATTGATACTTAATACCATTTGGATGAACATAAGAATTAGGGGGTGAGTGTCTAAGTTCCTAACGGCCGGGCACTCACTATTATAAGTCTAGCATGTAGCGGTACTTAATGACTCGGCTTAGGGGACCAGGAACAACAGGACTTATGAGGGGAAACCTGACTTCTCATGTGGTGGCATCTTTGCTGATAGGTTAGGGCGAATTGACCAAATGTTGTCCTCTCGACTTTAACCCCACTTGAAACAGGAATCTAGTGACATTTAGAACCCATGTAATGCGATAGTATACGACCGGCTCTTAATGACTGCTATTAGATTCCCGAATGATCCCGGGTGACCTGTTTATCTTGGTGAGGATTCTAGGAACCATAGGGTAGGCGAATTGACCAAAGGAGTCTATCGACTGTTGCCACTTGTGGAAGAACTCGGTTTAAGAATTGCATCACTATCGTTTCCATTAGCTTGTTTACCAGAGTACTAGCCCAATTGATCACGTGACACCTTAAATATTATCAATCATATCATTAAAACTTATTTATTTGACTAATTTAATTATTTAGACAGTTAGGAATCAACCGTTCTTGGGACGACCTCGGTCTTACCATTCCCTCACTACATGCGACCGGGTATACTGCCCGTTAGTGCATTAGGTAGGCCATAGGTAGACGAGTTACTATAAATGTAAAAACTGGTCAGTAAAACCTGCATCAAGTTTTTGGCGCCGCTGCCGGGGAACGGTCTTCATATTTTTGGCTATTTGATTGATATTATTCTACAATTTTGTCTTCTGTCTTGAGATTACGGCGTAACCTTGGCCATGGTTATGACGTAATCTATTCTTATATTATATCAGGTTTCTTTCAGACTGAAGTTACGGCGTAGTTATTAATAGGACTTACGCCGTAACCTAGTCTGAGACATCTTAAAATTATGAATGATGTGTTTTATCTCACTTGTTGCTCATGTTTATTATTTTTACACATTTAATGCACGAGGTTTGATAGTGTGCCGGTTGAGCAGGAAGAACAAGTGAAGGGAATCTCGACAAGATCATAAGCCGAGATTAGCTGAGCAATGGACATTATTTGGAGACGTCCGATTGATGGCTGCCGCAGGAGTCTAACTTAAAGACTCAAGGGAGTTAAAGAAAAATTCTCGTCGGGAGACTACCCGTCCCTATCCTAGATTTAGTTTTTTATTTTATTTTTCTTAGACCTTTTTGGATATTTTTGTAATTTGTTGTTTTTGTTTTGGGTTTGGTATGTTTTGTTTATCTTCTTTACGTGTATAAAAACCAAAGATAGATGATAGGAGTTCCGATAACTCCTCTTGATCACGTAGGGAGAAGTTGACACTTTGGGAAAAACAACATCAGTATGTAATTACGGCGTAATGGGCCGATCCATTTACGCCGTAACTGGCGATCAGTAAGGACATCTGCCCACTTCTACTTAACTATGGCGTAACTAGGCCGATCTAGTTACGCCGTAATTTCCTTGTTCCATGTATCTTCTTTCTCAGGGCTTTCTTATTACTCCGTAATTGGGCCGATCCAGTTACGCCGTAATCCCTTCCTGGTACACATTTTATTAAGTCAACTGAACCTACGCCGTAACTAGGCCGATCCAGTTACGACGTAACTATCCTCTGATATAAATTCTTTTTAATAAAAACAGTTTCAAAACATTTTCATAACCTTGTATTAGTCATTAAATGAACTTTGTGGGTGTGTTCCCTATAAACCCACACGAGACTTCACTCGTCCACTCGGGACACCGAGGGGTTTAAAAGGCTTGTTATATGCGCTAAATGCAACCGTGATTCCTACGAAAGCGAGTTAGGTTTTATTTTGTTTTTATTTGTCGTGCTATTTTTGCTTTTTATCCGGAATTATGCTTTTTGGTATTAGTTTTTCTTGCAGCAATAGGTTGATGATTATGGAAAGATATTTGGTTGCAAGGAAACACTTTTTATCCATCCTAGTTGAGTGACATGGTGTTGGAAAATTGATGAGAAGTTGGATGTTGCTAGAGGAAGCGTATTTGGAGCATGTTACGAGAAGTGACATTTATTGATCATGTAGAGCAAATCCAGGTTCTCAACTAGGGGATCGATAGCTTTATCCTTGGCACGATATATAATTATATTCTGACTCATAATATTATTTTGGTTTCATTATTCATGATTTTGATTCTAATTTAATTGTTGGAGCATTTTTATTTATTGTGTTATAATTAATTGTCTTTTAATTTACTATTGGCCAATTAATTATTAGATGTTATGTCTTTGTTTATTTATTGTTTTCTATGGTAATTATATTTTTCATTCCACTAGGGTATTATGGAGTTGTGGAAATTAGGTCTTGGCCTAGTTTTGATTCTTTTATTATTAATGCTTTTGCGTTATTAATTGTTTCTAGTATATGCATGCATAGTTTATTGGTAGCTACCCTTGTTTCGGTAGTTTTGAATGGCAGTAGAGGCTAGTTGCTTAGGAGATATGACCAACTGACCCTAGGTGACTAGACTGAGACGGGAAGGGTAAGATATGACCAATTGACGACCTTTTCTACTTGTGCGATTTGACCAACTGATCACCTACCGTTTGGATGAACTTAAGAATTAGGGGGTGAGTGTCTAAGTTCCTAACGGCCGGGCACTCACTATTATAAGTCTAGCATGCAGCGGTACTTAATGACTCGACTTATGAGACCAGGAACAATAGGACTTATGAGGGGACACCTGACTTCTCCTGTGGTGGCATCTTTGCGGGCGAATTGACCAAATGTTGTCCTCTCGACTTTAACCCCACTTGAAACAGGAATCTAGTGACATTTAGAACCCATGTAATGCGATAGAATACGACCGGCTCTTAATACCTGCTATTAGATTGCCGAATGATCCCGGGTGACCTGTTCATCTTGGTGAGGATTCTAAGAACCATAGAGTAGGCGAATTGACCAAAGGAGTCTATCGACTGTTGCCACTTGAGGAAGAACTTGGTTTAAGAATTGCATCACTATCGTTTCCATTAGCTTGTTTACCAGAGAACTAGCCCAATTGATCACATGACACCTTAAATAATATCAATCATATCATTAAAAGTTATTTATTTGACTAATTTAATTAATTAGACAGTTAGGAATCAACCGTTCTTGGGACGACCTCGGTCGTACCATTCCCTCACTACATGCGACCGGGTACACTGCCCGTTAGTGCCTTAGGTAGGACATAGGTAGACGAGTTACTATAAATGTAAAACCTAGTCAGTAAAACCTGCATCAACCGACATGCTCACTCTTTGTTGGATCATGATATTTTTTCATCAGAGGTGTGGAAGCATTGCTTGAAGGTATCAGGACATATCAGAGCTTATCATGATTTCTTTGATTATGAGCTTGAGGTGTGAGCATGCAATTATGGATTGACATCTCAATTTCGATAAGCTACAACCATCAGATGTTCCTGCAAATAACAGTTTGCAATAAAACACACGAAAGTGTCTTTGTTCACTTTCGTTGAATAGGGTTGCAAAAACCACGGTTCCCCATTGATCAGTATAAATACTGCCTGTGATCAGGTAGAATTCCTAAGAATCTCCTTGACAGGGTTTTGCAGCTTTACCTGCTAATCTGATGCCCACCCAGCCTCATATTGTACCGGAATGGTATTTCCTACCGATCCATGCCATCTAGCCGTTCTCAAATCGGAGCGTCCCAAAGTAGACAACATGGAGTGAGTGAAACAGCGAATTGAGATTCACTAATTGATGAGAAATTGATTTGAAAAACAATCGCTGATTGCTGAAGAAAGAGATTTTACAATACAATGAAAGTTTTATGCGAAAAATCAAGTTTCATTCATAAATACTTTTCTTTGAGAAATTAACGCTCAGTCAATGTGCTATGAGAAAAGAATTGTAGAGCACATCGAAAGGTTTTCAAAAGTATCCGTGAATCCATTTCCTGGACCAAGGTTGATTCAAGAGTGAATCGCCCCATTGTTTATATCCAGTTGTAACAAGTTTGATTCTTGGAGAATCTCACATGTTACCCACCAAGAGCTTGTTTGATGTTGGCTCTAAAAGGATTTCCATCTTCATCGTGAATGCTTAAAGTGTCACTCGGATGTTCTAGAAAATACCACTAGGATAATGTGTAGGACTCTCAATATATAATCTTACTTTCCACATTGTGTGAAACATCAAGTCTTCATGAATTGTGTGTCCTAATGAGATTTATTGTGATGATCTCATGGCTCTAGACTTGATAGTGAATTTTGGTTTCCTATTTGGAGACTAGGGAGAGGGTCTCCTTCTTCAATATCAACTATCTCTAAGAGAAAGTCGATAGATTATGTAGGTTCCCCGTGAGAATGAAACAAGTCCTTTTAAGAGAACTTGAGTAGCTTGGGAATTTTAGTCCAGTGCGTCACTGGGTCCATGACGTCTTGTCTTTAATACCGGCGTTACCTTAGTAACTACCAGTAGCATATGTATTGAACCCGGTTTCTGCCCTAAGGTTGAATTAGATGAGGGCCATTTATTTTCACCCTTTCACTTTTCATGTCTTTTTCATTCTTCAACCCCTTCAGTGCTTACCGAGACTTCATTACTAGAACCTTGTTGGGTTTATTCCAGTTCTAGAACTATCTCAGTTGGCACTCTTCCTTTATTCTCACTTTTCCCCTTTTTTCATCATACCTAGGGACTTCTACACTATCTAGTGGATTGTCCCTGGGTAGATCCCTCCGACTCTGGGGGGATCATGGGAACTAATACCTAACCCTACCATCCTTATAACTCCAATACATAAAGTAAAATGGTTGGTCTTGTGGTGTAGTTCTTTCCACCTTGAAACCAAATGAAAACCATTTTGAAAAATCGATCAAGGTACTTGTGATATCAAATCAAAGCATTTTGTACCTTAATTGTTGTGATCATCATAAATGCTCCCCCTCAATCATGTGCTATGCGTATTAGAAATTGTTTGGCACATGGAGGAAGGATCCAATTACTCTTTTCTCATGGTTTCGTCTTGATTTTGTATTCTAAAATAATCACCATCTTTCCTCCGATCAAATCTAGTATTTAAATACTTTAGACAAAACATTCTGGGGAAAGATGTGGATTTCTTTTTAAACTTTTACTGATAAGGAGCATTTAATCGCTCCCCCTTAATATGTGCATCGATATTTGAAAGTGTGTAGCACATATTAGAGAGAACCTACACTTTGAGTCAAAATGATCACCTTTTATCATATTTCATATTTAAATTACATTCTCTCCCCCGATCAAAAATTTCAAACCCTTTGAGATTTGTGATCCCAATTGATTTAAATCATTTAGAGGATTTTTTGGGGAAATATGTGGCTTTGTTTAAACACATCAAAGTCTGGATGACTAAAGCACAAATATTTTCTGATTCAGGAGATCAGGCAAGTCAAAGTTGATGTATGTCTGAAATGATGTTTGAGAGATCTTTAAGTAAAATATACATTTCATTTTGAAAGATCTATGAGCATTTATAAAAAAAAATCATACATTGACACATAACACGAGAACTTTATTCACCACTTTTTAAAAAGTACAAACTGGACAAAGTAGAATGCTCATTTTGGTACCAATTGTTTGAAAATATCTTCTTTAAGATGTTTGAGATGTTTGAAATCACTCTCCCCCTCAATCAATGACCGTAGTCGTTGATTGAGTGACAAATAATTTGACAAAATGGAGTCTAGTTGATTTAAAAAAAATTGAGTCCGATATATTTTAAACCAATATTATCACCGTGAGAAAACAAATATTTTTCAGAAGAATTTTTGAAATGAGAAATATTTGTAGAGGAACATTCGTCTTTTTGTCGACAAATTTTCCTGATTATTGATTTTAGGATAAGTGCTCGAAATTTAAAGAAATGGATTTAGCGCAACACTTTCCTTTCTTTAAAAGCGGGGTTACAGTCTAATAACTGCAAACCATTTGTTTAAGTCTGGGTTTCTGCCTGAAATGACAGTAAGCCATTGTTTAAGCGCGGGTTACAATCTGTAGTAATAGTAAACCATTGTTTTGAGACATGTTTTGAAAAGTATTTACACCTTCTGCTCAAACTTCATCTAAATTCTCGTGCCATTATTGAATGACATTTCTAAGACCGTAGATGTTACCAGAAGACATGCCTTGAGAAAAACAATATTTTTGGTATTTTTCAAATTTTCTGATTTTTTATGGATTTTTGTTGATTTTATATTTTTCTATTTTTGTTTTGTTGGTTTTATAATTTTTTATTATGCTTTTTGAAAAATATTTAAAAAAAAATTGGTAAAGAAATTCCTTTACTCCTCATCCTATTCCTATAAGCGTTTGAGTGTTTCTGGCTGTAGACTCTTCATGCCGAGCGCGGTAGGATAAACTCAAACCGATCTCTTGGAAGAGGTTTTGTGAAGATGTCTGCCAACTGATACTCAGTCCTTACAAAGTAGAGCTCAACCACACATTTCTCTACTTGTTCCCTGATGAAATGATGTCGAATGTCAATGTGCTTTGATCTTTAGTGTTGGACATTGTTGCAGCAGAGAGCGTTGGCACTTTTGTTGTCACAGTACAGAGGAATTTTGTTAAATACAAAGCCATAGTCAGATAGTTGGGATCTCATCCATAAGATTTGAGCACAACATGATGACATGGACATGTATTCAGCCTCTGTAGAAGATATAGAAGTACTTATTTGCTTCTTTGAAGACAATATCACTAACTTATCACCCAAAAACTGAGCACCTCCTTACGTACTTCGACGAGTATCTTGACACCCTGCATGGTCAGCATCTGCATAGGCTGTTAGTGACATGGCGGTGTCCTTTGGATACCAAAGTCCCATGTTAATGGTTCCTTGGAGATACCGAAAGACCCGTTTAACCGCTTCAAGGTGCTTTTTAGCCTAGTAGCGAGCACACATGCATACAACGAACATAATGTTAGGTCTACTGGCAGTGAGATACATTAAGGATCCAATCATACTACGATATTTAGTTTGATCAACAGGGATCCCAGAGAGGTCCTCATCCAGTTTGTTTTTCTCCACCAAGGGAGTGTCAACAGGGTCACAAGAATCAAATCCAAATTTATTTAACATTTCATTAGTATATTTAGATTGATTAATGAAATGCCTCTAGGACTTTGAGAAATTTGTAATCCAAAGAAAAATGACATTTGAAATTTAGAGCCCGTCTCTTTTGAAAAATGGTCAATATCATTAGGGTCGGTCAAGACAAAAATAATATCATCAATATATATTTGAACATGAATTAAATGTTTTCCTGACTTTCGAGTGAACAGTATGGGATCAACAACGCCTTTGTAGAATCTTTTAGCGAGAAGAAACTTTGACAACGTATTATACCATGCTCTTGGAGCATACTTCAAGCCATAGATAGCCTATTTTAGACGGTAGACATAGTTAGGATGCTCAGGATCCACAAAGACTTTTGGTTGACTAACGTAGACTACTTCTTTGAGATCACCATTAAGAAACGCAGTCTTTACATCCATTTGGTAGACTACCATATTCTTGCTGGCAACATTAGCAATGAAGATTCTGATAGCCTCAATTCTTGCAACCGGAGCAAATGATTCCTCAAAGTCAATACCCTCCTCTTGTCGATACACGTTAGCAACTAGTATTGCCTTATTCTTTAGAACGTCACCATGATCATCAAGTTTCACCTTGAAGATCCGCTTTAGAGCAATAATCATAGCACAATATGGAGGAGGTACTAATTCCCATACATCAAGACTATCGAACTCATGGATTTCATCTTGCATAGCACTAAACCAGCTGTCCTCAGAAATTGCTAATTTGGCATCTTTTGGTTCGATCTTTAATAGTACAGAGTTGAAAAAGAACCATAAGGCATCAGTGGCAAGTTGCTTTCTAGTAGATACCAACCGAGACGGATTCACAATGATGTTATCCAATGGATGATCATGTGTCCATTTTCTAAGATGGTCATGTGGTTGTTGATAAGGTACTGAAGTAGCAGAGTTAGGATCCCCTAGTGAAGATGCTTTAGGAGTGGGTTCAGGGGAAAATATATTCTCAAATGGAGCATCTTCAGGAGTAGCAAAGGTATTATCTTCAAAAGAATTATCAACTTAAATTCCTTGATGTATTGAAGATAATTGAAGATTCGATGATGATGGTGAATGGTCAGCAGATGGAGCATCTTGTGATATAGAAATAGAGATCGTTGGACCATTTGGATTGGATGGAGCAGGAGCAGTTGTAGGCTCAAAATATTCATCATATATCGGATCAAATAGCTTCTTCAAATCTTCTTCTCTGGGAGGTACATAAGGAGTTGCAAGAGTGGGATTCTGTACAAGACCCGAACTAATGGGTCCAAGTGTCAAAAGTTGAGGTGCGGGTCCAGAACTGGATTGTCTAGGAGCCATTTGCTCAGTCAGCTCATCGAACATAACATGAATAGTTTCCATAATATATCGGGTTCTTTTGTTGTAGATTCAGTAACCCTTCCGATTAGGTGCATAACCAATGAAAAATCCAATATCAGCCTTAGCTTCTAACTTACTAGATCTTGACCATCATTGGTTGGATAGCACAAAGCCCAAAATACACGAAGAAAGGAGAGATCCGGTTTTCTTTTGTGCACTAAATCATATGGAGTTTTTCCATGAAGAGTTTGTATTAGGGAATGGTTTTGAGTGTAACAAGCAGTGGCAATGGCTTCCTCCTAGAGAAACATTAGAGCTTTTGAGAACATTAGCATAGTCCTAGAAGCTTCCACAAGAGTACGATTACGCCTTTCAACTACACCGTTGATTTAGGAAAATCAATAATAGAGAAGTGTAGTAATGGGTAACTCAAACGTGTTAGGTTTGAGCACCGAGATCGTTCCGAACGAGTGTTGAATGGAATTTTCAACTCACGTCGCGATTATCGGGATTTGAATGTTTTAAAAGGGATTTTTGGGATTTCTACACTATGGAGCAATGGAAAGTAAAGGGAAGCAATTAAGGAGGCTAATTCTATGATGCAATAAAGATATAACAACTAATTATGCAAATTTAACTCAAAAACGCAAATTACGAATTAACTAAAACGCGAATTAAGTGCAAACTTGTAAAGGATCGATATTTTTTGTGTTGAATGATTCGGGTGGTCTTGGGAGATCAAAATACATGTTTTCCATTTTAGAGAGAGAAAGTAGAGAGAGAGAGGGTGTTCTTGCTAGAGAGTTGGTTTACAAAAAGTGAAAGATTAGATTAGAAGCCCCACCCCTTCCATGGATGGAAGGGGTATTTATACTTACAGACTACACGACCTCCTATCGGCCTGTGGATCAGGGATACAGTGGGTAAAGACCCGTCCTTCCTCCACGGTGTTGCACTACGCTAAACTAAACTAATAACTAACTAGTAAACTGATAAATAACGTAACTAACGACAAGTCTACGAGCTAAACTATGCTAGATAATATTTGGGGTGACCGACTCTTCACTATGGAATTTTCTAATTCCTAACAATCTCCCCCTAAGGGAGGTCACCCCATGTTTTACATTTCGAATCCTAGCATTCTATTCTTGTCTTTGTTCTTGAGCTCGTAGACTTCAATTCTTCATTTCAACAATCTTTGTGCTTTAGTATTGATTCTTCAAAGTCCGTACTGATTTGTACTTTTAGTGGAGGCCTTTAACTGATCCACATCTTTGATGATCTTCGAGCTTTCTTTGAGATCATCAGCCACAGTAAATCTCTCTGGATCATCCATAGTAGTGTTGCCATCATGTGAAGTTGTGACTTTCGGACCGACATGCTCACACTTTTGAATCATGACATCTTTCCATCAGAGTAGCGGAAGCCTTACTGGTTCATGATATTTGCAGCAGCGTAGCAGAAGCATAGTATAAAAATATCAGAACCAGGTTATGTAGATATGCACCAGTCATGATTTCTTCAATTAAGTGTGGTTGCTGTGAACATGCGGCTTTGGATTGACTCCTCAATTCTGATCAGCTGCAATCGTCGGGGTGTACCTGCATACGACAGTTAGCAATAAAGCGCACGAAAGTGTCTTTGATCACTTTCGTTGAATTGAGGTACACGGCCCACGGTTCCCCGTTGATCAGTACAAGTACTGCCTGTGATCAGGTAGGATTCCTAAGAATCTCCTTGACAGGGTTTCGCAGCTGCTCTAGCTGTTCTCAAACCGGAACATCTCAAAGAAGACAACACGGAGTGAGTGAACCAGCGAATTGAGATTCACTGATTGATGAAAAATTGATTTGAAAACAATCGCGTATTGCTTAGAATAAAGAGTTTTGCAATACGACGAAGGTTTTTTGAGAAAGATCAATTTTCAAACAAAACACTTTTTGTATTTGAAAATAGTACACAATCGACGTGCTAGCAAAAGAAAGGATTCGCACATCGAACGGTTTTTCTAAAAGTATTTTTCAATCAGATATACTTTTTGAATTTGAAATGAATACACATTCGACGTGCTAGAGAAAAGAAGGTTTGCACATCGAACGGTTTTTCCAAAAGTATTCGTCAATTCCATACCTGGACCAAGGTTGATTCAAGATTGAATCTCCCCATCGTTTCTATCCAGTTGTCACAAGCTTGATCTTTTGCAAGATCTCACATGTCACCCACCAAGAGCTTGTATGATGTTGGCTCTAGAAGGATTTCCATCTTCATTGTGAATATTTTCATATCACTCGGATGTTCTGGCAATACCACAAGGATAATGCGTAGGACTCTTAATATATACTTACTTTCCACATTGTGTGAAAAAGAAAGTCTTCAAGAATTTAGTGTCCTAACGAGATATTGTGGATGATCTCTTGGCTCTAGACTCAATAGTGCACTTTTGGTTCCTGTGCCGGAGACTAGGGAGAGGGTCTCCTTCTTCAATATCAACAATCTCTAAGAGAAAGTCGATAGATAATGTCGGTTCCCCGTGAGAATGAAACAAGCCCTTTTAAGAGGAACTTGAGTGGTTTGGGAAGTTTAGTGTAGTGCATCACTGGGTCCATGATGTCTTGTCTTCAATATCAGTGTTACCTTAGTAACCACCAGTAGCATATGAATTGAACCCGGTTTCTGCCCTAAGGTTCAATTGATGGAGGGCTATTTCTTTTCACCCTTTTATCATTCATTTCTTTTTCATTCTTCAACCCCTTCAGTGCTTACCGAGACTTCATTACTAGAACCTTGTTGGGTTAATTCCAGTACTAGCTCTGTCTCAGTCCGCACTCTTCCCATATCTCACTTTTCTCCTTTTTTCATCATACCTAAAGACTCTACACTATCTAGTGGATTGTCCCTGGTTAGATCCCTCCGGTTCTGGCTGGATCGTGGGAACAAATACCTAACCTAACCATCCTTATAACTTCATGCATAAAATAAATTGGTCGGTCTTTTGGTATTGTTCTTTCCTTCATGAAACCAATTGAAAAATCATTTGGAAAACCAATCAAGGTACTTGTGATACGAGATCAACGCATTTTGTACCTTAATAGTTTTGATCATTTAGAAAACCTCCCCCTCAACATGTGCGTATGATTTATAAATTGTTTAGCACAAGGAGGCAAGAGGACTTTGAAATATTTTCTTTGATCACAATTTTCATACGAAAAAGCCATTTGATTTTCATGGTAAAATTCTCCCCCTCAATATGTGCATAGGATATTTGAAATCATTTTTATCACATAGAGGCAAGAGTTAATTTGAAGCACATCCACAATCACAAGCGCCATTAAGAAACCATTTTAAAACTCAATCAAGGTACTTTATGAATCACTTTAAAAAGCTTTCGTACCTCGATAGTTTATTTGCTCCCCCTCAATATGTGCTTCGAGATTCGAAAGCGTTTAGCACATATGAGAGAGCAGCGTGCACAATTAAATCAAAACGATCACCTTTTATCAAATTTCATTATTAAATCACAAATTCTCCCCCGATCAAAAATATCAACCCCTTTGAGATTTTGGATCCCAAGTGATTTAATTAGGTTTAGAAAATATGGGAGAAAATGTGGCCTTGTTTAAATACTCATCTGGTTTTTGGATAAATCCTCCTCCTCAACATGTGCATTGTATATTTGAAATCTTTTGGCACATGGAGGCAGGAGTGCCTATAAAGGACTAAAACCAATTCCATTTAAAACAGATTTGAGATTTAAAACACGATCTCTACCCCGATCAGAAATATCAAACCATTTGAGATTTGTGATCCCAACTGATTTAAATCATTTATAAAATTTTGGGGAAAGACGTGGCAAGATTCAATTTTGAAAGATGACGGATATGGACCATTTTAAGACATTAAAGATTGTTAGTGTCAGGTATGATAGTTTTTAAGAGATCTTTTAAGTAAAACAAAACAATTTCACAATCAAACAAGAACAGAAAAGATTTCATTTTGAAAGACCTTGATTCTAAAGAAAAAAATCATACCATGACATAACATTAAATCTTTAGATCACCACTTATTGTTGTACAAAACGGACTTGATAGATGAAATATCGTTTTGAAAATATTTAATTTAAAATCACTCTCCCCCTCAATTGATGACTGAAGTCGATAATTGAGTGACTTAGATTTTGATAAAAATGAAGTCCAGTGATTTTCAAAATTTAGTTCAATTTATTTTCAAAAACAATATTTTTCCATTTTCAAAACAATTTTAATCAAAGTTTTTAGAAAATTGTTTAAAAATGGTATCCTGCACAAAGATACGTTAGGTGGTTGAGAAGCTTCCGTTGTTGCTGTAGGGCTTGGAAGAAAAACCGTCTGCAGATGCAGTGAGACTTCTTTTTACGTTGCATTTTGAATGCCAACTGAGGTCAAAGTAAGCTCCGTTTCTTCAATCTCTTAGAAGAAAACCATCTGCTGATGCAGTGAGACCTCTTATGTTGCATTTATGCCAACTCTCCATGGAAGTCCAATTAAGCTTCGTTTCTTCATTTGTCAACCCAAGAAATAGTTACCCTTTCCTTTCGGCATCCAATCATCTTCAATTGTGGGATCCGGATCGGGAACATTCATATAACCAATATACCTGCATATGTTAGTGAACACACATACAGATATATGGTGGTCGACATCACCCAAACAGCAATCGACTAAGAAAAGTCAATGTAACATATCAATCAGATCATATAAATGTATGGGAATAATGTGTACATCAACTCTAATCATCTAATCCTAGCAATCATATCCTAGGCACCTAGTCCTTCAACATAGGTTAACATCATTTTTAATTAAGCATATTAGGATAATTAAGAAAGCCCGTTAGATGATATAGATTTGAAAACATTATCCCCCTCAATCAATGACTCAATTTGTGAAAAGTTTAAAAGTGCTGAAGTCATTGATTGAGTTTGCAGATTTAATAAAAACTATGAAACTGATTGTTGTTAAAGCAACTCATTTACCACCATTTTTTGAAAACACCAAATATTTTTCTGAAGAATTTTAGACGGAAAAACATTTGTGTAGGAACAGCAGTCCTTCGACATACTTTCCTTGTTTTGTTTTTAGGATAAGTGCACGAAATATTTGAAAATTGGTTTAGCGCAACACTTTCCTTCCTTTAAAGAGCGGGTTGCTATCTGAAAAAATAGCAAGCCATGGCTTAAGCGCGGGTTACAGTCTGAAGTAACTGTAAGCCATAATTTTTGACATGTTTTGAAAAAGAATATTTACACCTCCTGCTCGAACTTCATCTATGGTCCCGTGCCATTATTGAATGACATTTCTAAGACCGTAGATGTTATCGATACCAGAAGACATGTCTAGGAAAACATATTTTTGGTATTTTTTCAAATTTTCTGATTTTTATGGGTTTTTGAATGTTTTATATTTTTCTATTTTCTTTTTGTTGGTTTTATATATTTGTATTTTGTTTTGCTGGTTTTATATTTTTGTATTTTGCTTTTTGAATAAATATATACAAAGATAGAGAAGATGATATAATTTAAGAGGATGGTGATACGAGTACCGAGATAAGGATATCAAGCAGCACGTCGTAGAAGATAGAAGTCATCAACTCTTAAACATTCACCACCAAAGCTTCCAGGGCTCTTGAATCGAAGAAAGAAATTGAACCATCTGAAAGTGAGACTTTGGCAGCTTCCCCTCAAACCGAAAATCCTTTAGCTGAGCAGATTCGAAGCTCTATTTCAAGCTTGCCTTAGCCAGGTGCACAGAGAAGCACACCATTATCATAAATCCCGCTGCTCCTTTCAAGAATAATCACCGTGATTCTTCGTTCGAGGTTATATCATCAACAAGAACAGCAACATATCATCCCACACATAAATAACACTTCTCAAATTTCCTTTCAACTGACGTCTGAAGCGATCCATTCCAAAAGGTGTCAAGAGAACAATTCCCCCCAAGTAGTTGAGTTGATGCAGTCAGTCTCTTTGTATAATGCTCAAGAACTCTCCCGAATACACATCATGAGGGTAATGAAGAACAACTCCCCAATGTTCACATCTTTCATCCCTGATGAATGTGTATGAAGCTCAAGAACCCGAAGTACACCAATATTCAAGAACTCTCCCGAATACACATCATGCCCGGAAGGAAAACACCTCCCCAATGTTTGTGGTAAACAATGGCTTTCTTCCCTGATGATCGTGTATGAAGCTCAAGGACCCGAAGTACACACATTCCCCAAAGAGAGAACAACCGATAACATTGAAGAAGCAGGCCGAATCACTGATTATCTCTGCGGGTGACAATCTCTGCGGATGTCAACACCGGAATAAGTGATTATATCTCTGAATCACAGATTAAGCCCTCAAGTAAAACAGCTGAGCATCCCCAACGTACACAATTCTCTCTCCCCTGATGATTGCGATAACATCGAGATCATCACACACCAGTGTACCTCTTATATCATCAGAAACTAACTCTTACATCTCTTCCCCCACGTAGTTGGAATAAGAACACTAAACGCCTTGATGAGTAAACCTTGAGTTTCTCTGCGGTCATGACACATGCTTTCCCGGGATATCTTCAATCACTTTGAAGAGTTAAGTTCATCAAGTTTACTCGCCATGAGTCAAACCTTGAGTTTCTCTGCGGTAATAACATTTGTCTTCCCGGGATATCTTCAATTACTTAGAAGTATTAAGTTCATCAAGTTTACTCGCGTTTAGATACGTGTCTCCTTCCCCCTTGCTGGTTTTGACACTTCAGAATCAGCAACATATTATAAGCCCAAATACTAGAAATCTTTATGAGAAGAACACTTGTAATCTTGTAGGAATCAACTTGCTGAAGAATATGAGCAAGTCTAATTGGGGATTAAATTCGACATTTCACTCTCCCCCAATTAGTGCTCTCCCCTAAACCGACAATCTGTTTGATAAATGCTCAGATTAAGAAGAAGTCTTCAGATAATCAAATGCAACGCGTCTTTAGTCTTCTAACATGTAGCAGAAAATGTAGAACCGACTGTAGACTCGACCTTCTTCAAGATTGTCTAGTTGGGGAATAGATAGTTAACATCTTCGACTCACCAAAACAAGAACATCACCAAAAAGCATCCCAATCAACTTACATCTTGCAAATCCCCTTAACTAAAATCCCTCCCAATCAAACAAGAACAGAAAGATGTTCATCAAGGAAATCAGCAATCAGGCGGCAACGAACACACGAGATGGTAACACCAAGCAAACAGTCACATCAAACAAGAACAGAAGGTTGTTCGGAATCATCATGTTGATGTGCACGTGAAGCATTAATCGGAAGCACTTTGTCAATAACCTCATATCAGCTTGTGAAGATGTCAACTAACGGCTCTTAAGAAGAAACTCCATGTGAAGATTACCCGATAAGAAGAAGTTCGGTTCTTACATGAGTTTAGAGCCGTATGACCATTTAAATTCTCAAATAATAATCAACCATGCAGTAATTTCACACTTCTTCTCCCCCTCAAGAATTGCAAACGGAGTTGCCATTCTTGATTAAATAAGTGAAAATCATCCGAATGTTCTATTCACACTTCTCTCCCGCAAAATAAGCACATGATGTCGCCATCTTCATTATAATCGAGCAAGTGGAATGAGAAAAACAATCAGTGGAAGCCCAGTTCACTTGATGACTGAAGCGCATGGAAAAAGTATGAAGCATGTTGATGAGAATGGTCATAATAAGAAGATTTCTCTTCTTCAGAAGATAAAGCGCACTGAAGCGTACACTTTTCTTTTCTTTAGAGAACGAGGCTTGAACTGAAGTATTCAAACGTCATAAGAAGATTTCTCTTCTTCCGAAGATAAAGCGCACTGACACGTACACTTTTCTTTTCTTTGAGGAACGAGGCTTGAACTGTTGTGTTCAATCGTCATAATCTCTCTCTTTTCAGCTCTCTTAGCAAAACATGTAATCAACCCATTATCATTCATTAGGCTCTTTGTCGTGACAACTGATGGAGAAAACCCAATATGATGAATTTGACCCTGAAGTAGACTACCCCGAACTCGTGACTTAAACTTGCACATATGTAACAAAGAGCGGTGTTGAGACTTCATGCCCATTTGAATCTCTAAGTACTCTATACTCTTCAACCAACCAACCATCGAGTATAAGACGTATATCACCTCTTGAAAATCCACAATTGAATGTGACACTGAGCACTACAACGTAACTCCTTAAAGTGATAGTTATTTTGTGATGGTATGAGCCCAATTCCCCCAAGTGGTAAAAGAAAAGGTAAAAGACACCCAACAATAACTAGATTTCCAAGTCTTCGTTTTTGATAATAAGCATCGAACAAGGATCATGAAGAATCTTCATCCAACCATCCCCGATAACTTCAGATACTAAGTACACTCGCCCGTGATATTTTACTTCAACCTCAAAAAAATAATAGTGAATTAACTCCATTGTCACATCTTCTGAACTGCTCAAATCTAGCCTTCTTTGATATTTAAATGAACTTTGATAATGGTTTCATCCCGACCATGGTAGAAGCACGTAACCCCGTAAAACCATATAATAACCAAACTGCCAAGAAGACAACCCAAACACACACCCATTCATAAAATACACCCTTTTATCCCTTCTTCGAAGCAGAAACCGTAACACCAGCATCAGAAAAGATCCCGAACTACACTTTCCTTTTCTCCAGGATGGTTCCATCACTACGGGATTTTACAACTCTATGGTTTAAACCGAAAAATAGTTTCTTTCGCGGGATTTTACAAAACCAAGAATAAACCGTAAGATAGATCCGGAAATGCACTTTACTATTACCAGGATGTTTCCATTGTCACGGGATTTTACATGTCTATGATTTAAACAGAGAAATAGGTTCTTTCGCGGGATTTTACAAAATCAAGACAAAACCGTAAACAATGTCAGCTTGAATGTGTTATGGCAACTTTGGTTTCGGTGAATATCTGTTTTAGGGGAACATGCAGCGGTTCATCAACGGTTCAATATCCAACATCATTAACCATCCAATCAACACTTTGGTAAACACATCATTCACGCAATCTGTCGGCTATTGCAGTGACAACACGGTGAAGTAAACCAGATATGCCAAACTTGATCATGAAGTGAACTTCCCCAGATTTGTTACTTAAACTTGTACTAATCCTCGTGAAAAAGAAACGGTGTACCCAATGTACAAAACCTCTTGACATTCTCAACTGAGTGAGACACCGAAGTGATAGTTACGTTGTGGGTTAAACGAGAAAGAATCACAACCGTAATTAAATAGCCAAGTCTTTATCACCTTCAATAAACGCCCAAACAAGTCATCTTCGCGGAAGGGTAGAAAGAAAGAAGACGAAAATAAGTAAACGCGTCCGGAAAACTTCACTTTAAAACCAAATAAGTAATACCGTCTGAACTGCCCCGTAGTCAACTTAGTTTAACTTTCAGTGCAGGCCGTGACATGATTTTAACCGTGAAAATGTATATACCAAAATATCAAGCATCATCACAACAAGTCTCAACATAAGCTCTTATCATCGTTATCATCACCCAAATCTTATAATCGAATCTCATCGTCAAACCACTATCATTAATTTTCAATTAGCACGTATCAAATCTCATTTATTCCATTGACCAAAAAAATCGGATATACAGTCCAATAAAGAGAATCCCTTTTTTTTTTTTTTTTTTTTTTTTTTTGTCATCCAAATCCAAACCATCACACAAGTTACTCAAACTTGTTCCAACAACCAAAATTAAACCCTATACCAATCGTAACAATACACACGTTCAACTCAAGTATCCAAAAAAAATATCATATTACATCACAATGCATATGGATATTACTACTTGGACCAAAATCATATGTCAAAAGTCAGCTCATGATTAACTGATCTACGTAAGGTCCCTTATATTTTTCCATCTTCAGGCCCATTCTGATCCAAGTAGCAAAGGAAATGAACATGTATACATCGGCCCAAACAAAAGCAAAACCCATCTGATCCATTAACACACCACAACCCTACCTACTCGGGTTATATAACATACTAACCACACACATAAATCCCTAATATACCGTATCTAAACCAAACCCTAATTCCAAGTGCGCCTCTCTCAATACAGGTCTCATCTCATCCTCACAACAAGAAAACGAAGCATCACAAAAACTCACATCAGCAAATAATCCGATCAACAAATAAACACCATGGATACCAAAAGATTCGAGACTCTAATCAATCCTCTCAAACGACTCAGCCCCATTAGTTGAATACCATTCAACATAGAACACAACTATCCTAGAAACGGATAGCCTCGCCACAGGGATGGCTTGAGGAGTGGGTTTAGTGACAGCCACAGAGATGGTATAGAGGTGTAGGACACGGCTTCAAGATCAAAGAATGGTCTCGGGTAGGTATTATGTGGTTGTTTGATGTTTGTAGATATCGGTTTTTCCTTTTGAATATAACGAACTGAGGAAAAGATTATAACAAGATTGTTATTAGTCTTTTCTTTAAATTCGGATATTAATGATGAGTATCTTCAAACAAGGATCGGTGATGTCATAAGTTTTTCTCATAATTGATCTTATAGATCTAATGGCTATTGTAGCACATAGAAAAACAAACTGAGATCCTTATGCATATCAGCTTTTTAATTATATGTTTTGATCAATGATGAATATATTTATTTCATGTGAAAGACACGTAACAGTCTTGATGAACCTTGTTGTATGAGTCTGTCTTGTTTCAAGTATAGTTGTAGGAGATGAGGATGAGGTTGAATAGTTTTGATTGGATGTTGATTAAGAAGTTGGTTTACATTTGATTCGGATCTGTTTGGAACAGCTTCTTCTTAGGACCAAGGATGGTTTAACAACCTGAGGTCGAGTATGTTGGTAAAGGTACTTGTTTTGTGGTCATGGTCTTGTTGTGGTCACGGATAGCTCTTTTTCATCTTCTTTCTGTCAAGTCAAGTAGCTACATCATTGGCATAAGTCGCTACTCTAACTTCAAGTCGCTAACTTAATTTAGTTTGACTAAAAAGTCAAACTTCCACCAAGTCGTTATCATTTTCTTTTCAGTTACAAGTCGCTAGCCTTTCGTAGTCAAGTTGCTAGCACTTTTACAAAGCAAGTCGCTATTGACTTTTACAAGTCGCTATTGACTTGAGTTGACTAAATAGTCAACTCGCTACATGTCTCAACTCGCTATCTGTCCCAACTCGCTACCATGAGTGAAGACTCATGGCAAGTCGCTACCTAGATTCATTACATCTGGACTATTTTGAGGACAAGTCGCTAACATGATGTTCCGGCGAGTTTTCCGACCATTTTCTGACCATATTCAAAGAAAACCCAGAAACTGACATAAACTGCATAAGGTTATTATTATGTACCCAAAACATTAACCATATGACAAGAAACAGTTTGAATCCCATGACAAATATGTAAGACTTTAAAATGGACCATATGACAGTTTACCCAAAAGATACATAGCAACAACTCGTATAAACTGTTTTTCAGAAAAAAATAAGGACATAAATTATCCGACCATTAAAGTGATGTAAAAAAACAGTTTAAGACAAGATTTAAACCACCAAAATAACCACAAAAATCGACCAAAAAAAACATAACCGGTACCAATACCGCATCAAACATAAACCGCATCAAACCATGAAGAAACCCACGAGAATCAACGCACACAACACAACCTAGGCTCTTGATACCAATTGTAAAGGATCGATATTTTTTGTGTTGAATGATTCGGGTGGTCTTGGGAGATCAAAATACATGTTTTCCATTTTAGAGAGAGAAAGTAGAGAGAGAGGGTGTTCTTGCTAGAGAGTTGGTTTACAAAAAGTGAAAGATTAGATTAGAAGCCCCACCCCTTCCATGGATGGAAGGGGTATTTATACTTACAGACTACACGACCTCCTATCGGCCTGTGGATCAGGGATACAGTGGGTAAAGACCCGTCCTTCCTCCACGGTGTTGCACTACGCTAAACTAAACTAATAACTAACTAGTAAACTGATAAATAACGTAACTAACGACAAGTCTACGAGCTAAACTATGCTAGATAATATTTGGGGTGACCGACTCTTCACTATGGAATTTTCTAATTCCTAACAAAACTATTTTAAACTAATCCCTAAAAGTGATCTAAAATTATTTTAAATTGGAAAATGCAATTTGAAAATTATCTAAGAATTAAAACTAATTTTTATGAATTTTCTTGAATTATTTTGAATTAAAATCTAATTTTTGACTTTTAAAATAAATCTAAAATACTAAAAATTATGGAAACTAGTGAGAAAATTATAAAACTATTTTTCAAAAATCTAAATTATCTAAAGAGAATTTTAAAAACTGATTTTGTATTTTTATGATTTTTTGTTTCTAATTTCTATGAATTTAAAACTATTTTAAACTAATTAAATGTCTAAAAATTACTATTTAAACTAGGAAAATTATGGAAAAACAATTTTTATGCTTTTCTTATTTTTATTAATCTAGGAAAAATTGAAAAAATATTTTTTTAAACTTTTTCTGATTTATTTGTATTTAAAGCTAAATAAAAAGTATTAAAAATCTAATTTAAATGCGTAAAATTAGCTAGAGACAACAAAAAATTATGAAAAAATATGTAAAAGTCCTAATTATTATTTAGAAGCTAAGAAAATTCCTAAAAACTTCTTGAGAACACTAATTAGACTAGATGCTTTGAAACTGATGTGATTAAGTTAAAGGAGAATAAGCTATAAGCTAATTCAGGCAACCAGAAGCTACATGACAGTGCACTAAACTAAAACTAACATGAATCAACTTAATGCAACTAGATACTACCAGTAAACTACAGCTAAAAGCAAATGAGCACAAATTCAAGTCCTAATAAAGCTTTACCAAACAGTCCTAACCCCCTGGTTTCAAGCTTAAAAATAAGCTACAAGATAAGCCAAAATCTCAAATCCAGATAACACAATCTCAAATATACCTGGCAAGGAACTTGTAGACTAAATTTGACCCTCAGAGAAGCTAAAGTGAGCTTTTCACAACTGCTGCAAATAGCTGAGACACACTCAGTATTCACTGAGTGTGTGCTCAGGGGATAAATGACCCAAATGAAGCACCAATTTAACCATTTTATAAAATTCACAAAATATTTCCAAAAATACCTTCATATAAACTACCAACAAAAGTTTTAGATTCCAAAGTTTCAGTACTTATGACCCAAAAATGAAAGAATTAAAAATCACCAAAGATCAATGGACAGAACTGGAAACCACTATTTTGACTTTTTATCAGATTTGAATTTTGACTCTTATGGATTTTGATCCTCAATCACAGATTCTAAAATATGTTTTTAGATGAGTTATGACCTATTTATGATAACCTATATTATTTTAAACCTAAAATGCAAGTTCTATCAAATTCCTACTATCTGATATGCATAAGAGAAAAGATTTAGTGTAATTTATACTTAAGTGAAATGCAGATGCAAAATGAAGACTAAAATGACAATATCAAGCGTAAGTGAACCTATAGCAATGATATTTAGCCACTTAACAAACCTCAATCTCAAATTCAAGCCTAATCCAAACACGAGTTACACTAACTGATGCACAACTTATCAACTCAGAACATAGATTCTTTCTTCCACAAGCCTAAATACAAATTCAATTAACTGAATTACACCTACATGTATCAAACTTAACAGCTAAATCACACAGAAATGGATTTGATCAAATTGTGCAGAAACAAGCAGAAATGATGCAGACTATATTAGAACTATATCAAATGATCTACTAAAATTAAAACAGAACACAGATTAATCTAACATGCAAATTAATGACAAACTAAGTTATATTGAAAAAAAATAACACTATGCTGATCACTCTACTCTTACTAAATCAAAAGTAAAAACAGATATTTGGAACATACAAGATGTCCTGCCACTATGTCATGCAATTTAAGCTCCAATTTCTATTATCCTAAACTTATCAACACCATATCAACCCAGATCCAACTCTATATCAGCAATTCACCCATTCCTTCTTATCATTAACCTCAATTGACTTTGTTTGACTGATGTGGAAATTGAATGAAATCTCAGTATAGCTTTAGATTCACACTAAATAAGCTATCAATTAGATTACTAAAGCTTATAGTAACACTAGCATAAACTGAGTTCAACTTTAAAACATAATTGCTATTTTTTTTTAAGGATTTTTCTATTTTTTTGTGTATTTTTTGTTTTGAGAGACAATTAAGCTGAAAACAATTAGTAACAAACTAGATTGATCAAGCTAAGATGATATTAGGCTAATAAAACAGTAAAACAGTAATTAAAAGAGAAATTAGAATTTAAACTAAAAATTTACTTTATTAATGAAAAATGAGTACAAGATGAAATTCAGATACAGAGAATTAAAAGAAACATTAAGAACAATTGAAAACTAAAACTAATACTCAGAAAAATACATGGAATTACAGCTGTGAATAAGGGGGTTTATATAGGGAAGCTAAGAAGCTTGGAATGATCCAGAATTCACATCTTGTGCTTCTTTTGAGCTCGTCTCAACCATTAGATCTTCTCCCATCATCACCCAATTCATCACGACCCTTGGATTAAAATCTCCACTTTGCTTTGGCCAATCACAAGGCAGTTGACACACGGATTGCCAACGTGGCATTCCGTGTGTCAGTGTGTGTCAGTACAAGTACCAATTTACCCTTTAATTGTACTAATTTGATTAATGGATCATAAGGGCATTTTAGGGTTCTAGGGATTCTGGGTAAAATGGTTTTGGGGGTGAATGGATTACGCGGGTAAAGGTTTCGGTTATTTAAGTATTTTTTTAATTGTTTGACCAACGTTGAACCTGGGTAAGTAAAAGTGGGCGTTGACTGGTTGACCGGGTATAAAGGGAAATGGGTATGGACTTGATTTTGGGATTTGGTTATCTTGGGCTTTGGTAAATAAGTTTGGACTTGGACTTAATTAATAATCCGAACATGGTTGAAGGGACTAATCATGTAAAATCTGAAATTCCAAGGACCAATTATGTAATTTTTGAAAAGTATTCCAAGGGTCATTCTTGTCACTACCAAATAAACCAAGGACTAAACTTGCCAAATCTGAATCTCCAGGGATAATTTCTACCAATTGTTGAAACTTGAGGGACTGATTCTGCCATTTCTTTAAAGTTGAAAAAATCTTTTATAAATCATCCTCTCATCATCAAAGTCTTCACAATTTCTCACTTCTGACCTTCCGGCTCAGCTTTAACACTCTTTCTTTCTCGTGCTCGGGTTTTTGTCTGATTTGGCTTTCTTTTGTGTGTTTTGACATATCCGTACCTGCACATGCATAAACTCAAGAAACCAACAAATATTAACAATAAACTTCTATTTTCTGGTTATTTTGGGCATGATTTGGTAAAGAAAAGGTATGTGTTTTAGCACATATCAAAATACCCCAGACTAGACGATTGTCGTGTCCTCACGCAATGCAATCAACTCACGCATCTAAAACTAAGGATTTCAATCTCTTTCTTCTAAACCCATGAAAAGTAGCAAAGATTCCTCAAAAGAGATTAAAAAATCCTCAATTCTAAAAACGCCCCGTTTACCTTTTGTTTCACATATAGATATTACGATTAAGCACATTCATTATGAGTGACGGTTTGTTGAACTTTCATGTCGATCAATAAATCTAACATTTTTCAAACGACATTTTAGGATCACGGAGTAGGAAACACAACTCAGCGAGGAGTGACCATACAGATAGAATACATCGTCCCTGATTTTTCACAAGTCCCCAAACTAAGCGTAAAATCCAAATCATTGTTAAATATGACTCTAGATGCTAATACTAACCATCGAAGTTACTTGTGTAATTACCTTTTGCTCCCATTTTCCTATTTTCCTCTATTTGTTTTATTTTTGTGAGAAATGAATTTCTTCAAGTTTCTCGTTTTGATAATTTTTATTCCGATAAAGATATGATGCTAAGTCGCTAATTAGTTATTCATCTTCTCTCAAGAACCATTGTCTTAAAAATGAGGTCCACATCAAGGAATTTTTATATTTTTTAGTTTTGCATAACTTTTTTTCATTCCATTTTTTTTTTATTTTTTTTTGCACTTATACTTTTGCTTATATGAGCTATGAACTACGGAGCTTCACGGGGTAATTCCAAGACCTTACATGTTTCAGAGTAAAGGATCCAAGGGCCGTTACGACGGAGAATTCCAAGACTCTAAGCTTCATGAAATGAGGATCCCAGTGTGTTAAACCAAGACCTCACCCAATCCCGTCTAGAGGTCCAAGGGCCGGCGTAAGAGGGTAGCCAAGACCTAAACGCCTACTTTTGAAATAAGGATCCAAGGGTCTGATCTCGAACCGCAGCTCATAATTTATTTATTACTTATTACTTATTTATTACGAGTCCTTGATGTGTACCCAATTTTTAAAACTAAGATTCTTTTAAGAATATAAAGAACTAACTATCGCCAAAAACTCAACATCTCTAATTATTTATTCACAAATATGGGGTGAAACAATCTTGTGGGAACAAAAAGCCAGAAGTACCTTCGATGGGCTCTAAAGAGAACCATCTACTCCACGCTTAGCATCTAAACTCATAAGTAACTCTATCATTCATCGATCTCCGCAAATTTAAAATCCCAAATAATGAGATTCGCGGATGCTTAGCCGATAATTTTATATTATCTATGGTTAAGGGAACAAGCTAGGGCTCAACACGCCCGGTCAAGTCAGAATTCTATTCCTACTTTCACCAGCAAAAAGTCAACAAAGTGTCAAAACATATATTAACTTAGCAATTGCTTCATCAAATAATCTCAAGTCTCGCATTTTTAAAGTTACTTATTAGAAACTAGCAAATTCTTGTTTAAGCTTCGCAAATTTAAAATCACTTAGGGAGACTTGCAAATTCTTGGCCTTGTGAGCTAGAATCGCATTTTATAGCCTCTTGTCTAAGCAATTAGCAAAGAATTTTCAAGAAAAAGCATATTTAAAGTAGCTTCTAAGAGACCTGCAAAAACTTTTCAATCATAAAACTAGCAAAAGCTTACAAAAATTTTTAAATTTTCTCATTTTTGCACAATTTTTCATTTTCTAAGGAAAAACAGGGTTGCGAGAGTACACGGCAGAGAATAAGCAAGTGCGGTCAAATCAAATCGAAGATTACCCACCCAAGACTAAAATGAAACATTGTCCTCAATGTTTAAAGGCAAGGTTATTAATGTAAATCTAAAAGCCGTTTATTAAGTATGCTTAAAGATAAACGTTAGTCGATAATATTTGGATATCGGATTTCCATCAGCATCGATCATGAAACTCAAGTGTAGAAAAGACAAACTTTGAGCACGAGAGTCTTCATATCGGGAAAATCCTAGACAAAAACATCACAAACAACAAAACACGAGAAATTGAAGAGGCTAACCCCTTCATGTCAATTATTAGAAAAAAATAGAAAGAAGATAAAGATAAGCATGGGGTTCCTCTCACGAAGCGCTACTATTTTTTATCACCGAGTCGCTAGCCTGACTTGTCCCCGAATTCATTTGTCCTTGGGGAAGAAAATGGTAAAGATACCCGGATCAAAGATGGAAAGAGAATGGGTGGGTTGAGAGGGAAAGAAAATGTCGGGCTCAAGCACATAAGGGATAACTCCTCCCAAACTCACATAAGGTATAGCAAGAAAAAGTGATCCATCGTCCGGTGGTTTAGCGGGTGGACGACGGGATGACGGATCACAATAAGAATACTCCATAGAAGAAGGGAGTCCATGGTATAGAGAAATGCATTTTGAAGGCACAACAATGAAGGCATCCAAGATAGGATCCTTTTTCGGGATAACTTTGGTGATATGAAGTTCCTCTATGATGAGTATCGATGGGTTAAAAATCTTGTCCTCGAAGAGGAAGGAAATCAAAGTATCATCTACGGGAAAATCCTCACGAGAAAAGGAATTGATGCAGGTTTTACTGACCATGTCTTAATATTTATAGTGTCTCGCAATACCTATGGTCTACCCTAGTGCACTAACGGGCAGTGTACCCGATCGTGTGTAGTGTAGTAAACGGTAAAGCCGAGGTCGTCCCAAGAGCTATGTGTGTTGGATTATTACTAAGTCTGATTGTCACAGAATAATAGTTTCGATAGGTACTTAATTGATTAAACTACTTATGCAGAATAAAGTAAATAAAAGTAGATAAATGGCAAAGAGAAATCAATAGAGAGAAGTGGTGCTAACCTAGTTAATCTTCCTAGCTAGTAATGTCTATTTCTACTTACTTCCAATTACTTCAGGTGGGGTCAAATTCGAGAGGACAGCATTTGGTCAATTCGCCCTAACCTATCAGCAAAGATGCCACCATAGGAGAAATCAGGCACACAATCATAAGTCCTGTTGTTCCTGGTCCCCTAAGCCAAGTCATTAAGTACCGCTACATGCTAGATTCATAATAGTGAGTGCCCGGCCGTTAGGAATTTAGACACTACACCCCCCCAATTCTTAAGTTCATCCAAACGATAGGTGATCAGTTGGTCAAATCGCACAAGTAGAAAGGATCGTCAGTTGGTCATATCTTACCCTTCCCGTCTCAGTCCGCTCACCTAGGGTCAGTTGGTCATATCTCCTAGGCAATTGGCCTCTACCGCCATTCAAAACTACCGAACCAAGGGTGACTACCAATGAACTATGCAAGCATACACTTAGAAATAATTGTACGGAAGTAAAGTAAACGCAAACAAAACAATTAAGGAATCATAACTAGGCTAGCACCAAAAGGTGATTAGCCGCTCATATTAATCATGCAAATCAATTCAATATTCAAAGGTACGAAATACATGAATTGAAAGTAAAAGAAATATAAAACGCTAATGATTATCGTAATGGAGTGACTTCTCCCTTGGAAACAGCTCCGTATGCTCCTCTAGACCTGCCTTGAGCTTTTTCCCACGTTCTCAGAATGTTGTGTGTGGAATGGGATGATTAGAAATGCTGCATTTTGTGGGGTATTTATAGGCCAGATATGGGTTACGGCGTAACCAATATAGGAGTTACGCCGTAACCTTCTATTTCTTTGTAAAATGCACTAGATCTGCTGGTTACGGCGTAACCTAATGAGTGGTTACGCCATAGTCTTCAATAAACTCGGTTACGTTGTAAGAGATGCAGTAGTTACGGCGTAAGTATTAGCGGCGTGGAAACTCTTTTGACCTAATGTAGTTACGTCGTAACCTTTGGGAGGAGTTACGCCGTAACCTTCTGATAAGTTGGCATACTGAGTCACGCATTAATTACAGCGTAATGTGAGAGATGAGTTACGCCGTAAATTCTTCAAAATAGCATACTGTGATAAATCTTTAGATATGTTTCCAGTTCCGCGTCTCTTTAGCTCCAATGCTCGTAATTTACCTGAAAGTGGAAAACAATGGAAAACAAGCGTAAATCCATATAAATGATATAAATAACAAGCATTATCGGGGGAAATTGATACTTAATATTCAGGACTATTTGATGTTATCAAATATCCCCCCACTTGAACTCTACTTGCCCTCAAGTATTATCTCCCATAACCTTGAAAATATGAGCTTACAAATCCCTTATGCTAGAATCAAACAAAGCCGAACACCTCACGAAAGGAGAACAAACACTCAAATCACTCAACTATTCTAAGTGTCAATTTCAGGGTGATCACTCAATTTCACAGTCATAGCATGTATTCTATCATAAGCTTGGTGGTTACACAAATCTCCACCACTAGAGTTAAGGGCTAAACAATTCTCGAAGGCAATATGGGTAGACACGACAAAGGTTAAGGGGTGACTCGTCATTACTAACATGTCACGGCGAAGTGGACAAAATCAATGATACATGACCAAATCCAAGGCCAAGACACCAAAGATTGCTCGCTGCATCACCTAGACACGCTTCATGACTAAAAGGGTAGGATAAGACATGGGGTATATAATTGGTGTAAAATAAAAAACAAGCAGGTAGTCTAAATCTATAACCATGTCATCACCACTTACCGTCCGCCCAAAGTTCAAGCTTAGAACCCAAGAAACCGGATCATGAAATGCAAGGTAGATGTGTCATTAGAGGACGTCGTGATGGGCACACTACCTTTTCTCCAACTGTTGGCATAACTACCAACTCCAATCTTCAAATGTGACCGAGGTGGCCTCCTCGATACTAAATCAATAAAGCTCATACTACAGTGCTTATCGCACTTTACAATAACATAATCATAACAATTTTTTATTTTATTTTTTATTTTTTATTTTTTTTTATTTTTTTTTCGAATCACTTTTTTTTGCAACATAAAAATCAATACTAACATAATATCCCCCCACTTGAGATGAACAATGGGAATTCGGGAGGTCTTCAATGATCTTCAGAAATGTTGTCGATGAAAGCGTGATTTCCGAACCTTTCCACTCGAACCTTGAACTTAGGCAAATGATGACTTCCCAATCACAAATAAAGACTACAGGGTAGGCTAAGGTGTATAGGTGAATCGAAATAATATATTGGGTGAAAAAAATGAAAGGAATGGCTCAGAAGGGTGTATCTAGGGATATCTTGCACTAAAGATGAGTGCAACAAAAGGGTTTCACATGGGTGTCGAAAAGTCGAGGTGACAAATTGATAGACTCACAATGGTAGGCTGTTTGGGTGATAATCCTATAATATTGCCTTCTAAAACTGAAAAGTCCAAATACATCGAGCTAACTCAACATACCTCGTCTATGGTTTCGAAATGATGCAAAGGCCAAGTTCTAAAGTTTACAAGCTACTGGCACACTCATAATTTGGTGGATTTGGGGTAAAATATTGGAAACGGATAAGGCTAATCTCACCATATAATATCAAGGGTTGTATGTGCTCGGCTAAGGTCTAATCTAGTTAGGTTAAGAAAAACATGTCAAAATTTTAAAAATGGCATAATTTTTCAAAATAATCTAGAAAAATGAGGGCGAAATAAAGTTCAAGAGATAATTATACTCCCGTCCCCCCACTTGAATTGTACAAAGTCCCTTTTGTACTAGGCATTAAAATAAAGGTGAAGAGAAAGGTAGAATTAGAGCGAGAACTTCCCTGAAATTTGCTCCATAAAGAAGAAGGCCCAAGAAAAAAGAAACGTGCCTTCGTATAAGCGTCATGAACATACTTCAGTCCCTGAAATCACAATACCGACAAGCATAATTCAAAAGAGAAAAAAAAAAGCAAAAACAAAAACCAAACCTAACTCACTTTCGTAGGAATCACTGTTTCATTTAGCGAATGCGACAAGCCTTTTGAACCACTTGGTGTCCTAAGTGGACGAGTGAAGTCTCGTGAGGGTTTACAGGGAATACACCTAGAAAGTTCATTTAAAAACTAATACAAGGTTACTGTGTTTTCAAATGAAAGAATTAAAGCAGAGGAAAGTTACGTCGTACCTGGCAAAACCTAGAATGAGCATGCAAAGCGAGTAGTTATGGCGTAACCACTGAGATGGTATTACGCCGTAATTGGTAATGCGTTAAGAATTCTGCTGCTAAAATGTTGGTTACGGCGTAATCACCAAGATGAGTTACGCCGTAACTCTGTGCAGATCAGCAAACTGCAGCAGCAATTATTTCCTCGTTTCCTACAAAACTACTTAGAAAACACAAAACCCAACAGAAAAGGAAATAAAACAAAGGAAAGGGATAATTCGGGTTGTCTCCCTAAAGAGCACTTTTCTTTATTTGCGAGTCTTTAAGTTAGACTCAGAGCGAGGCTTCTATGGGGGTCTTTGGACTTCCCCGACATCTTCCATGTCTTTCATTAAGTTGCGCCTAATCCACCCGACATTTGTGGCAGTGCGGAGATATTCTTTGGTTTCAATTTTGCAAAATTTTCTTCAGGCCCCTAATGGTATCACGTAAACTCAAATTTTTTGGCTATAATAGGTGGTGGCCTCTTAAATGGGATGCCGAGAAGCTTGCATCTTCTTTTCTCGTGTACTTCATCATCTGGATCAATGAAACCGTCTTCGCCTTGTAACTCGAGATAATCGAAATCATCATTGTCGGAATCGGTATCTTCAAGTTGGTTGAGTATTTTCTTGCACTCTTCATTTTCTACCTTAGATGAGCCCTTGGTGTCATTTTCTGGTTTTTCATAAGGAACTTCGTTGTTAGGTTGATCTTTACTCATACACCCATTCTGGATCAATGAAACCGTCTTCGCCTTGTCAATTTTTCCGTATTTGATTCTGACCCAATCGTCGAATCCGAGATCATCTGGCCAAGGCAATTCTGTTCTTTCAGAATCATTAGTTGATGTCCAAAGGAATTCGTCTTCCCCAGCTCTCTCAATGCTGCTTCCTCCGTTACATTCATACTCAAAAGGGTTGCAGGAAGCCCAAACTTTTCCGTCATTGGTTTTAATTTGTTCACACCAATGATTCTGAACTCCTTCGTCATTGTCATCTTCAGAAGGAATATCATCGAGGGGCTTACTTGTTTTTCCTCGAAGAATATGTTTCTCATATTTGAGTTCCAGATTTCTGAACAAAGCTGAATTGATTATCGCGTCCCCGAATCTTATCGAATACCAATCACTGAATGATAGATTTCCAAAATCAATGTCGTGCCTCCCAGATTCGTGTGGGAATATCCAAACATCGTTCTTCTCATTACCTCCTCTGTTGCAATAATCACGAAAAGGATTGCACGTTGGCCAAGCGTGAGTAATCTCATCTTCCATGATGAGTAAGGGTTTGTAGTAATGCTTAATTGGTTGTCCTTCCACTTCGTTGATCGAGAACTTGGCTAAACTTTCTTCGTCGTTTAGTGTAGTCCACTTGTATCTGTCATCTTTTATCCTTACTTTATCAACACCACCATCGCAGGTTTTTCGAGGATCACACGAGGCCCACAAACTGTAGCATTCTTCATCGTCAATTGCAATAGCCTTACACCAATGACTTCTCCTTTTAGGGTTGTCATCCTTGGTGTCCGTGTCTTTGCTAGAATTCGGGTTACACCGTAACTCTGAGGTGTGATTACGGCGTAACTCACTTTCGCCATCAGTATCGGACTCATCAGAGTACTTGTTGTTATCAGATAATACAGCCTTACATATAGTGGATTTGCTCTTTTGTTCTTCGTTTCTTCTTTTTACCTTATCGCCAAGCTTTCCAATTAAAGTTTCCAAGTTTTTAAGTGATATGCCATGGGAAGAGAGGCTCTTGTTTATATTATCTTGGAAATTGTTAAGCCATTCCTCTTGCTCTTTTTGCCTCTTGGTAGTGTCCACAAGGTATTTGTTAATAATTTCCTCCAGGTTAGCTCTTCTCTCATTACGGTCATAAAACGGTGGGGGTCCTCCACGAAATCCATTACGATTATCCCCGTAGAAAGGCCTATTCTCTCCATATTTAGCTTCCTCGATCGTATTTTCCTTGTCAAATTTAGGACAGTTTTTAGTCAAATGTCCCCCACCACAGTTTTCGCAGCCGACTTGGATGGCATGAACAATTTCTCTGATTTTCAGCATATCTCTAGCGAGATTTTCAAGCTTGTTGGTTATTGCTGCAATTCCATCAAGACTTCCGCCTTGGTTTCTTTTACTCCCTCCGTCGTGCCATTTTTGAGAGTGATCCGCCATTTTTTGAATGGCTTCAATTGCAAGAGTAGGAGTCATGTTCGGGATAGGTCCTTGATAGTCCAGCATCTGCCTTGTAGTTACGTTAATTCCTTTGAAGAAGATGTTGACCTTTTGCTGGTTGTTCAGATCATTAGTAGGACACTTGAAAAGAAGATCGTTGTATCTATCCCAGGCTTGGTACAACGTTTCGTCGTCTTTTTGTTTGAAATTATGGATCTCCAAAAGCTGGTTAGAAATCTTCGATGGCGGGCAATATCTTTGAATAAAGTGTTTCTTTAGTAGCGCCCATATATTAATTGCCCCCGCGGGCAATCTTTCAATCCATCTTCTGGCAGCTCCAGTAAGAGTCATTGGGAATACCCTTAGCTGTTGGGATATAAAAGACAAAAGTACTGAAGAAAGTCAAAGTGCTAAAGAAAGTCAAAGTACTGCTAAAGAAGAAAGTCAAAGTACTGCTCAACATCAAAGTACTGCAAAGCTAAAGAACTGTTATATCGTTTATGGAAAGCTTTGTTATTCTAGAATATTCTTAGTTTAGATTACTTTTCATACAAGAATTATAATTGTAAACCGACTAGGGTATTCCTTATACCTATAAAAGGATCCCTAGGTTGACATTAGAGATACGACTATTAGATATGACTTTTAGAGAGAATATTAGAGTTTATCAAGTTCGATATTAGAGTTGTTAGGGTTGTTAGTGAATCTGTGTATCAAGCAGGTTCAAAGTATTAATAAAATCGTTGAAGTTCAAGTTATTCTTCTTAGCTTTATTGAAGTAGTTTCCGCATACTTAGTAAACTAAATTTAGTGTTTCATTGTTAGTAACTTAGGATTTATCCGAGGTTGCTAAGCCCTTACAAGCTACATAAGTTAGTTTGGTCAGAGTATATCGATCCAACAAGTGGTATTAGAGCTTGTGTGGAAAATCTGATTAAAAAGAAACCCTTAAAACCGATTTAACTACAAACCCTAAAGATGTCGACTGAAGCTGCACCACCCCCATCCATCACCTCACTCAGAATTCCTATCACCAAGAAGGGAGAATATGATCTCTGGAGCATGAAGATGAGGCAGTACATTGCTATTACAAACCTAAACCACCTAAGGCTGTCTTGCCAGCAGCTACAGTAAGAAATCAAGAAAAGGCTCTCAACATACTATTGTCTGCTATTCCTGATGGTCACCTACTCAAGTTCCATGATGCTAAGGATGCAAAACAACTATGGGATGCTCTTAAGACAAGATTTGGAGGTAATGATGCTTCCAAGAAGTTGCATAGAAATCTGTTGAAGCAACAGTTTGAAACATTTACTGTTGGTGAAAGAGAAAGTCTTAATGATGCCTATGACAGATTCCAAAATCTTCTTAGTATGCTAGAGTTATACAAAGCAGAGGTATCTGTTGAAGATGCAAACCTGAAGTTCTTAAGAAGTTTGCCATCGGTATGGCATGTGATTGCTACTATGATCAGAGGACAACCTGGTTTGGACACTATGGACTTTGATGATATTTACAACCACTTAAAGGTGTATGAGCATGAGATGAATGGCCAAACAAGTTCAAAATCTCATAGTATTGCTTTTGTGTCTTCTGAAAAGAGAGGCAGTACTTCCACTAAAAGTACTGCTTATCCTACTCAATGTACTGTTGTTCAAAGTACTGTTGCTATCCTACCCCCACCTCATCACCAACAAACACCATCCATTCTGGTAAAGTGTATGCTCATTTTTTGTTCAGAAAGCCATTTTACCTGTTACTTATGAAGAAGATTTGTCACAAATTGAAGAGGATGCTCTTGAAGAAATTGATATAATGTGGCAAGTTGCTATGATCACTGCTAGGATTAAGAAGTTCATGAAGAAAACAGGAAGATGCATTGACTTCAAGCCTAAACAGGGTATAACGTTTGACAAGACCAAGATTGAATGCTTTAATTGTCAAAGAACTGGACACTTTGCAAGAGAGTGCAAGTTTGCTAAATATCAGGCAAACAGAATGATTGAGAAACCTAAGCTTGAACTAAAGGAAATTCCTATTACTGAAACAAAAGCTTTGGTTGCTCAAGAAAATCTATCAGAGGTTGACTGGAGTGCTGAATTTGATGATGAACTAGTAACCTACTCTATGGTCGCAGTGAAAGAGTTTGATTGGAGCACAACTTTTGATGAGGAACCCGGATTTCCTGCTTTGGAGTCTAGAGATGGTCTTGGAAGCTTTGAATGGAGCATGGAAAGTAAAGAAGAACCTGTTCTACTTGCTATGGCAGCTACTTCACCAAGTTCACCCCCTATCTCTGAGGTATGCTCTAAGTGTCATGATTTTTATCAAAAAGTGCTTAAAGATTATGTAACTGAAAGAGATAATTGTAGAAGGGCTAGGTCTGAGGTAGCTGGTTATTAAATTACTTTAGAGTCAATGAATGCCAAAATAATAACTCATGAAAATAATGAAATGGCTTGGGCAGAAAAATATTAGCAACAGGATTATCAATTAAAATTAAGTGAATGGAAGTTAGGATGTAAGGTTTCTGAACTTGAAAAGATGACTTAAGAAAGGGATAAATTGTTAGAAAAATTTGTTGCTTGGGGAGAATCTGGGCTTTCACTGGTTAGTTTTGTTGAAAAACTGAAAAAAGCACACATTAAAACTGGCATAGGTTTTGGTATGGATTTTAGTAGCACAAAAGAAAACCCACCTAGTCATAAGGAACAACTTGATTATGAGGATATAACAACTGGTGATGATGAACTCATTAACTATGTAGAGAACACATCTAGTAATGAGGATACAATTAGTCAAACACCTCCTGAATTTAAGAAAGACAAGGGTTACCATGCAGTCCCTCATCCCACTGGTAGATTTCAACCACTTAGGACAGATGTTTCTTGTTTTGGAGTAGACAACTTAGAGTTTAGGAAAAAGCTTACTGGTCCATCTAATTCAGGTCCATCTTGTTCTGAATCCCCAAAAGAAATAGTTGAGAAACCTAAGGATGATAATTTTAAGAGTCAAGCTGTACCTTCTTCTCAAAGTACTGCTAAACATTCAGCAGTACCTTCAAGAAAAACTTTCAAAATATTGCTAAACCTTTTTGGGATAATTTTGGTCAAAATAATTTTCATAATTCACCAAAAAGTCAGGTTGGGTTTGGTCATAGAACTAAAGAAAGAAATTTTGGCAGTATGGGTCAAAAATTGTGTTTTGTTTGTTATAGTCCTGATCATTTGATTAAGGACTGTGAATTTCACTCAGAGTATCTAAGCAAATTCCCAAAGACGAGATCTACCAACCAAAAACAAAGGGAGATTAAACCAGTTTGGAATCATTCACATAAGGTTAACCACAACAACTTCTCAAAAGACTATAGGTACCCCCACCAGAGAAGACCTTTTTCAAAATCACGCAATCAAGGTAATGATAAGCCAAAAGTTTCTCAAGCAGTACCTTCTCAAAGTACTGCTAGATTTTCACCCAATCAAGGTACTGCTAGCACTTTTTGGAATGGAAGCTGTTAATACAAATAAACCGTAAAAACGGTTATTAATATTTTGCGATCACTTTGTGTTTTGTTGATAACAAATATAATGTTATCTTAAGTATAATTATAAGGATACATGTCATTTTTGTAAAGCATTTACATATAGCCATTTAAATACAAAAATGTAGTAATTAAGCATTTGTTGTAATAGTTTATTAGGATGGGTAAAAACCATAACCCATGGACCAAAACCCATGGATCTTAACCCTTACCCAAGTTGGCTAGATACAATGTATACTTAGATACATTGAATCTAAATAAAACCCATGGACCAACCTATAACCCATGACCCATAACCAAAAAACCCATGGGCAAAGAGGAGCGTTCCACGGATCCCTAGGATTACACTAGACGGATCCCAAGTGGAAGGGATCCGTGAGATCTGGGGAACAGTGAAGATTTTTGCCTATAAATAGAGAGCCATTTCTTCATTCTAACTCACCCCCTCTTCTTACTAAATCTCTCAAACACTCTCATTCTCTTCTAACATATAGATCACTTGATCTAGAGAGTTGTTATTCTTTCTTTCTATTGTGATCCTTATATACGTCCTTCTCTAAGGCGAGATCACGACCCTTGATTGATTTGTCACTCCGCAAGATTTCTATAGCGAAGATCTTGTATTTGATATTTCACATATTTTTTGTGTAATAGTCGTGTTGGTTTGGTCCACCGTGTTACGGACTCGGTATCTAGCTTTGTACCGGAAAAAGTGTAAGCAACGTTCTGAAGGCTTCTCCGCCAAGTGAAGGAGTTTTTTGACATAGTGCTTGAACTCTCGAGTAGGTGACTCGGGGAGTGGAGTAGGGCAAGGAAGGTGTCCTTGTAGCCGAACCACTATACATCGGTTGTGTCTTTTCTTTCCCTTCGCTTTACTTTATTTACTTGCTTTATCATTAGATCTATACTTTCTCTACATCGATAAGATCTCACATATTAACGAATCTAAAAGTTTTTGAAACTAACGTAAAATCAGCAAAACTATTCAACCCCCCCCCCCCTTCTAGTTTTCCACAATTGGCATCAAGAGCTAAGTTTATAAAAGTTTTAAAGTAAAATTCTATTTTAAAAACTTTTCGATCACTATGGGTTCTGAAATTAATTGTTTTATATGTTGGAAAAATAGATTCGAAACATATGTGAAATCTAAAGATATTGATCTTTGGTACATTATTGTTTAAGGCGACTTTGAGGCTACCTGAAAAGACGATAAAGGGAATTTAGTTAACGTACCTCATGATAAACTAAATGATGAAATGAAGAAAAAGCTTTCTAAAAGTAGTGAAGCAAAAATGGTTTTATATAATACTTTACCGAAAAAGGAATTCGAAAGAATTTTTATGCTTAAAACCTCTAAATAAATTTGGACTTCTTTAGTTGTAACTCATCAAGGCAACCAACAAGTTAAAAATAATAAAATTTATTTATTTGTTCAACAATATGAACAATTTTCAATATCGGATAAGGAAACTATAGATCATTCTTTTGCTAACTTTAATACTATTATTACATCTTTACAAGCACTTGATGAATCTTTTTCTAGCCGTAACCATGTTAGGAGATATCTAAGGGCACTTCCATCGAAGTGGAGATCCAAGGTGACGGTGATCGAAGAGTCAAAATATTTGACAATCCTCACCCTCGATGAACTCATAGGCAACCTAAAAGTCTTCGAGCTTGTCCTTGACAAAGACTCCGAAGCCTCAAAGTAAAAGAGAAACACAAATATCTCGCCCTTAAAGCCAAAAAGGGTTCAAGCGATGAAGAGAACTCCTCTTCAAGTAGTGACGACGAGGAGTACGCTATGGCGGTAAGGGACTTTAAAAAGTTCTTTAGAAGAAAGTGAAGATACGTCAAACAACCGTTTGACGATAAGAAAGGCTTTCGGAAAAGTAAAGAGGACGAGAAGCCAAAAGATTATCGTACTTGCTTTAAATGTGGTGACCCTAACCACTTTATTAGTAAGTGTCCCAAACGGGATGATCAAAAGGCGTTCATGAGCGGCACGTGGGGAATGAGCGACGAGGAGGACGAAGAAATTTGTCTCATGGCAAATGACGAGGTATGTCACGAGTACTATAGTAGCTCATCACTTGATGACTACTCATTGCATATTGAATATGACAAACTATGCAATATTAGCTTAAAACTAATTAACAAAAACAAGCTTTTAAAGAGTCAAAACCAACGTTTAGATAAAGAAGTCATAGAATTAAAAGCAAAACTAAAACGTTTAGAAAAGGGTAAAATAGCAAGTGGTGAATGTGAACTTTGCGTTCAACTTCAAACACTAGTTGATCATCTAGATTCTAAAATTTCTATAATGAGTACGAACACTTTAGATACGATATTAGATAGTGTTAAAACCGGTAACAACCAAAAAGGTTTAGGTATTCAACAACTTGATCCATCAACTAGTGAAAATAAAGAAACAAAATTTGTTAAGGAACTACAAAATTTGATAAGGGAACCGGCTAGTGTACAGCCAGGGATCCGTGGATCTTCTATAGCAAACAGTAGCAATAACGTAGCTTCTTCATCTAGAATTGATTTTGTTATCATTAATAGGAAGAAACCAACTCACGTCACCACTAGACAACCACCTCCAAAATATAATCCTACTTTTGCAAGAAACAAAGCTCCATCTTTTTCAAAACCTAATTCATCTAGGAGACCTAATAATGTTTATCCAAGAAGTAACCATCAAATAGGATGGAACCAAAATATGCAAAACGGTTTTCCTTTTCAAAACTGTGCTCCATGGAATGCATACTCATCTTATCCATACATGTCTAACATGAATGGAATGTTTAACACTAATGGACCCATGAACAAATGGGGACCAAACTTTTGAGTTTATTATTGTTTTAGGTGTGCTTAAAGGTCGACCTAGACCCCGATGAATGGGTCAAGGATAGCGGGTGCACGAGGCACATGACCGGCAATAGGGATCTATTCTCCAAATATGAATCCATAAATGGAGGTAATGTGGTGTTTGGAAATAGCAAAAGTAGAATCATCGGTAAAGGCACGATTTCTAATAAATCTCTAACCATTAACGATGTGTGTCACTGATGAGTGTCTAAATACTCATCATTTTTATACCGTTAGAGTGCCAAAAACATCTGAAAACACTCAGAAACATATCAAAATGATAAAAATATCATAAACAAGTGTTTTATATGTTTTAAATGCAAAAACATCAAAATCTGATGAAAAACGTATCAAGTTTGCATAATTGGCAGTTTTAGTCCCCCAAGTTACAAAAGTTGTCAAAATCAGTCCCTGGTATTTCAAAAACTTGTAAAATATCATTTTAGGTCCTTAAGATTCAAAAGTTGTCAAAACAAACCCTTTAAGGTTTAAAAATCACAAAATGACAACTTTAGTCCTTTAACTTTGAAAAATGTCAAAAATAGTCCTTGGTTAAATGAAAAAGTGAAAATTATCAAGTTTTAACCTTGTTCTATATATAAATGACAAAAATGGTCCTTATGATAAAACTGTTGAGAATTTACAATATTGGTCCCTCAAGTTTCAAACTTGACAGTTTTAGTCCTTAGATTTACAAAAATGGAAAATAATCAATATAGGTCCTTATACTATTCAAGTTTGACAGTTTTGGTCCTTGTGAGAACTATGGCAGATTGGCAGATTCAGTCCTTGGGGTTTGGCCAAATTACATTTATGGTCCTTGTTGCTAAGCTAAACACCAAACGGACCCTTTATACTATTAACACCAAATCCAATCCAATCCATTAACCCAGCAGCCCAATACCCCAACCCGGTCAACAAAAGTCAAAAACCAAAAACCCGCCTACACTGTTTGTCTCCCTCACTCACCCCTGCATACCCAAAACCAGAGGTGGTTTTAACACTACCACCTCAATCTTTTCCACCTCATTAAACTTTCCACCTCACCCCCCTCCTATCATCACAGCCAACAACCATTTAATGCTTCCCCACCATTTCAGTTTTACTGTAGCACTCACAAAGCCTGATTTTTCTTCCACATCACACCCAACTCCATGCCTACTTCCCAACTTGTCCCCTACACCTCTACAATACTCCAAACTTCTTTAATTGCTTTGAAACTGTCTCAAGCTACCAGATACACTTTTGGCGCCAAAAACAGTTTAAATGGATGAGATTAGTTTGACTCATCCAATGGCTAAGGTTGTTGATGGGATTTGATCAGAGTCATGTGGGGAGTTCAGAAAAGCTATAAAGAAAGTAGAAGAGGCAATGGAGAAGCTATCTAGAATAATTTGTAATTTTAGCTTATGTCGTTTTTAATTAAATTTCAAGTTCAGTGTTTGTTTAAGCTTTAAGCTCTATATTTCAAGTTATCAATGTAAATTAAAACCTTTGTTAACATCAATTCCAGTTTATGTTCAAGATTTCAGTTTATGCATTTTCAAAAGTTCAAAATCTCAAAATTGTTTGAATGTTTTTTGTAATGGATAATAAGGACTCATAAGCACACATAAGCTCCTCAGAAAGCTTATTGAAGCTTTTAGATACTCTAAAACTCAGTTTAGAATCAAAAACCAAAAATACCAAAAAATTCACATAAATTAGATAAAAATCAAAAATCAATGAAGAAAATGATCAAGACATTGGAGCAGGGTTGATTTTGGATTGCCCTTGGTTTAGTGCTTCTTGGGAAGCTTTAGGTTGTGTTTGTGATCTTGGTTCTCAGTTTTATGCTTGGATTCATTTTGTAAGCAGTTTTCCAAAATTTTGTATTTCATAGTTTATCTATATTAAATGTGCTAATTTTGATTTACATCCGCCTAAATATAGTTAGTACAAGTTAATCTATGGTTTCTTTGGTTTGAAAAGTTGTTTTAGAGTTAAAAGCTTCAAAACAGAATCATAAAGGGTTGTTTGGATTGGCCTGATTAACTGTATTGAAGGTCAGTTGTGTTGTTGTTTGCTGTCATTTCATGTCACAATAGGTCTAAGTAAATCAAAGAAACAAGAAAAATCAGTGGTCATGTGGTAAAAAAAGTCAAAACTCTTTTTGATCTCATCTAAATTCTTGTCTGTTGGATTTTCCTGTTTCAAGATCTTATTTTCATGCTCATAAGTTGTTACCATTGATCAAATCATTCTCATTACACCTTAACATAACATAATCAGTGTATTAAATAGATCCTAAGATCATAAAAGTCAAACTGTCTCATTTTCTTAAAAAGTCAAAAGAGTCTCATGTTCACAGTATTGGTACCCTATTTCACAAGCTCTTAGAAAGCTTATTAGTTAACTATATCTTGTAAAACTTAACTTTTTTAGAAGCTCACCTAGCTGTCTCAAGATTACAAATGCCTATTTTCAATTCATAGCTTATTTAATAGCTTTTTGTTTAGCTTATTTTTCACACCATTTCAAAACAGTGCCCTGTGCACAGGTTTGCATTCATTTTCAAAAGCTTGTAAAAAGCTCTCCAGTGTACCTTAGCTTATCAAATTTGGTTTTTTAGGAAGCAGACCAAGCCATCTAATTAATCCAAGCTTAATTTTGAAGTTTGTAGCTTTTTAGATAGGGCTGCATTTAGTTTCTATTTGTGTCCATTTTCTCAGCATTCACTGAGTTTTAACTCAGTAGGTTTTCCAATTTTTAATAAGCTTCTCATAAGCTATCTAGTTAACCAAACAGTAAGTAATCTAGCTTTTTGAATAGCTTAACTGATCATCTAGTTGATTCAAGTATTTGTTTTCATTTTTTAGCTTATCTAGGTGCTTAAAAAGTAGCTTAAAGGTGCCTAGTGATTAACACAGTGTCCTGTGCCAACAGTTACACTAGTGCTTATTTGAGCTTATTCAGAGCTTATTTGTCAATTCCTTAAGTTTAATTAGTTTTTACATTAGCTTATTACCATTATCTAGTTTATTTCCAATTCTCATTTTGTTTGTTTAGTAGCTTATAAGCCATTTGGCTTAACTCTTTAGTTTATTCCATTTTCTTGCAACTGTTAAGAAAATAAGCTCTCACAGAGCTTATTACTGGTTTTCATAAAAAGTCACAGTTACAAAAAGTACTTATTTTTAGTGGCTTAACAACTTTGTAAAAGAAAAAAATCAAAAATAAAATGTTTAGCAAAAAGGGGGTAGGCAGGCTCGAACCTGAGACCTCCCCCTTTGGAGAGTGATAGTGGTGTACCTGGAACCATTGCGCCCTTGGGTCTTTCTCGTTAAAACCTTGCACTACTTATCTTTTATACACGTTTTATCATTTAAGCTTATTCGAGCTTTTTAGCTTATTTCTAGCTTATCCAAAGTAGCTTTTTCCAGTTTCTTATTTTTATTAAGTCTGTATTAATATTAAGTATTTTCTGTAAAAAGTTGCAGATTTTTCCTAATAAGTTTTAGTATTTTTAAACATTTAATTAGTGTTTTATAGTAATTAATTCATAATAAAAAATATAAAAGTCAAAAAAATATAAATCTTTTTTCTAAAATTTTCTTTTATCATATATTTTGTAAGAAAATTAGTTTTACACTCTGTAGGCCTTTTATTTCATAAAATTTACGTTTTATGCTTGCGCTCCAGCGCCATTTTCGTAAATAACGCTCGTTTCCAGTTTTAAATAACGTTTTTAAATATTTGAGTTTACGTTTTAGTTAAAATAGTTTATTTAAGTAATTTATTTTATAAAATCATAAACGTCATCATTGTAAAAATAGTGATAGCGTTTATTTAATAGATTTTAATCTTTTAATTTCTTTTAATTTGCATTTAAGTCGCTTTAATTTGTAGATCTTTCTCTTAGGTATAATTATCCATCGAAAACCTTACTGATCACTATCCTTAGTGATCATTCTATCATCTGAAGTTGTTTAAACACCAATTCATCCTCCGTGGGACTTAACGACCCAGGAATTCCCTATATTCCTCTGATCTAAATTGCATTTGTGTTTAAGCTGTTTTAAGTCTGTTAGACTTGACTGGTTAGCACCAATCAAATTTTGGCGCCGCTGCCGGGGAGGCTGTAAGCGTGTTTCTAGCATTATCAGACCCGTACTTGCACATATACCACAGTTTGTAAAAAGTTTTCTGTAAAGTTAATATAAATCAAAAAGTTCATTAACGCTTTTCCTAAAGTGTTAAAAACCCAAAAACAATATAAAAAACAACAAAACAATCGTAACATTTTCTGTCTTGTGTTTCTTTTAAGGTGATTCTTAAAGAGATACGATTTGGTTAAACGGGACGATAACAAAAATATTGTCCAAAAGTTTTTGAACCCATCTGCACAAATCTTACCTACGTCTTTTCAGTGGTACTTAATTGAATACATAAAAATCAACCACCGCAAATCAAGGCAGTGCACTACCTAACTGGGGGTGCGACCATAATAAGTTCCCGAACATCAGATTTAAAACTTGCCTTTGTGTCACTTGTGATTTGGTGTACCTTTTTCAAAGAAGCCAGTTCATTTGTGATTATTGGTTAAGTTCACTTGTGTTTTGCCTCATTTGTTTTGAAAATTGATTTTTATACTTAGTGCATGCGCACTCGTTCTTCCAGTTCTACAAGTCCACTTTCCGAACTTGGAAACATTCCTCGCAGACGTAGAGGACGTTCAGCTCCTTCAGCCGTGACTGAGGAACGTCTACCACCACCACCACCTGTCGAAATGGCAGAAGACAAACCTATGAATGAGCTTCTCCAAGCACCCATCGAGGGTTACGGAGATGCCATTGTTGTCCCAGCCATTGTGGCTGATACCTTCGAGCTCAAGACCGGGTTGCTTAATCTAGTAACCCAAAGCCAATTCTACGGTTTTGAGCGGGATGATCCTCATGCACACATTCGATGGTTCAATAAAATTGCATCAACCATCAAGTACAAGAATGTCCCATCCGAAGCTATCAAGCTTCTTCTGTTCCCATTTTCTCTAGAGGGACAAGCCCGGAATTGGCTTGAGAAACAACCCCCTCGTTCTATAGAGACATGGGAAGATCTAGTTACCAAGTTTGTTAACGAGTTCTATCCTCCATCCCGAACCACAAGTCTTAAGAATGAGATAATGAAATTTTCTCAGAGATTTGATGAATCATTCGGGGAGGCATGGGATCGTTACAAAGAATTGCTCCGCAAGTGTCCACATCATGGTTTTACCGAGTTAATGCAAATGGATACTTTCTATAATGGTCTGAGACCAGCTGACCAAGACTCTCTGAATGCCTCCGCGGGAGGTAATTTCCTTAGCAAAACCACCAAAGAAGCCTTACAAATCATTGAAAACAAGTCCCAGGTCCGTTCTTTCCGCACTAAGACATATCAAAATCAGTCTAATGCTGGACCTTCTACTTCATCTCCTGTGAGTACATCTAGCACCGATGCTAAGATTAATAAACTCACAGACATTGTTCAGGCTTTGGTTCTTGCTACCAAAAGAAAGTCACATTCACTCAAACACCATCACATGGTGAAGTGAAGAAAGTTGAAGTTTGTGTTACTTGTGGTGGTCCTCATGCATACTACAACTGTACTGCCACCGATGGTAGTCCGTTTGAAGCAAATGCTATAGCCGGTACTTCAAATCAAGGAGGTAATCAATACCGTCCTCAGAATGAACCAAACTACCGTGCTAACACTTATCAGGCACCACCCGGTTTTAACCAGAATCCTAACAGGAATCAGAATCAACCTAGAATGAACCAAGGTTATCAAAACCAAGGTAATTTCTATCCTGGACCCAATCAAGGTTCCCAACAACAAGGGAACCTTCATCAAAACAATTTCAATCGAGGGAATCAATTTCATGGGAATGTGAATCCTAATCAAGGGAATTTTCAACAACAAGGTCATAATCAAAACATCCGACCTCAAAATTTCCCTCCTAATCCACCTCCCATCATTACTCCTCCAGGACCATCATCTAATGAGTTACTGAAGCAGTTTATGAAATCCCAAGATGAGATGAACAGATTGTTGGTCAGTCAGATCGCTGATCTCAAGAAATCTTTAAATGATCAACCCTCGGGCTCAGGTACTTTACCGAGCAACACGATCGCTAACCCGAGGGGCGATGCTAAGGCGATCACGACCAGAAGTGGTGTTTCATACAATGGACCCGCTATTCCTACTACCTCTTCTTCTTCTTCTCTTCCAAAGGTAGTGGAAAGTGAACCTCTGACTCACAATGGACCTACAACTCCAATGCCCCCTCCTCCTGTGGCAATGAGTCAAGTTACCAAGGAAACAACGGACAAGGTGCATTATTCTAGCCCACATAATACCGCACAAGTCCCACCTTCGGTAGTCCATCCTCAAGTTGTCCAGAAACCCAAGTCTAATCCAGGAGTTGTTTTTGAACCACCTGTAGCTCCCGTTGAAAATATCAAATCCAAATCTTCTATTCCATATCCATCACGTTTGAATGAGCAAAAGCTCCGTGAAAAAGCTAGTCATCAAATGGACAAATTTTTCCAAATTTTCCAAGAGTTACATTTTGACATAAGCTTTGCGGATGCTATCATGCTGATGCCCAAGTTTGCATCTACTCTCAAACACATGTTAAGCAACAAGGAAAAGCTGTTTGAAATGGCTAAGACTCGTCTTAACGAGAACTGCTCTGCAGTTATCCTAAAGAAGCTTCCAGAAAAGCTTGGAGATCCTGGGAAATTTCTCTTACCTTGTGTATTCCCAGGAATGGTTGAATGCTTTGCCCTAGCAGATCTTGGTGCAAGCATTAATCTTATGCCATATTCAGTATGGAAGAAACTTTCTCTTCCGGAACTTACTCCTACATGCATGACTCTCGAGCTTGCAGATCGTACAATATCCCGTCCTCTTGGCATTGCCGAGGACGTATTTGTGAAAGTAGGAAAGTTCCATTTTCCAGCTGACTTCGTGGTTGTTGATTTTGATGCCGATCATCGGGTTCCTCTCATTGTTGGTCGAGGATTCCTGAGAACGGGCCGTGCTCTCATAGATGTATTTGAGCAAGAAATCACATTGCGTGTTGGTAATGAAGCTGTCACCTTCAACCTTGACCAAACTTCGAGGTACTCCGCAAATTATGATTCTGAATCGGTTAACCGAATAGATATCATTGATGTTGCTTCTGAAGAGTACTCGCAAGAAGTTCTTGGTTATGATCATAATTCTTCGAGTGATAATCTCACTCATTCATCTCATCCTATCATCGCCAATTCTACTCCTTCTCTTACCCCATTTGAGGAAAGTGACTTCATCTTAGAAGAGATTGAAGCCTACTTATCCAGTGATTCTGTTCCATGGGAAATTGATCACGCTCCAATTGACATTGAGGGGGACATACTTCTCATTGAGAAGTTGCTTAATGATGATCCATCATCCACCCCTCACTCTAGTGATTCAATTCCTGATGAGATTAATCAAAATGAGATTAATCTGGAGGGAGATTTTCTTCTTGAGAAGTTGTTAAATCATGACATTTCTTCTCCTCTCCCTTCCATCAAACTTCATAACAAGGAAGTCAAGTCAGTTGAGAAAACTGAAGAATTTCCTGAGGTTGAGCTTAAGGACTTACCACCTCATCTCGAGTATGCATTTCTTGAAGGTGATGATAAATTACCAGTCATTATTGCTAGAGATTTGAGTAAAGATGAAAAAGCTGCTCTCATTAAAATCTTGAAGTCACACAAGCAAGCAATTGCTTGGAAACTCTCCGACATCAAGGGTATCAACCCTGAGTTCTGTACTCACAAAATCTTGATGGAGGATGACTTTAAGCCAGCAGTTCAACATCAGAGAAGAGTAAATCCAAAAATCCATGATGTTATCAAACAGGAGGTTATCAAACTTCTTGATGCAGGATTGATTTACCCGATCTCAGATAGTCCTTGGGTTAGCCCAATTCATTGTGTTCCGAAAAAGGGTGGCATAACTGTTATCACAAATGAAGATAACGAGTTAATTCCAACTCGATTGGTTACGGGATGGCGTGTTTGCATCGACTATCGTAAGTTGAATGACGCCACTCGTAAAGACCATTTTCCTCTACCCTTTATGGACCAAATGCTTGAGAGATTAGCAGGGAATGAATATTATTGTTTCCTTGATGGTTTCTCGGGGTACTTTCAGATTCCCATTGATCCAAAGGATCAAGATAAAACCACATTCACCTGCCCATACGGAACTTTTGCCTATAGACGTATGCCTTTTGGCTTATGTAATGCTCCTGGCACGTTCCAACGATGTATGATGGCCATTTTCCACGACATGATCGGGGAAACAATGGAGGTGTTTATGGATGACTTCTCGGTCATTGGGGATTCATTTCAAACTTGTCTCTCCCATTTAGATAAAATGCTTCAAAGGTGTGAAGACACCAATCTTTGTCTAAACTGGGAGAAAAGTCACTTTATGGTCAAAGAAGGCATAGTCCTTGGCCATAAGATTTCAAAGAACGGGATTGAGGTAGATAGAGCAAAAGTTGATGTAATTGCTAAGCTACCTTATCCTACTACCGTTAAAGGTATTAGGAGTTTTTTAGGTCATGCCGGTTTCTATCGTAGATTCATTCAAGATTTTTCCAAAATCGCCCGACCAATGACCCATCTTCTTGAAAAGGATGCTCCTTTTATCTTTTCACCCGAGTGCATCGTAGCTTTTGAAACATTGAAGAAAAAGCTTACTGAAGCACCTATTCTCGTTGCTCCCGACTGGGATTTACCTTTTGAACTTATGTGCGATGCAAGTGATTTTGCTATCGGCGCAGTCTTAGGGCAACGAAGAAACAAGCATTTTCAGCCAATTCACTACGCAAGTAAGACTATGACTGAAGCTCAAACTCATTACACCACCACAGAAAAAGAGCTATTAGCCGTGGTGTATGCATTTGAAAAGTTTCGGCCGTACTTAATCTTGACCAAATGTGTAGTGTATACGGATCACTCGGCTCTCAAATATCTCTTTGCAAAGCAAGATGCAAAGCCGAGATTGCTTCGTTGGGTTCTCCTCCTCCAAGAATTTGATATCATCATACGTGATAAAAAAGGAGCTGAGAACTTGGCTGCTGATCATCTGTCCAGATTAGAAAACCCTCACCAAGATGTTTTCGAGAAAAAGGAAATAAATGAAACATTTCCTCTCGAGACACTCAATGCGGTTTCTTTTTGTGGAAACTCTTCTACCCCATGGTTTGCTGACTTTGCAAATTACCATGCGGGTAACTTCATTGTGAAAGGGATGTCGACCCAGCAGAAGAATAAATTCTTCAAGGATGTTAAACACTATTTCTGGGACGACCCTTTCTTATTCAAAATCTGTGCGGATCAAGTCATCCGACGGTGTGTTTATGGACAAGAAGCTCTTGACATTCTCAAAGCTTGTCATGCTGGATCCACCGGGGGCCATCATAGTCCAAACTATACCGCCAAAAAGGTGTTTGATTCCGGGTTCTATTGGCCCACAATCTATAAAGATGCCCACGATTATGTCAAAACTTGTGACGCTTGTCAGCGTCATGGAAACATATCTCAAAGAAATGAAATGCCACAAAATGCTATTCAAGTTTGTGAGATATTTGACATATGGGGTATTGATTTTGTGGGGCCATTTCCATCTTCTCGTGGTAACAAGTACATACTCGTGGCTGTTGACTATCTGTCAAAATGGGTTGAAGCAAAAGCTTTACCTACCAATGATGCCCGAGTAGTTGTGAAATTTTTGAAAGCTCTCTTTGTCAGATTTGGAACTCCTCGTGCAATAATCAGTGATCGTGGTACACATTTTTGTAATGACCAATTTGATCGTGTCATGCAAAAGTATGGTGTTACCCACCGTCTATCTACTGCATACCACCCCCAAACAAGTGGGCAGGTGGAAGTTTCAAATCGTGGTATTAAAAGAATCCTTGAAAGGACAGTAGGTGAAAATCGTGCATCCTGGTCGGATAAACTGGATGACGCACTCTGGGCTTTTCGTACAGCTTACAAAACACCAATTGGGTGTACTCCATACAAGCTAGTGTACGGAAAAGCATGTCATCTTCCGATTGAACTAGAGCACAAGGCTTAATGGGCCTTAAAACATGCAAACTTCGATATACAGACAGCCGGTGATCACAGAAAAGTTCAAATGAATGAACTAAATGAACTTCGTGATCAAGCTTATGAGAACTCTTTGATCTACAAGCAAAAGACAAAGAAGATTCATGACTCCAAGATCAAAAACCGCGTTTTCAACGTTGGTGATCGAGTCCTTCTTTTCAATTCCAGATTGAATATTTTCTCGGGAAAGCTCAAGTCCCGCTGGTCTGGCCCATTCACTATCGCTAAGGTTTATCCTTATGGTACCATTGAGTTATCTCAACCCGATGGTCCTAATTTTAAAGTGAATGGTCATCGAGTTAAGCATTACTTTGGAGAGGACATTCCCCCTGTGGTTGTCCCGGATCTACAAACATTCCCCATGAACCAATGAATGCGGGGATCGAGTCAAGCTAGTGACTCGGGAATCAAAAATAGTAGCACACACAATATGGGTTTTCTTCCATATTTCTGTCTTCTCACCCCTTTCTACCACCCTAGTGTGGGGGAGTTTTCCCCACACTGTTGTATATTCTCATTCTTTATAAAAAAAATAAAAAAATAAAAAAAATAAAAAAAAATAAAATAAAAAAAATCTTCTTCTAAATAATGGCCGTAGTATTTCCCTTTTATGTTCTTTGTTTCGGCATAACCGCCGGTACTTTGAATATTGAGGGCAATATTCATTTCTAAGTGTGGGGGGGAATTCTCACGAATTTCTTGTAATTATTTCACCCAATTCCCCCGTTTTTGGCCAAAATTTTTTTTTTGGAGTAAGTGTTTTTCACTTACTCAGCAAATGGTAATCAGTCCACCATGTCTAACCCACATAAGGATTGGCTAATCCAGGAGCAAACGGCTCTTGGTAAAGATATCTCAAATCCGTTTATGGCTTGCAATTTGCCTAAAATTGTATGGTGTTCAGCTCACCATATCTTTAAACTAGTGAAAAGTTGGCTAGCCCGCAAGTTTATGGCTTGTGGTAAAGGCAGTTGAAAATCCATAATTGGTAATCGGCTCACCAAAGATAATATTGATAATTTATCTAAGAGTTGGCTAGTCCAGAAGGGTACGGCTTCTGGTAAAGACAAATCAAATCCGTTGAAAGCTGGTGGTTTGCTCAAAATCACATGGTTATCGGTGTACCATGGTTCTTACTTGAACTGAAACATTTGGCTACTCCAGAAGTAATGGCTTTTGGTAAAGAGATTAAAATCCATTATGTTTTCATAAATCATTGCTAGGGACTAGCAATATCTTAGTGTGGGGGATTGATGAGTGTCTAAATACTCATCATTTTTATACCGTTAGAGTGCCAAAAACATCTGAAAACACTCAGAAACATATCAAAATGATAAAAATATCATAAACAAGTGTTTTATATGTTTTAAATGCAAAAACATCAAAATCTGATGAAAAACGTATCAAGTTTGCATAATTGGCAGTTTTAGTCCCCCAAGTTACAAAAGTTGTCAAAATCAGTCCCTGGTATTTCAAAAACTTGTAAAATATCATTTTAGGTCCTTAAGATTCAAAAGTTGTCAAAACAAACCATTTAAGGTTTAAAAATCACAAAATGACAACTTTAGTCCTTTAACTTTGAAAAATGTCAAAAATAGTCCTTGGTTAAATTAAAAAGTGAAAATTATCAAGTTTTAACCTTGTTCTATTTATAAATGACAAAAATGGTCCTTATGATAAAACTGTTGAGAATTTACAATATTGGTCCCTCAAGTTTCAAACTTGACAGTTTTAGTCCTTAGATTTACAAAAATGGAAAATAATCAATATAGGTCCTTATACTATTCAAGTTTGACAGTTTTGGTCCTTGTGAGAACTATGGCAGATTGGCAGATTCAGTCCTTGGGGTTTGGCCAAATTACATTTATGGTCCTTGTTGCTAAGCTAAACACCAAACGGACCCTTTATACTATTAACACCAAATCCAATCCAATCCATTAACCCAGCAGCCCAATACCCCAACCCGGTCAACAAAAGTCAAAAACCAAAAACCCGCCTACACTGTTTGTCTCCCTCACTCACCCCTGCATACCCAAAACCAGAGGTGGTTTTAACACTACCACCTCAATCTTTTCCACCTCATTAAACTTTCCACCTCACCCCCCTCCTATCATCACAGCCCACAACCATTTAATGCTTCCCCACCATTTCAGTTTTACTGTAGCACTCACAAAGCCTGATTTTTCTTCCACATCACACCCAACTCCATGCCTACTTCCCAACTTGTCCCCTACACCTCTACAATACTCCAAACTTCTTTAATTGCTTTGAAACTGTCTCAAGCTACCAGATACACTTTTGGCGCCAAAAACAGTTTAAACGGATGAGACTAGTTTGACTCATCCAATGGCTAAGGTTGTTGATGGGATTTGATCAGAGTCATGTGGGGAGTTCAGAAAAGCTATAAAGAAAGCAGAAGAGGCAATGGAGAAGCTATCTAGAATAATTTGTAATTTTAGCTTATGTCGTTTTTAATTAAATTTCAAGTTCAGTGTTTGTTTAAGCTTTAAGCTCTATATTTCAAGTTATCAATGTAAATTAAAACCTTTGTTAACATCAATTCCAGTTTATGTTCAAGATTTCAGTTTATGCATTTTCAAAAGTTCAAAATCTCAAAATTGTTTGAATGTTTTTTGTAATGGATAATAAGGACTCATAAGCACACATAAGCTCCTCAGAAAGCTTATTGAAGCTTTTAGATACTCTAAAACTCAGTTTAGAATCAAAAACCAAAAATACCAAAAAATTCACATAAATTAGATAAAAATCAAAAATCAATGAAGAAAATGATCAAGACATTGGAGCAGGGTTGATTTTGGATTGCCCTTGGTTTAGTGCTTCTTGGGAAGCTTTAGGTTGTGTTTGTGATCTTGGTTCTCAGTTTTATGCTTGGATTCATTTTGTAAGCAGTTTTCCAAAATTTTGTATTTCATAGTTTATCTATATTAAATGTGCTAATTTTGATTTACATCTGCCTAAATATAGTTAGTACAAGTTAATCTATGGTTTCTTTGGTTTGAAAAGTTGTTTTAGAGTTAAAAGCTTCAAAACAGAATCATAAAGGGTTGTTTGGATTGGCCTGATTAACTGTATTGAAGGTCAGTGGTGTTGTTGTTTGCTGTCATTTCATGTCACAATAGGTCTAAGTAAATCAAAGAAACAAGAAAAATCAGTGGTCATGTGGTAAAAAAAGTCAAAACTCTTTTTGATCTCATCTAAATTCTTGTCTGTTGGATTTTCCTGTTTCAAGATCTTATTTTCATGCTCATAAGTTGTTACCATTGATCAAATCATTCTCATTACACCTTAACATAACATAATCAGTGTATTAAATAGATCCTAAGATCATAAAAGTCAAACTGTCTCATTTTCTTAAAAAGTCAAAAGAGTCTCATGTTCACAGTATTGGTACCCTATTTCACAAGCTCTTAGAAAGCTTATTAGTTAACTATATCTTGTAAAACTTAACTTTTTTAGAAGCTCACCTAGCTGTCTCAAGATTACAAATGCCTATTTTCAATTCATAGCTTATTTAATAGCTTTTTGTTTAGCTTATTTTTCACACCATTTCAAAACAGTGCCCTGTGCACAGGTTTGCATTCATTTTCAAAAGCTTGTAAAAAGCTCTCCAGTGTACCTTAGCTTATCAAATTTGGTTTTTTAGGAAGCAGACCAAGCCATCTAATTAATCCAAGCTTAATTTTGAAGTTTGTAGCTTTTTAGATAGGGCTGCATTTAGTTTCTATTTGTGTCCATTTTCTCAGCATTCACTGAGTTTTAACTCAGTAGGTTTTCCAATTTTTAATAAGCTTCTCATAAGCTATCTAGTTAACCAAACAGTAAGTAATCTAGCTTTTTGAATAGCTTAACTGATCATCTAGTTGATTCAAGTCTTTGTTTTCATTTTTTAGCTTATCTAGGTGCTTAAAAAGTAGCTTAAAGGTGCCTAGTGATTAACACAGTGTCCTGTGCCAACAGTTACACTAGTGCTTATTTGAGCTTATTCAGAGCTTATTTGTCAATTCCTTAAGTTTAATTAGTTTTTACATTAGCTTATTACCATGATCTAGTTTATTTCCAATTCTCATTTTGTTTGTTTAGTAGCTTATAAGCCATTTGGCTTAACTCTTTAGTTTATTCCATTTTCTTGCAACTGTTAAGAAAATAAGCTCTCACAGAGCTTATTACTGGTTTTCATAAAAAGTCACAGTTACAAAAAGTACTTATTTTTAGTGGCTTAACAACTTTGTAAAAGAAAAAAATCAAAAATAAAATGTTTAGCAAAAAGGGGGTAGGCAGGCTCGAACCTGAGACCTCCCCCTTTGGAGAGTGATAGTGGTGTACCTGGAACCATTGCGCCCTTGGGTCTTTCTCGTTAAAACCTTGCACTACTTATCTTTTATACACGTTTTATCATTTAAGCTTATTCGAGCTTTTTAGCTTATTTCTAGCTTATCCAAAGTAGCTTTTTCCAGTTTCTTATTTTTATTAAGTCTGTATTAATATTAATTATTTTCTGTAAAAAGTTGAGATTTTTATAATAAGTTTTAGTATTTTTAAACAATTAATTAGTGTTTTATAGTAATTAAATCATAATAAAAAATATAAAAGTCAAAAAAATATAAATCTTTTTTCTAAAATTTTCTTTTATCATATATTTTGTAAGAAAATTGATTTTACACTTGTAGGCCTTTTATTTCATAAAATTTACGTTTTTGCTTGCGCTCCAGCGCCATTTTCGTAAATAACGCTCGTTTCCATTTTAAATAACGTTTTTAAGTAATTTAAGTTTACGTTTTGATTAAAATAGTTTGTTTAAGTAATTTTATTTTATAAAATCATAAAAACATCATTGTAAAAATAGTGATAGCGTTTATTTAATAGATTTTAACTTTTTAATTTCTTTTAATTTGCATTTAAGTCGCTTTAATTTGTAGATTTTCTCTTTAGGTATAATTATCCATCGAAAACCTTACTGATCGCTATCCTTAGTGATCATTCTACCATCTGAAGTTGTTTAAACACCAATTCATCCTCCGTGGGACTTAACGACCCAGGAATTCCCTATATTCCTCTGATCTAAATTGCATTTGTGTTTAAGCTGTTTTAAGTCTGTTAGACTTGACTGGTTAGCACCAATCAGTCACGTAGAAAACCTAAACTTTAACCTCTTAAGTATAGGACAAATATGTGATAAAAAGTGCAATGTACTTTTTACCGAAACCGGTAGTAAGATACTAAAAAATGGCATAACCATAGGAAGAATAATTAGGAAACATGGAGTCTATGTCATTAAAATCGGTAATGAACCTAAAGACAAACTATGTCTTACCTCTATGGATGATACTTCGACCTTATGGCATCGAAGATTGGGTCACGCCAACATGCGACTTCTTCAATCGCTATCATCCAAAGATATAGTAAGAGATCTACCTAAGTTAAAATATGAACATCATTTTTGTGATGCTTGTAATGTAGGAAAACAATCTAATTCTAGTCATAAAGCTAAAACCATGGTGTCTACAACTAGGTGTCTAGAATTACTACATATGGATTTATTTGGTCCATCCGCTATCCAAAGTTATGGAGGCAACTACTACACTTTGGTCATAGTGGATGACTACTCTAGCTATACATGGACAAAAATTTTAAAGAACAAAACGGAAACCTTTAATTATTTTGAAATATTAAGTAAAAAGATCCAAAGACAACTAGGAAGTCCTATAGTGTCCATTAGGAAGGATCATGGTAGGGAATTCGATAATGAAGTGCAATTTGGAGCCTTTTGTGACGCTAATGGTATTACTCACAACTTCTCGGCTCCACGCACTCCACAATCGAATGGGGTAGTAGAAAGAAAGAATAGAACCCTACAAGAAATGAGTCGAACCATGCTTAATGAACAATCCATACTTCAAAAGTTTTGGTCTAATGTCGTTGATACTTCAACGTACATACTCAATCGAGTCTTAATTAGACCAATCTTAGGTAAAACTCCATAAGAGTTACTCCGAGGCAAAAAGCCTACGTTAAATCACTTTAGAGTCTTTGGAAGCAAATGTTTTATTCTTAACACTAAAGATTACCTTACAAAATTTGATCCTAAATCAACCGAAGGTATCTTTCTAGGTTATTCACCAAATAGCAAAGCTTACGTCATATTAAACAAAGAAACAATGAAGGTAGAAGAGTCATTAAATATAAAATTTGATGAAAGTCCACCCAAACCCTCTCCACCTCTTGTCGATGACGAGATCATAGAAAGTGATGCTATAGTAATAAAGAAAAAGATAAATGAAGAAGAAGAAGCTTTAAATGATGAAATCATAAACATTAAAGAGTCCAAAGATCACCCCGTAGATAAAGTCATAGGAAAGCTAAACGAACGAACATTAAGGTCTCAAGTTCAAAACCAAAGTAGCTTGTTTTGTTTCGTTTCAACCATAGAACCTAGAAATTGTTAGGAATTAGAAAATTCCATAGTGAAGAGTCGGTCACCCCAAATGTTATCTAGCTTAAGTTAGCTCGTAGACTTGTCGTTATTTACGTTATTTAGTAGTTAATTAGTCAATTTGTAGCGTAGAATAGTGTAGTGCAACACCGTGGAGGAAGGACGGGTCTTTACCCTCTGTATGCCTGATCCACAGTCCGATAGGAGGACGTATTTACTTGTAACTATAAATACCCCTTCCATCCATGGAAGGGGTGGTGCTTCATAATCTAATATTCCATACTTTGAGTAAACCTCTAGCAAGAACACCCTCTCTCTACTTTCTCTCTCTAAAATGGAAAACATGTATTTTGATCATCCAAGACCACCCGAATCATCAACACAATAAAATTAACGATCCTACAATTGGTATCAGAGCCAAGGTTGTGTTGGTTTGTTGATTCGAATGGTCTTTTATACGGTTTGTTGTGTGTGGTTTATACGGTCTCTTGATGGTTGGTTGTTTTGATGTGTTTTGATTCGTGGGTTGTTGCAAGTTATAGTGTGGTTCTGATTTTGTTGACTGTTTTAAGAATGTCACACGCTGTTTTTGTCATGAATCTGGTTTATGCAGATTTGGTTAAAACTGTCTTGTTAAACATTTGTTGAATCCATATCAATCGTTATGCAGGTTTTAAAGTTGAAACTGTTTTTACATGGTTCTTGATAGCAACTTGTGTTCATGTTTCTTAGTAGCGACTTGGTATTAACATGTCCAGATTCAGTGTTCCAGCAAGCGAGTTATGTAACAGATATGGCTAGCGACTTGTCCATGTTCTCTTACTAGCGAGTTGAGTATGTAATACTATTTAGCGACTTGTTATTTAACAAGTTGCAATTTGTGTAATAGTTAGCGACTTAACTCCATGCTAGCGACCTGATTTCAGTGCTAGCGACTTGGTGAAAAATGGGTAGCGACTTGACTTTGGCTAGCGACTTATATTTATAAGTTAGCGATTTGGGTGTTTTAAAAGGAGGTAGCGAGTTGTTGACTCGGTCAAAAGCGAGTTGGAACTTAAGTGGTAGCGACTATGACTCAACAAGGCTAGCGACTTGCTTATGGAAAACCTAACGACTTACACATAATGGAAGAAGAAGTAGACCATGACAACTTGACCACGACTTTATACCAAATACCAACATAACCGACATCAGGCTATTATACCATACCCTCATCTGTCTATAACCTTCATCCATCTCCAAGACATGTTTCAACCTTTACTCATAACAAGAATCATTAACATCAATTAAAGTCGATCTCAGTATTGTTCTAACATTTTCAGAAATCTTTTAAAGATTTTTATTGTTCGAACATCACCATCATAGATCCTTTTGAAGACTAAGCTTCATTTGTATCTGAACAATCAAGAAAGATCAAAAGCTTAAACCTTTATCTTTTCTTCATTCGTTTAGGACATCATAGACTCACTAAATGACTCAAATGACTATAAGGATCTCAGACTATCATTTTTCGTGTGCTACATAAGAACAACATGACTATCAAGAGTCACTTACACGAAGTTGATGTATCATCATTGATCAATTATTGAAGATTGACTTCATTCAATATCCGAAACATATTAGGAAAAAGATAATAACAATAATGTTATTTCTGTTTCTTGGTTCGTTTTAAACATTATTACATGATTCAATAACCTTGTTTGATCTCAGTTTACCCTTTTTGGTATGTCATAATCTCATGATTAACATCAATGAACCAAGGGGATACTCATCATAGATCAAAGTGTGAAGCTTGCACCTCATTTTATTGTTCGAAATCTTGAAGTTAGAACAAAACCAAGAATGATTTCATTCTACTTCTTATTCGGTCACAAATGGAGAAAATGATACCTACCTGAGTTCCTTGGATAGATCGTGAAGCCTAATCATCCCAAGCCATCCCTGTGGCTTTATTGATTATTCTCTAACTAGCCCTGTGGTGAGTAATCTCTGCTGATAACTTCAGGAAGAAAAGAATAGGCGGACTAAGATTAGGGTTTGCCCTTATTTTGGTGGCTGATGTTTTTTGTAGATGGGAAGCAGATTTGAGGATTGAGTGATTTTAGGGTTTGTTAAATGATGAGGGCGAACTGTGTTTAGATTTGGGATTAGGGTTTGTTTGAGTGGCTATGTACGTTTTTATACTCCGAATATTAGGGCATAATGAGGTGAGTTTATTACTGCTTTCAACGAGTGATTGTATGGGCTTGCTTTGAACCGGGCCTCTGTATAATGTTGGATTGGGCCGTGTGTTAGCTTTGGGCCAGGGGCTGTTCGTGTAGTAGTTTACATGGATGAGACATATTTTTTTAAGCTTCAATGTGTAGGCCGTGTGGACTTGACATACAAACGGTGGGAGTGTATGTTGTGAGACTATTGAATGTGGAAATAAACAAGGCCACGTTTTCTCCCATGTTTTATAAACCTTATTAAATCACTTGGGATCCAAAATCTCAAAGGGTTTGATATTTTTGATCGGGGGAGAATTTGTGATTTAATAATGAAATTTGATAAAAGTTGATCGTTTTGATTCAGTTGTGCAGGCTGCTCTCTCATATGTGCTAAACGCTTTCGAATCTCGAAGCATATATTGAGGGGGAGCATTTTATAAGGAAATAAACTATCGAGGTACAAAAGCTTTTATGTTTTAACATAATGTACCTTGATTGAGTTTTCAAATGGCTTCTTAAATTGCTTTTGTAATCGTGGATGTGCTTCAAAAGAACTCTTGCCTCTATGTGATAAAAATGATTTCACTTATCCTATGCACATATTGACGGGGAGAATTTTACCATGAAAATCAAATGGCTTTTTCATATGAAAATTGTGATCAAAGAAAATATTTCAAAGTCCTCTTGCCTCCTTGTGCTAAACAATTTTTAAATCATATGCACATGTTGAGGGGATGTTTTCTAAATGATCAAAACTATTAAGGTACAAAATGCTTTGATCTCGTATCACAAGTACCTTGATTGTTTTTCCAAATGATTTTTCAATTGGTTTTAAGGAAGAATGAACTGTACCAAAAGACCGACCAATTTACTTTATGCATGGTGTTATAAGGATGGTTAGGTTAGGTATTAGTTCCCACGATCCGCCAGAACTGGAGGGATCTACCCAGGGACAATCCACTAGAGAGTGTAGAGTCTTTAGGTATGATGAAAAAAGGATAAAAGTAAGATATGGGAAGAGTGCGGACTGAGACAGAGCTAGTACTGGAATTAACCCAACAAGGTTCTAGTAATGAAGTCTCGGTAAGCACTGAAGGGGTTGAAGAATGAAAAAGAACTGAATGTGAAAAAGGGTGAAAAGAAATAGCCCTCCATCAATTCAACCTTAGGGCAGTAACCGGGTTCAATACATATGCTACTGGTGTTTACGAAGGTAACACTGGTATTGAAGACAAGACGTCATGGACCCAGTGACGCACTGCACTAAACTTCCCAAGCTACTCAAGTTCCTCTTAAAAGGGCTTGTTTCATTTCTCACGGGGAGCCGACATTATCTATCGACTTTCTCTTAGAGATTTTTTATATTGAAGAAGGAGACCCTCTCCCTAGTCTCCGGCACAGGAACCAAATATGCACGATTGAGTCTAGAGCCAAGAGATCATCCACAATATCTCGTTAGGACACTAAATTCTTGAAGACTTGCTTTTTCACACAATGTGGAAAGTAAGTATATATTAAGAGTCCTACGCATTATCCTTGTGGTATTGCCAGAACATCCGAGTGATATGAAAATATTCACGATGAAGATGGAAATCCTTCTAGAGCCAACATCAAACAAGCTCTTGGTGGGTGACATGTGAGATCTTCTCGTAAGATCAAGCTTGTGACAACTGGATAGAAACAATGGGGCGATTCAATCTTGAATCAACCTTGGTCCAGGAATGGAATTGACGAATGCTTTTGGAAAAACCATTCGATGTGCAAACCTTCTTTTCTCTAGCACGTCGAATGTGTACTTATGTTTTCAAATTCAAAAAGTATCTCTGATTGAAAAATACTTTTAGAAAAACCGTTCGATGTGCGAATCTCTTCTTTTCGCTAGCACGTCGAATGTGTACTCATTCTCTAATACAAAAAGTATTTTGATTGAAAAATTGATCTTTCTCATAAAACCTTCGTCGTATTGCAAAACTCTTTCTTCAAGCAATATGCGATTGTTTTTCAAATCATTTTTCATCAATCAGTGAATCTCAATTTGCTGGTTCACTCACTCCGTGTTGTCTTCTTTGAGACGTTCCGGTTTGAGAACAGCTAGAACAGCTGCGAAACCCTGTCAAGGAGATTCTTAGGAATCCTACCTGATCACAGGCAGTATTTATACTGATCAACGGGGAACCGTGGGCCGTGTACCTCAATTCAACGAAAGTGGTCAAAGACACTTTCGTGTGTTTTATTGCTAACTGTTGTTTGCAGGTACATTTGGACGGTTGCAGCTGATCAGAATTGAGGCGTCAATCCAAAGCCGCATGCTCACAGCATCCACACTTAATCTGAAGAAATCATGACTGGTGCATATCTACATAACCTGGTTCTGATATTTTTATACTATGCTTCTGCTTCGCTGCTGCAAATATCATGAACCAGTAAGGCTTCCGCTACTCTGATGGAAAGATGTCATGATTCAAAAGTGTGAGCATGTCGGTTCGAAAGTCACAACTTCACATGATGGCAACACATTAAAGGGTGATCCAGAGATTTACTGTGGCTGATGATCTCAAAGAATGCTCGAAGATCATCAAAGATGTGGATCAGTTAAAGGCCTCCACTAAAAGTACAAAATATGCGGACTTTGAAGAATCACTACTAAAGCACAAAGATTGTTGAAATGAAGAATTGAAGTCTACGAGCTCAAGAACAAAGATAAAATAGAATGCTAGGATTCGAAATGTAAAACATGGGGTGACCTCCCTTAGGGGGAGATTGTTAGGAATTAGAAAATTCCATAGTGAAGAGTCGGTCACCCCAAATGTTATCTAGCTTAAGTTAGCTCGTAGACTTGTCGTTATTTACGTTATTTAGTAGTTAATTAGTCAATTTGTAGCGTAGAATAGTGTAGTGCAACACCGTGGAGGAAGGACGGGTCTTTACCCTCTGTATGCCTGATCCACAGTCCGATAGGAGGACGTATTTACTTGTAACTATAAATACCCCTTCCATCCATGGAAGGGGTGGTGCTTCATAATCTAATATTCCATACTTTGAGTAAACCTCTAGCAAGAACACCCTCTCTCTCTACTTTCTCTCTCTAAAATGGAAAACATGTATTTTGATCATCCAAGACCACCCGAATCATCAACACAATAAAATTAACGATCCTACAGAAATACACAAGAAGCCATAAAAGATGAAAGTTGGGTAATGGCTATGCAAGAAGAACTAAATCAATTCGTTTCTAATGATGTTTGGACGCTTGTCCCTCCACCTAGTAATCAAACCATAATAGGAACCAAATGGGTTTATAAAAACAAATTAGATGCAAACGGAGTAGTGTCTAGGAACAAGGCTAGACTCGTTGCCCAAGGGTATAACCAACAAGAAGGAATAGACTTTGATGAGACCTATGCCCCCGTGGCTAGATTAGAGTCTACAAGGATACTTCTTGCATATGCTTGTGCTAATGATCTAAAGCTTTATCAAATGGATGTCAAAAGCGCTTTTTTAAATGGTTTCATTAATGAAGAAGTATACGTAGCTCAACCTCCGGGCTTCATCGATTTTGAAAAACCCAAACATGTATATAAGTTAAAGAAAGCCCTTTACGGTCTTAAACAAACTCCAAAAGCTTGGTATGATAGACTCAAGTCATTTTTAATTAAACGCAACTATACCATGGGGTTAGTTGACAACACACTTTTTACTAAGAAAAGAGAGTCACATATAATCATAGTGCAAATATATGTAGATGATATTATATTCGGATCCACTTGTCAAGACATGTGTGATGATTTCTCTAAAATCATGCATGACGAGTTCGAGATGAGTATGATGGGAAAACTTAGTTTCTTTCTTGGTCTATAAAATAAACAACTAGAAGATGGTATATTCTTTAATCAATCTAAATACATAAAGGAGATGTTAAAGAAATTCGGTCTAGAAGAGTCGAAACCAATTAGGACACCAATGTCATCTGACACCAAACTCACAAAAGATGAAGACGGCGAATCCGTAGATAATACTAAATATCGTGGCATGATAGGTAGTCTTCTCTACCTCACGACAAGTAGGCCGGATATCATGTTTAGTGTTTGCTTATGTGCTAGATTTCAAGAAGACCCTAAAACATCACACCTAGAAGCCGTAAAAAGGATATTTAGATACATTAAGAGTAGAACACAATTAGGATTATGGTATCCTAAGGGCACGGGAGTAGAAACAATTGTATATGCAGATTCTGACCATGCAGGTGATTACGTTGATAGAAAAAGTACAAGTGGGGTGTGTACTTTCATGGGATGTTGTTTAACGTCTTGGTTTTCTAAGAAACAAACGACACTAGCTATATCAACAACCGAAGCCGAGTACGTCTCCGCCGGCAAAGCATGCCAACAAGCACTATGGATGAAACAAGCGTTAGTCGACTACGACATTCAGCTAAGCGACATAGCAATCCTATGTGACAACAAAGGTGCCATCGACTTAAGCAAGAATCCGGTATTGCATTCTCGCACAAATCATATAGAGATTCGACATCACTTCTTAAGATACAATGTTAAAAAGGGGAACATCTCTATTGAGAAGGTAGCATCCGAAGACAACGTAGCCGACGTCCTCACCAAACCGTTGAAGCGGGAACAATTCAACCTACTTCGTCTTGGTCTTGGTCTAATGGAACAAACGTCGTAACTTATATGACTCTACAAGGTATGTAAACACTAGCCTTCTTCTTTCTGAGTCTAGGATCTCTATTTCACGCACAACTCACAAACAATACGGGAATTTTCAAAACCCAAGATAAGTTTTCCACTTATAGCTTTTTTATTTTTTTTGGTTGCAAACACATAACTACATACACATTTTCAAAGAAAATCTCTTTTCAAAATGTTTTCTAAAAGAATCATACTTTCTCGTATCAATTTCACAAAAGCAATTTCTCACGTCTAGGACAAATCGCTTTTTCATTATTAATACAAAGTAATAACCCGTTTTCATTGCATCTCATGTCTTTTGAATGCTAAAGGGGACACATAACTAATATGTGTTTTCGGGTACATTCATTTATGCAACAATGAATTAGGAGCATTGATAACACTAAATTACGTACTTATGTACTAAATATGTGTTTTCGGGTTATCTCAATAGGATGCTTTTTCTACTTCTAGTTTACTTTTCTTTTTCTTTTTAGAGGTCGAGATAACCGCAACTCCAAATAGTTTGCATATAGGCATACAATAGGCAAAAATGTTTCAAAAAAGAAAATTTTGTGCTGCCAGAATCACCCGACCCACGGATCCCAGCCTTCATGCTGGACGGATCCCTCAAGGGAAGGATCCGTGGGATCCGTGAGACAGAAGCTGTTTTTACCTTCTATTTTTCTCACTTTGGATGAAAAATCCACATTTGTTTTATTTTTTTTTTGAGTATGCTCTTTAATGCTTGTGTTCTCATGATCACATGCCTTAAATTCATATCTAATCATTAGATTTTAATCCACATTTTGGGTCAAGCATTCATTACAATGCTTTGTTTTTCTATATATAGAACTCCCAAAATGCTTGCATAATCCATCTCATCCTCACAAACACAATACACCATGTCATCCACAAACCCTTTAGATGAATCACCTAGTACAAACAATCATCTTCATGATACCCAAACCTTTGTACTACCACCATCCAAAATACCACAATCAAACTCTAGGATATCCGCACGGATTAGTATCCGATCTTGTTGGTTAGCAAAACCAACCTCAAATGGTTCTTCCTCAACAAACAACTCACCACAAGATGCTTCCTTTATAGAACCTCCCTCATCGCCAACAAGTACACCAACTTCATCACCACCTAAAGTCACTCTTTTGGAACTCCTTAAGACTCCAACAAGATCTAAACAACCTAAACAAAAAGAAATAGTCTTTTCAACACCCCCCACATCTCCAAATACTATTTTCAAGATCTTGAAAGATCACCACCATTAGCTCCCATCACACTACAAGAACATCTAGGTTCTTTTCCACCACCATTTACAAACATTCCGGATGTTGATCCATATTTTCCTATTTTTCCACCACATCTTCCGCATAACTCAAATCAAAACAACCCGGAAAACTTCCGCACTCATTACCCACATCACTTACATTGTGAACATTGCCAATCCACTAGGGAAATCGCAATAGAAGTTAGGGAAGAAATGCGTTTCATACTCAACCACATCCTTGATCGCATCAATACCATCACTCATCAAAACCTCCATCCATAACCTTATGCAAGCATGGAAGGAATCACTACTACTATTTTATATTTTTTAGTATTTTTTCTTTTGAACTCATTTTCAAGAACAAGTCTTGTTCTTATGTTTACATGCTTGTACGTGGCATAAATACCACTAAAATTTGTTGTTTTATTACAAGGCCTTGTTTACATACCTTGGCTCCCAATCTTGATTCTCAGCAATCACAAGATTATTTAAGCATGTTACTAACTTTTCTTTTTGTAGGATTTTTAATTTTTCTTCACTTGACGCCCCAAATAAGGGGGAGCTACCGTCAATGGGGAGTTAGCGTTTATTTCTTCCAAGGGTTAACTTTTTGTTTCGATAAAAAGGGGGAGAAGAAGTAAAACTTAGGGGCTTTCAAAAATTACATCTATTCTTAAGTTTTACTCATCATAACATTATGTTTTGTCATCAACAAAAAGGGGGAGATTGTTAATACAAATAAACCGTAAAAACGTTTATTAATATTTTGCGATCTCATTGTGTTTTGTTGATAACAAATATAATGTTATCTTAAGTATAATTATAAGGATACATGTCATTTTTGTAAAGCATTTACATATAGCCATTTAAATACAAAAATGTAGTAATTAAGCATTTGTTGTAATAGTTTATTAGGATGGGTAAAAACCATAACCCATGGACCATAACCCATGGATCTTAACCCATACCCAAGTTGGCTAGATACAATGTATACTTAGATACATTGAATCTAAAGAAAACCCATGGAACAACCCATAACCCATGACCCATAACCAAAAAACCCATGGGCAAAGAGGAGCATTCCACGGATCCCTAGGATTACACTAGACGGATCCCAAGTGGAAGGGATCCGTGGGATCCGGGGAACAGTGAAGATTTTTTCCTATAAATAGAGAGTCATTTCTTCATTCTAACTCACCCCCTCTTCTTACTAAATCTCTCAAACACTCTCATTCTCTTCTAACATATAGATCACTTGATCTAGAGAGTTGTTCTTCTTTCTTTCTATTGTGATCCTCATATAGGTCCTTCTCTAAGGCGAGATCACGAGCATTCTACAAGTCGTCCAAGCAAGGGGTCCTTGATTGATTTGTCACTCCGCAAGATTTTCGTAGCGAAGATCTTGTATTTGATATTCCACATATTTGTTGTGTAATAGTCGTGTTGGTTTGGTCCACCGTGTTACGGACTCAGTATCTAGCTTTGTACCGGAAAAAGTGTAAGCAACGTTGTGAAGGCTTCTCTGCCAAGTGAAGGAGTTTGTTGACATAGTGCTTGAACTCTCGAGTAGGTGACTCGGGGAGTGGAGTAGGGCAAGGAAAGTGTCCTTGTAGCCGAACCACTATACATCGGTTGTGTATTTTCTTTCCCTTCGCTTTACTTTATTTACTTGCTTTATCATTAGTTCTATACTTTCTCTACATCCATAAGATCTCACATATTAACGAATCTAATAGTTTTTGAAACTAACGTAAAATCGGCAAAACTATTCAACCCCCCCCCCCTTCTAGTTTTCCACAGAAGCCCTAGGAGATCTAATTACTATCAATCTAGAAGGCGTTACACCTCAAAAGGAGTATCTAGATCAAAGAACTCTACACGAAAAGTTAAAACCAACTGGGTTAAGAAAGAAAGTATTGATGGGGAACAAACAGTACTTTCAGCAAGTAAGAGTGAAACAGAGATTTTTGTTGAAAATAATAAAGAGAATTTTGATGAAAAAGATATATTTGTTGAAAAATCAACAAAAGTTTTGGAACAACCAAAGATAATTGATCATGTTTTCAAAGATAGTGGAAATTACATACGTAAAGAATTTAAGTATGTAACTCCACAAGGGGAACAAAAGTCAGTAATGGCTTGGGTTCCTAAAATAAACTAACTCTTTTATCTTTGTGCAGGGCAACCCATAAGAGGAGCTTAAAGATCATTTAATTGTTGATAGTGGTTGCTCTGGAAGCATGACAGGAGACAAAGAAATTATGTCGTGTTTTAGATCTTATTTTGGAGGAAGAGTTGCATTTGGGAATGATCCTAGTGGAGGTAGAATTACTGGCAAAGGAACCATCAAGGCAGGAAGCATATATTTTGAGAATGTTTATTATGTGAAGGAGCTCAAGTTCAATCTTTTGTCAGTCTCTCAGATCTGTGACAAGAAGCACCCTGTGTTATTCACTAACATAGAATGTCTTATTCTTTCCCCTGAGTTCAAGCTTGTTGATGATAACTTGGTAATACTGAGAGTACCAAGAACTAATGATGTGTACAATCTGGATATGAAGAGTCTTAACTCTTCTGAAAGAGGAACATGTTTAGTAGCAAAGGCAACACTTGAAGAAGCACACCTGTGGCATAGAAGATTAGGCCATGTGAATTTCAAGAATATCAACAAGCTGGTTAAAGGAAATTTAGTTAGAGGTTTACCTTCCAAAACATACAAGAATGATAACTCATGTTTGGCGTGCAAGAAGGGTAAACAACACAAAGCTTCATGCAAAAAGATTGAGGAAAGAACTATTAGAGATCCTTTAGAGTTGCTGCACATGGATCTGTTTGGACCTGTTTCTGTTGAAAGTCTAAACAAGAAGAAGTACTGCCTGGTTATAACAGAGGATTGCAGTACATTTAGTTGGGTCTTTTTCTTGGGATTTAAAGATGAAACCTTTGATGCTATTCACGATCTTATAATAGCCCTTGAAAACCAATTGAGACTCAAAGTAAGAGGTATTAGATGTGATAATGGGACTGAATTCAAGAACAAGTTTATGGATGAGTTTTGTGCCAAGAAAGGAATCAAGAGGGAGTTTAGTATTGCTAGAACTCCATAGCAGAATGGTGTTGCAGAGAGAAAGAAAAGAACTTTGATAGAAGCAGCCAGAACAATGCTTGCAGATTCACAATTACCTATTCAATTTTGGGCTGAAGCTGTAAGTTCTGCTTGCTATGTGTTGAATAGAGTATCAGTCACTAAACCTCAGATAAAGACACCTTATTAGTTGCTTATGGGAAACAAACCTAACATACGTTTTATGAAACCTTTTGGATGTCCTCTGACTATTCTTAATAATATTGATACTTTGGGAAAATTTGATGGCAAGTCAGATGAACGATACTTATTGGGATACTGTACCAATAGTAAAGGTTTTAAAATGTAAAACAAGGTCACCAAAAAGGTTCAAGATTGTCTTCATGTTGAATTTTTAGAAGATCAAGAAAGTCAAAAAGGTAAAGGTCCTGATTGGATGTTTGATCTTGATGTTTTGACTCCTTCTATGAATTATGTTCCTATTACAGAAGAAAATCAAGTTGATCACAAAGAAGAAGATTTAGAGTACATTGTTCATGGAGTCAATATTAGACCTGATGCTGTTCCTGATGAAGAACCTATAACTGTCAAAAAGGAGAAAAGTACTGATGAACCAAAATCCACTTTGTCTGCTGAGGATCAAGCTATTCAAGATGAACTTAATAGGATGCTTTTTCAAGAAACAATAGCACAATCTTATGAGGATGAACAAAAAAGAGCTTATGAAGAAACAAAGAAAAAGGGTAAGTCTACAGAATACTCTCACATTACTTTGGATCACAGTACTTTGTATCAAAGTACTGCTGTACCTATTGACAGTACTTCTGATGATTTGTATGATCCTAACATGCCTGGGTTAGAAGACACTGATGATGAATTAGATGATGAAGGTATTTTCTCAAATTCCAATGAAGGAGCTGATTTCACAAATTTGGATGCTGATCTTGAAGTTCCACAGACTCCTACATTAAGAATTCATAAAGATCATCCCACTGGTCAAATAATTGGACCTTCTACATCAGGGGTGCTCACAAGAACCAAGGCTAAAGGTTTTTCTAAGCCACATAATGCTTTACTTAGCTTTGTGTATAAACAAAACATGATGAATCATAAGGATCAACAAACGTGTTTATTCACCTGTTTTATCTCTCAAGAAGAACCCAAGAATGTAGCTCAAGCATTAACTAAAGAGAGTTGGGTTGAAGCCATGCAAGAAGAATTTCTTCAATTCAAACTTCAAGAAGTTTGGGTACTATGTGATCTACCAGATGGAAAGAAAGTCATTGGTACAAGATGCGTTTTCAGAGTTAAGAGAGATGAAAGAGGGAATGTTATCAAGAACAAAGCAAGATTAGTTGCACAAGGATATAGACAAGAAGAAGGAGTGGACTATGATGAAGTGTTTGCTCTTGTAGCAAGGATTGAAGCCATTAGAATATTCCTTGCTTTTGCATCATATATGGGTTTCTCGTTTATCAAATGGATGTCAAAAGTGCCTTTCTTTATGACACGATTACAGAGGAGGTCTATGTTAAACAACCTCCTGGTTTTGAGGATCCTGCCCATCCAAACAAAGTCTACAAAGTTGTTAAGGCTCTGTATGGCCTTCATCAAGCACCTATAGCTTGGTACGAAAGACTCTCCACTTTCTTATTGCAACATGGTTACAGGAGAGGAGAAATTGATAAGACTTTGTTTATCATGAGAGACAAGAAGGATATCATGCTTGTTCAAGTTTATCTAGATATCATGCTTGTTCAAGTTTATATAGATGATATTATCTTTGGAGACACAAAACAGTCTATGGTGAAAGAATTTGAGAAGCTCATGCAACAAGAGTTTCAAATGAGTTCCATGGGTGAATTAACTTTCTTTTTGGGGCTTCAAGTTAAACAATCAGAGGCTGGAATTTTCATTAGTCAAGACACGTATGTCACTGACATTCTTAAGAAGTTTAACTTTGATGCTATGAAGCCGGTCACCACACCCATCAAATCTACCAACTCATTGGGCAAGGATGAAGATGGTCAACCTATAGAAGTTAAGCTTTACAGATCAATGATTGGCTTTCTTATGTACTTAACTGCATCTAGACCTGATATCATGTTTGTTTTCTGTTTATGTGCAAGATATCAAGTCTCACCTAAGGTCTCTCATATGAATGCAGTCCAGAGAATTTTTAGTTATTTGAAACAACAACCTAAGTTAGGGTTGTGGTATCCAAAGGATTCACCTTTTCACTTGGAAGCTTTTTAAGACAGTGATTATGCAGGTGATAATTATGATAGAAGATCAACCACTGTAGGATGCCAATATCTTGGAAGAAGATTAGTTTTTTGGCAATGTAAGAAACAAACCATTGCAGCAACATCATCCACTGAAGCAGAATATGTTGCTGCTGCAAGCTGTTGTGGACAAGTATTGTAGATGCAGAATCAACTCTTGGATTATGGATTCAACTTTTAGAATACTCCTATCAACATTGACAATGAGAGTACAATTTGCATTGTGAAGAATCCAGTTTCTCACTCCAAGACAAAGCATATTCATATTAGGCATCACTTTATTTGAGATTGCTATGAGCATAGGCTCATTAATGTTGTCAAGGTCCACACAGATGACAATGTAGCTGATCTACTCACAAAGAGATTTGATGTTTCAAGATTCAATCACTTGGTGGTGAGTATTGGTATGATTAACTATTAAGCTACACTTAAGGGGAGGACTTATTAGTTAGTTAGATAGTCATATGCATTATTTAAGGGGAGGATAAACAATGTCTCTTTGATGTTTTTGCCATTGTGAAGAAGAGGATGGAAAAGTACTGCTTATTGTTTATCTGAAAGTACTGCTGTGAAAGTACTGCTTACTTGGAAAGCACTGCTAGTCTTGTCAACGTACTGTTCCAACGTTCAAAAGATGGGGTAAACTTCAAACAAACGGTAACTCTATTAATTGGGCTGTGATTTTTTAAAATCTTATCTATAAATAACTACCCTCCGATTTTCCCTCTCATCTTTATACTTATCAATCTTTTCCATATTCATCAAACCATTTTCTCTTATCACAATATTCAATGGCAAACAGAAACACAGTTAGTAAGCATAACATGGTGGCCAACTTAGATAAAACACCGGCTAATGTCGCGTTTCATGACATAATTGATTTTCTCACCGGATCATCAATCAATTATGCTCTTTTAGTCGAACCTGATGTTATTGATCCCTGGATTCAATAATTTTGGGAAACTGCTAGATCTTATATGGAAGATGATGATTCATACAATCAGGATAAGGTTGTTGGGAAGATTACTAGAGTTAGTGAAGCCTCCATTCGAGAAGATTTATTGTTTGATGATGAAGGCGGGGCTATTCGTTTTGACAAACAACTTCTTTGGGATACCTTAAGGGATATTGGGTATGAGGGGTCTTTAACTGAAACATCTTTTAAGAAACCCTTGTTTAGTCCACACTGGAAGTACCTGGTTCATGTATTACTTCATTGCACAAGTTCCAAGAGTACTTCATGGGAAGAATTTGGATCCAATATTGCATCTGCTTTAGTGGGATTAGCTACCAATCGCCTCTTCAACTTCTCTAGACTGATTCTAGATGGTATGCTATCTCATATCTCCTATGGTTCACCATGGTTAATGTATCCAAGATTTGTTCAAGTTTTCTTGAACAAACAACTTCAGGATGTACCCAAACCTTCGAGCTTGTTAGCTGTTGTGGTACAACCACCAAAGATATTCACTTTCATGGCTAGGAAGAGTGATAAATTCTCTGGAAGGAATACACCTTTAAGAGCTTACATGCTGGAGACAGTGCAAGCAGTTAGAGCTGAAGTTGCTGCAAGTGAAGAACATGAGCGTTCAGCATCACGAGAAGGTACTGCTTCTCCACAAGGTACTGCTGCACAAGAAGGTACTGAAACACAAGGTACTGCATCTCCACACCATATTGCTCATGGTGATTCAGAACCTGAGGTAAACCCAACATCTTCTCCCAATGATTACACTTCCACAGATGGGTCTCAAACATCTGGAGGAGATGAGGAGATATGGTTCCTGAATGGTTGGTACTGGATAACTATGTCTTGACAAGGGAATTTGTGAGATTGAAGAAAGCTCCTGAAGCTCAAGCTGCACAACTGGTGACATTGAACAACAAATTTCAAAGATTGAAGAACTTTGTCTGGCCTTTAGTTCAACATCACAGGTTGTGGGTGAAGTCACAGAAAAAGAAAGGAAAGAAATTTAAGAAGACTTCTAAGGGCAAGAAGGTTCACAAGCAGTCTTCATTCCAATTGAGGAGGATATTGGAGCAAGAGAATTTGAATGAAGATGCTCAACCTAATGAAGATGTTGAACATTGTGAACAACCAGATGCTCAAACCTATGAAGAAGCTGAAATTGTTGATAAAGAAGCTGAGAAAATTGAGCAAACTGAGCCTCAAGGTATTGATGTTCAAATTCAAAGTACTGAGCCTCAAGGTGCTGGAGTAAAAAGTACTGGTGTACAAAGTACTGATGTACAAAGTACTTGTGATCAAGGTAGTGCTGCTCTTCAAGGAACATATAGACTAGAGCTAATTACACAAAGGACCCTACATTTTGAAGAAGAAGCTGGTCCTTCAACAGTCCTACAAGAAGAGGAAGCTGATCCACCTAAAGTAGAGCACACTGCAAGTGATGATGAGATTGTTGCTCAAATATTTCAAAACCTATCAAGACCAAGAGGTGTTAGTATTCCAGGAGTTGCTGAAGAACAATCTCAAGCTTCTCAACCTGTCTTAGATCCTAAAGACAAAGGTAAAGGTAAATTGATTGAAACAAATGATAAGTTCGTTTGTAAGCTCAGCTAGGGATCAATAACAAAGACTAATGACATGCACAGCGGAATAAACTAATCAATTCTTTGTTATTGAACAAGGTTTTCATCATCATCTCTAACTAAACAATAACTACTAATCTGCTAATCGACTAACTAACTAAATATCCCTAGGCATTTATACACTACGCCTAGGACACACACACACACCTTTAAGTCGACTACATCTGGGAAGACTTAATTAAAACCTACACCTATGTCCTCTTTATATACTAGAGGATTAGGTTTTACAAAATACTACAAAGAACTAATAAATAAAACTTCTTTTGCAAGAAAGTCCTTCTATCTTTTTGTAGGTTTCCTTCTTGTCGTATTAAGTCCCTCTTGTTTCATTCTTTTTGTCTTATCAAGTTAAGCATATAATTCCCAACAATATTCCCCTAGTTGATAATGACAAAACCATTCTTGAACGAACTTCCCTAGACGAAGTAGAGAAATTGAGATCAGGGATCTCACCATGAATAGAGAAATTGAGATCAGGGATCTCACCATGAATGAAACAAGTATGTCTTCCTTTGTCTTCCCCTTAATCCATGCAATGCCACTCAAACATCTCTTCCCCTTTTTGTTATTATCCAAATAGGGAACGTATGTAAATAATGATCTTGACCACCACGAACCAATATCATACTTCCAATCTAAGCCATCTAATGTTTCGAATTGCCCTCCATAAAGAACACCAAAATGCTTACTGAAAATGAATCCAAAACAGTAGAAAACTCCAACTAGCAATAGTAATAATGATCAACAGTAATAAAAATCAAACACTTCCCCTTGAGTGGTGCATGAACATCAAATGATTCTTCAAATCTGTAAGCTCCATGTAATGATTACTAATGAAGAAAATTAAGTATAACCAACTTGATGCTGAAGTAGAACATCCCAAAGTCGCGTCTTATGTCTTGTACTAACCACGTGACTATGAACTCATACTTGATGATATATGAGTAGACCTCGATCTCTTGATAAAATCCTCATCTTCAATGAGTCACTGATCACAACAATGTAACTCCTTTAAGTGATAGCAAACCCTACTTGCTAGATTTACCAAGTCTTAGCCACAACATAAACGTACGAACAAGTTACCTCCTGCTAAAAGGTATAATAAAACATACATCCAAGTAATTCCACTTCATCGTCAAATAAGTGATAATCAATCCTCTTCGTAACCAATGAATCCAAAAAACCAAATATGAGCTAATTAAAACCTTTTAAGAACAAAGTCTAAAATCCTTGTGTGTGTGAAACAATATCATGTGTGTGTCGCTAAAAATCCATAACAATCGTCATGCTTGACTTCCCCTAAATCAAAAACCATACGAGAACCAAAACGTATACTCTATCCGATATCGATCAAAACTAGCAGTGGAAACAATTTATCTCGGACAAAGCTTTGGTACTCTCAAAAACTCAGTCACCAAATAAATCTCATACACTCCAGCTTGTACATGACCAATATGACCAATCAACTACCTCTAAAAATCCAACTTTTAACCAATACATATCAATTAAGTAAAATCCAAACAATGCAATATAAACAACATAAATACGTACCAATTGCCATGTTCTGTCCTTCTTTATAACAATCAAAATTGCAACTTTATAAATACGTACCAAGAAGGATAGCAATTGCAACTTTATAACCAACCAATGATCAAATACCCATGCTACCAATATTTCCATGCACACGTAAACCATTCAATACAGTAGACACATTAGCATATACTCCAACACATGCTTTAGTCTTGATAACTCGAATCACCATGCATGTGTACGCCCAAAGCTGCTATTCTTTGTAACAGTGGGTATATACTCAAATCCAAGCAGTACTTTGTAACTAAGTAGCAGTACTTTCGTCCAAGAGCTGTACTTTCATCCAAGAGCAGTACTTTCGTCCAAGACCAGTACTTTCGTCCAAGAGCAGTACTTTCGTCCAAGTTTTTCTACCTCTCTTTGACGATGATAAGATCGTTTATAAGCTCAGCTAAGGATCAATAACAAAGACTAATGACATACACAGCGGAATAAACAAATCAATTCTTTGTTATTGAACAAGGTTTTCATCATCATCTCTAACTAAACAATAACTACTAATCTGCTAAGCGACTAACTAACTAACTATCCCTAGGCGTTTATACACTACGCCTAGGACACACACACCTTTAAGTCGACTACATCTTGGAAGACTTAATTAAAACCTACACCTATGTCCTCTTTATATACTAGAGGATTAGGGTTTACAAAATACTACAAAGGACTAGTAAATAAAACTTCTTTTGCAAGCAAGTCCTTCCATCTTTTTGTAGGTTTCCTTCTTGTCGTATTAAGTCCATCTTGTTTCATTCTTTTTGTCTTATCAACTTAAACATATAATTCCCAACAATCTTCCCCTTGTTGATAATGACAAAATCATTCTTGAACGAACTTCCCTAGACGAATTAGAGAAATTGAGATCAGGGATCTCACCATGAATAGAGAAATTGAGATCAGGGATCTCACCATGAATGAAACAAGTATGTCTTCCTTTGTCTTCCTCTTAATCCATGCCATGCCACTCAAATGAATCCACTTCGTAACCAATGAATCCAATAAACCAAATATGAGCTAATTAAAACCTTTTAAGAACAAAGTCCCAAATCCTTGTGTGTGTGAAACAATATCATGTGTGTGTCGCTAAAAATCCATAACAATCGTCATGCTTGACATCCCCTTAAATTGAAAACCATACGAGAACCGAAACGTATACTCTATCCGATATCGATCAAAACTAGCAGTGGAAACAATTTATCTCGGACAACGCTTTTGTACTCTCAAAAATTTAGTCACCGAATAAATCTCATACACTCCAGCTTGTACATGACCAATATGACCAATCAACTACCTCTAAAAATCCAACTTTTAACCAATACGGATCAATTAAGTAAAATCCAAACCATGCAATATAAACAACATAAATACGTACCAATTGCCATGTTCTGTCCTTCTCTATAACAATCAAAATTGCAACTTTATAAATACGTACCAAGAAGGATAGCAATTGCAACTTTATAACCAACCAATGATCAAATACCCATGCTACCAATATTTCCATGCACACGTAAACCATTCAATACAGTCGACACATTAGCATATACTCCAACACATGCTTTAGTCTTGAGAACTCGAATCACCATGCATGTGTACGCCCAAAGCTGCTATTCTTCGTACAATATAAAAAAAAACATAACAGTGGGTATATACTCAAATCCAAGCAGTACTTTGTAACTAAGTAGCAGTACTTTCGTCCAAGAGCTGTACTTTCGTCCAAGTTTTTCTACCTCTCTTTGACGATGATAAGATCGTTTATAAGCTCAGCTAAGGATCAATAACAAAAACTAATGACATACACAGCGGAATAAACTAATCAATTCTTTGTTATTGAACAAGGTTTTCATCATCATCTCTAACTAAAAAATAACTACTAATCTGCTAATCGACTAACTAACTAACTATCCCTAGGCGTTTATACACTACGCCTAGGACACACACACCTTTAAGTCGACTACATCTTGGAAGACTTAATTAAAACCTACACCTATGTCCTCTTTATATACTAGAAGATTAGGGTTTACAAAATACTACAAAGGACTAATAAATAAAACTTCTTTTGCAAGCAAGTCCTTCCATCTTTTTGTAGGTTTCCTTCTTGTCGTATTAAGTCCCTCTTGTTTCATTCTTTTTGTCTTATCAACTTAAACATATAATTCCCAACAATCTTCCCCTAGTTGATAATGACAAAACCATTCTTGAACGAACTTCCCTAGATGAAGTAGAGAAATTGAGATCAGGGATCTCACCATTAATAGAGAAATTAAGATCAGGGATCTCACCATGAATGAAACAAGCATGTCTTCCTTTGTCTTCCTCTTGATCCATGCCATGCCACTCAAACATCTCTTCCCCTTTTTGTTATTATCCAAATAGGGAACGTATGCAAATAATGATCTTGACCACCACGAACCAATATCATACTTCCAATCTAAGCCGTCTAATGTTTCGAATTGGCCTCCATGAAGAACACCAAAATACTTACTAAAAATGAATCCAAAACTGTAGAAAACTCCAACTAGCAGTAGTAATAATGATCAACAGTAATAAAAATCAAACACTTCCCCTTGAGTGGTGCATGAACATCAAATGATTCTTCAAATCTGTAAGCTCCATGTAATGATTACTAATGAAGAAAATTAAGTATAACCAACTTGATGCTGAAGTAGAACATCCCAAACTCGCGTCTTATGTTTTGTACTAACCACGTGACTATGAACTCATACTTGATGATATATGAGTAGACCTCGATCTCTTGATAAAATCCTCATCTTCAATGAGACACTGATCACAACAATGTAACTCCTTTAAGTGATAGCAAACCCTACTTGCTAGATTTACCAAGTCTTAGCCACAACATAAACGTACGAACAAGTTACCTCCTGCTAAAAGGTATAATAAAACATGCATCCAAGTAATTCCACTTCATCTTCAAATAAGTGATAATCAATCCTCTTCGTAACCAATGAATCCAAAAAACCAAATATGAGCTAATTAAAGCATTTTAAGAACAAAGTCCAAAATCCTTGTGTGTGTGAAACAATATCATGTGTGTGTCGCTAAAAATCCATAACAATCGTCATGCTTGACTTCCCCTTAAATCGAAAACCATACGAGAACCAAAACGTATACTCTATCCGATATCGATCAAAACTAGCAGTGGAAACAATTTATCTCGGACAACGCTTTTGTACTCTCAAAAATTCAGTCACCAAATAAATCTCATACACTCCAGCTTGTACATGACCAATATGACCAATCAACTACCTCTAAAAATCCAACTTTTAACCAATACGGATCAATTAAGTAAAATCCAAACCATGCAATATAAACAACATAAATACGTACCAATTTCCATGTTCTGTCCTTCTTTATAACAATCAAAATTGCAACTTTATAAATACGTACCAAGAAGGATAGCAATTGCAACTTTATAACCAACCAATGATCAAATACCCATGCTACCAATATTTCCATGCAAACGTAAACCATTCAATACAGTAGACACATTAGCATATACTCCAACACATGCTTTAGTCTTGAGAACTCGAATCACCATGCATGTGTACGCCCAAAGCTGCTATTCTTCGTACAATATAAAAAAAAACATAACGGTGGGTATATACTCAAATCCAAACAGTACTTTGTAACTAAGTAGCAGTACTTTCGTCTAAGAGCAGTACTTTATCCAAGAGCAGTACTTTCGTCCAAGACCAGTACTTTCGTCCAAGAGCAGTACTTTCGTCCAAGTTTTTATACCTCTCTTTGACGATGATAAGATCGTTTATAAGCTCAGCTAAGGATCAATAACAAAGACTAACGACATACACAGCGGAATAAACAAATCAATTCTTTGTTATTGAACAAGGTTTTCATCATCATCTCTAACTAAACAATAACTACTAATCTGCTAATCGACTAACTAACTAACTATCCATAGGCATTTATACACTACGCCTAGGACACACACACCTTTAAGTCGACTACATCTTGGAATACTTAATTAAAACCTACACCTATGTCATCTTTATATACTAGAGGATTAGGGTTTACAAAATACTACAAAGGACTAATAAATAAAACTTCTTTTGCAAGCAAGTCCTTCTATCTTTTTGTAGGTTTCCTTCTTGTCGTATTAAGTCCCTCTTGTTTCATTCTTTTTGTCTTATCAGCTTAAACATATAATTCCCAACAATCTTCCCCTAGTTGATAATGACAAACCCTTCTTGAACAAACTTCCCTAGACGAAGTAGAGATATTGAGATCAGGGATCTTACCATGAATAGAGAAATTGAGATCAGGGATCTCACCATGAATGAAACAAGTATGTCTTCCTTTGTCTTCTTCTTAATCCATGCCATGCCACTCAAACATCTGTTCCCCTATTTGTTATTATCCAAATAGGGAACGTATGCAAATAATGATCTTGACCACCACGAACCAATATCATACTTCCAATCTAAGCCGTCTAATGTTTCGAATTGCCCTCCATGAAGAACACCAAAATTCTTACTAAAAATGAATCCAAAACTGTAGAAAACTCCAACTAGCAGTAGTAATAATGATCAACAGTAATAAAAATCAAACACTTTCCCTTGAGTGGTGCATGAACATCAAATGATTCTTCAAATCTGTAAGCTCCATGTAATGATTACTAATGAAGAAAATTAAGTATAACCAACTTGATGCTGAAGTAGAACATCCCAAACTCGCGTCTTATATCTTGTACTAACCACGTGACTATGAACTCATTACTGCTGATATATGATTAGACGTCGATCTCTTGATAAAATCCTCATCTTCAATGAGACACTGAGCACAACAATGTAACTCCTTTAAGTGATAGCAAACCCTACTTGCTAGATTTACCAAGTCTTAGCCACAACATAAACGTACGAACAAGTTATCTCCTTCTTAAAGGTATAATAAAACATGCATCCATGTAATTCCACTTCATCGTCAAATAAGTGATAATCAATCCTCTTCGTAACCAATGAATCCAATAAACCAAATATGAGCTAATTAAAACCTTTTAAGAACAAAGTCCAAAATCCTTGTGTGTGTGAAACAATATCATGTGTGTGTCGCTAAAAATCCATAACAATCATCATGCTTGACTTCCCCTTAAATCGAAAAACATACGAGAACCAAAACGTATACTCTATCCGATATCGATCAAAACTAGCAGTGGAAACAATTTATCTCGGACAACACTTTTGTACTCTCAAAAATTCAGTCACCAAATAAATCTCATACACTCCAGCTTGTACATGACCAATATGACCAATCAACTACCTTTAAAAATCCAACTTTTAACCAATACGGATCAATTAAGTAAAATCCAAACCATGCAATATAAACAACATAAATACGTACCAATTGCCATGTTCTGTCCTTCTTTATAATAATCAAAGCAACTTTATAAATACGTACCAAGAAGGATAGCAATTGCGACTTTATAACCAACCAATGATCAAATACCCATGCTACCAATATTTCCATGCACACGTAAACCATTCAATACAGTAGACACATTAGCATATACTCCAACACATGCTTTAGTCTTGAGAACTCGAATCACCATGCATGTGTACGCCCAAAGCTGCTATTATTCGTACAATATAAAAAAAACATAACAGTGGGTATATACTCAAATCCAAGCAGTACTTTGTAACTAAGTAGCAGTACTTTCGTCCAAGAGCAGTACTTTCATCCAAGAGCAGTACTTTCGTCCAAGACCAGTACTTTCGTCCAAGACCAGTACTTTCATCCAAGTTTTTCTACCTCTCTTTGACGATGATAAGATCGTTTATAAGCTCAGCTAAGGATCAATAACAAAGACTAATGACATACACAGCGGAATAAAAAAATCAATTCTTTGTTATTGAACAAGGTTTTCATCATCATCTCTAACTAAACAATAACTACTAATCTGCTAATCGACAAACTAACTAACTATCCCTAGGCATTTATACACTACGCCTAGGACACACACACCTTTAAGTCGACTACATCTTGGAAGACTTAATTAAAACCTACACCTATGTCCTCTTTATATACTAGAGGATTAGGGTTTACAAAATACTACAAAGGACTAATAAACAAAACTTCTTTTGCAAGCAAGTCCTTCTATCTTTTTGTAGGTTTCCTTCTTGTCGTATTAAGTCCCTCTTGTTTCATTCTTTTTGTCTTATCAACTTAAACATATAATTCCCAACAATCTTCCCCTAGTTGATAATGACAAACCATTCTTGAACAAACTTCCCTAGACGAAGTAGAGAAATTGGGATCAGGGATCTCACCATGAATAGAGAAATTGAGATCCGGGATCTCACCATGAATGAAACAAGTATGTCTTCCTTTGTCTTCCTCTTAATCCATGCCATGCCACTCAAACATCTCTTCCCCTATTTGTTATTATCCAAATAGGGAACGTATGCAAATAAGGATCTTGACCACCACGAACCAATATCATACTTCCAATCTAAGCCGTCTAATGTTTCGAATTGCCCTCCATGAAGAACACCAAAATGCTTACTAAAAATGAATCCAAAACTGTAGAAAACTCCAACTAGCAGTAGTAATAATGATCAACAGTAATAAAAATCAAACACTTTCCCTTGAGTGGTGCATGAACATCAAATGATTCTTCAAATCTGTAAGCTCCATGTAATGATTACTAATGAAGAAAATTAAGTATAACCAACTTGATGCTGAAGTAGAACATCCCAAACTCACGTCTTATATCTTGTACTAACCACGTGACTATGAACTCATACCTGCTGATATATGAGTAGACGTCGATCTCTTGATAAAATCCTCATCTTCAATGACACACTGAGCACAACAATGTAACTCCTTTAAGTGATAGCAAACCCTGCTTGCTAGATTTACCAAGTCTTAGCCACAACATAAACGTACGAACAAGTTATCTCCTTCTTAAAGGTATAATAAAACATGCATCCATGTAATTCCACTTCATCGTCAAATAAGTGATAATCAATCCTCTTCGTAACCAATGAATCCAATAAACCAAATATGAGCTAATTAAAACCTTTTAAGAACAAAGTCCAAAATCCTTGTGTGTGTGAAACAATATCATGTGTGTGTCGCTAAAAATCCATAACAATCGTCATGCTTGACTTCCCCTTAAATCGAAAAACATACGAGAACCAAAACGTATACTCTATCCGATATCGATCAAAACTAGCAGTGGAAACAATTTATCTCGGACAACGCTTTTGTACTCTCAAAAATTCAGTCACCAAATAAATCTCATACACTCCAGCTTGTACATGACCAATATGACCAATCAACTACCTCTAAAAATCCAACTTTTAACCAATACGGATCAATTAAGTAAAATCCAAACCATGCAATATAAACAACATAAATACGTACCAATTGCCATGTTCTGTCCTTCTTTATAAAAATCAAAATTGCAACTTTATAAATACGTACCAAGAAGGATAGCAATTGCAACTTTATAACCAACCAATGATCAAATACCCATGCTACCAATATTTCCATGCACACGTAAACCATTCAATACAGTAGACACATTAGCATATACTCCAACACATGCTTTAGTCTTGAGAACTTGAATCACCATGCATGTGTACACCCAAAGCTGCTATTATTCGTATAATATAAAAAAAAACATAATAGTGGGTATATACTCAAATCCAAGCAGTACTTTGTAACTAAGTAGCAGTACTTTCGTCCAAGAGCAGTACTTTCATACAAGAGCAGTACTTTCATCCAAGAGCAGTACTTTCGTCCAAGAGCAGTACTTTCGTCCAAGTTTTTCTACCTCTCTTTGACGATGATAAGATCGTTTATAAGCTCAGCTAAGGATCAATAACAAAGACTAATGACATACACAGCGGAATAAAAAAATCAATTCTTTGTTATTGAACAAGGTTTTCATCATCATCTCTAACTAAACAATAACTACTAATCTGCTAATCGACTAACTAACTAACTATCCCTAGGCATTTATACACTACGCCTAGGACACACACACCTTTAAGTCGACTACATCTTGGAAGACTTAATTAAAACCTACACCTATTGTCACAACACCAAACATTATAAGTGCATATTCTTTATAAATGCTGACTTATGACTGAGTGGATTTACAATGCCTTTGCTGCATGAACATTCTTTAAAGGCTTTACATTTCAACACAAACTCTATGAACTCACTCAACCTTTGTGTTGACATTTTTTAGCATGTTTTATCTCAAGTATCTAAGGCATACACTTCATGGCATGCATATGGACATATCATAGAGTCGCGGAGACGACGCGTCTCACTTGGGTTTTATAAACTTTAAAACATCGTTTGGCTTGTAACAAACTTATTTCCGCACAAGTTGATTTTCATTTGGGACCTATACTTTGTAAACTCTGATTGTTTTAATAAATTAAACGATGTGTTTTCCAAATGACACTTTAGGTCGTTCAATATAACTATAACTTTGATGCTATGACAGTCAATCCCCAGGAATTCCATTCCGCTGCAAAACAGGTAATTTGGGGGTGTGACAGATTGGTATCAGAGAATCGGTTATAGAGAACTAGGTTGCATCATTGACCCTAGACTATAACTACATCATCATAGCATCTCATCATATCATTATAAGTGCATATTCTTTATACATGCGGACTTATGACTCAACACCAAACATCATATGAGTCGATTAGTCCAGGCATTGCATGATTACACCTAAATTATACATAGCCTGATCACCTATGTCTAATTTAGGAAGAATCATGCAATGAAGGGAGTAGTAGTCTCATATGAGTAAGCAATTCCGTGATCGAGCCAAATTTTCAAAAGATTTTCTTCAAACCACTTGTTTCCAGTTTGATCCGAGCGACAGTTCTTGTTTGATGAGTTGCAAAGATCAAGCTAGAAACAAGTTGTTACCTAAACCGATTTAGCCTAATCGTATGACAGTTCTTGTTTGATGAGTTGTGGGATTAAGTAAAAATCGGTTACCTAAAAGTCTTTTGAAAATTTTGCTCGAGAATGGGAAAGCCTGCCTCATCGATCCTAATCATAAGGGAGCATGTCTTTAGAATGGGATATAGTCACGATATATGCATGAGCATTGACATAATCATTTAGACCATACATGAGCATAAACTTTTAGAACCCTTGTCGCGGTTTGGGCCATAGTATCATTAATCGAATCACGAGGACGTGATTCTTCTGACATGGGAAGAATGTCACAATTCTCAATTTCCGGTCATTTTTCAAATTTTATTATTCATTCCCGGAGAAAAATTTATATTTCATTAACGTATATTTTTCTTATTAAATAAACGCTATCGTACGATCATTTATTTTGAAACAATTGATCCGACACTTCCCAAAACTTATCCTGATATATTTTTATACTCAATTTAAGACCATAAAAATTATATTATTAGTTTACCCGGTGTTTTAAATTTATTTTGTATATAAATTGTTATATATAAATAATTACGACGGTTTTCGTAAATTCTACACGATAATTATTATTTCACTCAATTCTTGTAAGAAATGTAATTTTTATAATTTTTTATGACTTCAATATATTTTATTTTGTTTCGTTAAAATTTATTTTTAGCTAACGCTACCCTAAATGCTTAAATATGTACACAAGTTATCAACTATCCTTAAATAACTACACATTTACTTTTCACTTATGCATTTAATTATTACAAAATCCATTTAGTCTTTTTTTTTCTTATGAGGTCGACCAAAGGGGATGACTCACAACCAATAGGTGTACAAAATATCTAACTTTACTATACTTATATTATTTTACACTAACTACAACACATACATACATATATCAAGTGTGAAATAAAAAATTTGCTCTCTTCTTTCTTCCATCTTCAACCGGCCATAGGGTGAGCCAAAGCAAGGAGATCATTTTTCTTCAAGTCAAGTTATTTTCACAATCATAGCATACTCTTAAACAAGGTTTTGAAATAAAAACCTAGGGTGTTTAGGATTAATCCTTTGTTCATTTAACCTCATCAAGTTATTAGTAAGCATTTCATACTTATCATCATCTTTCATATTTATTTTGTATTCATCTCATCATATTCAAGAAAAACATGCAAGTCATATGTATGTTTATACCACTTTTTAATGATTTTAAGTGTTATATATATATATGTCATCCTATAATTACTCCTTGAAACATATCACTTTTGGTGATGCCTAGGAACCCATGACACCCTAAGAAGGTGTATGGTAGGATTAGAATAGCTTCGGAGTTGTTTTGAATTGGTTAGAATAGGTTTGGCGTGAGAAAAACCCATTTCGACAAGTGTAACTAAGGGCCTGTCCTTATTTTTGAAATCTGGAAATCTCGACAGTAGGTAAATATTTTTGGCCTAGATATTTAGAAAATATACTTTAAAACGAAAACGTGGCCGCTTGAACGGATTAAAACGGAGCTATAACGAAGAAGTTATAATTTTTCAAGTTTGACGACGAAAAATAATTGTTTCAGAAAATTCAGCATGTAATCTCGAATTTTTACGAGTCAAAAATGAGTCTTAAGCTTTATAAATTGTGTCGACTTATCAAAAATATATTAGAATACTTTGATACGAATCTAAGGACATGTAAAACGTAGAAAACGGACTTGTAACGATTAAATTATACACGTTTACACAAAGTTGCCGTAACTTTATTATATAAGAAAAACTATTATATTTCTATTAGGCAACCTTACGGCAACAAAGGACCATGTTGAGGGTCATTTTTAACAATGATGTAGTACTTTTTATAACGTGATGTCTTCTAGTAAAAGTAAGTTCGCCTAACATATTTTTCAAAACGTCCAACCGTTCGTCAAACGGAGTTGTAACGAATAAAATATAGTTACTTAAACTTTGCCAAAACCACCCTTAAACGATATTTTGGACACAAGTACCATACTTTACCTATATTTTTCTCCATGATCGAGACCTCTACGATAAAAACTTAAATGCTAAAACTTTGAGATAATGATACAAGCTTCCCAAAACCATTGAGTTTATTTCCTAACACTCGATGTGCACCATTTTACGACTAGCTTTTCAAGGCCGTTTAGTCACTTTCATAAAATTGTCAAATGACATTATTTTACGACGAAAAGTTATAATTTCATAATAAATCATTAAACGACTATTGTAGGATATTGATTCAACGTATACACTTGAAAAGTATTTTATAACATGACGAGATGTCATAAACATATATTTCGATGATAAATTATATTTTCAAAATGTACAAGTGGTATAGATTACATGTGGATTTGCATGCACGACATTGTTTCATGACTTATATCAGAGCATATCATTCATAATAGGTCGCGGTTAGAGAGTTGCGTCTCATTTCTGTGCATCCACTTTGTCATCATAACTATTGCACAGGTGAGTTTTCATAGCCCCACTTTCAATTGTTTTGTACTATTTTTGGGGGAGATACATGCTCAACTACTTGCTTTTATTTACACAAGTACTTTAAACTATTATGGATTACCGTGAGTTTTCATAGCCCCACTTTCAATTGTTTTGTACTATTTTTGGGGGAGATACATGCTCAACTACTTGCTTTTATTTACACAAGTACTTTAAACTATTACGGATTACCGTGAGTTTTCATAGCCCCACTTTCAATTGTTTTGTACTATTTTTGGGGGAGATACATGCTCAACTACTTGCTTTTATTTACACAAGTACTTTAAACTATTACAGATTACCGTGAGTTTTCATAGCCCCACTTTCAATTGTTTTGTACTATTTTTGGGAGAGATACATGCTCAACTACTTGCTTTTATTTACACAAGTACTTTAAACTATTACGGATTACCGTGAGTTCATACCCCGCTTGTACTCGTTTAAATTCTTATAAACTATTTGGGGCGAGATACATGCTTATTTATCAAAACATTCAAACTCTTTTGCCAAACAACATTACTTATACTTTAGACTTGGTGCGTGAAGTGACTAGACTTAAACAAACATCCCAATATTTATATGTTGGAAGGCCATTTATTTGGATACAGCCCAACGTGAGTCGTTGGAGGAACATCCCAACATTTATATGTTGGAAGGCCATTATATGGATACAACCCAACGAGAGTCGTTGGAGGAACATCCCAACACGAGTTGTTGGAAGACCCTTGTGGTGACATTTATACTTATAACTACCTTAATGCGCATATTCATGATTGTCATTCTATTTTTGGCAGTGGATTGTGAACACACAGGTTGCAAGTTTTGTATGGGCGGAACTTGGAACTGAGTGGATTTACAATGCCTTTGCTGCATGAACATTCTTTAAAGGCTTTACATTTCAACACAAACTCTATGAACTCACTCAACCTTTGTGTTGACACTTTTTAGCATGTTTTATCTCAGGTATCTAAGGCATACACTTCATGGCATGCATATGGACATATCATAGAGTCGCGGAGACGACGCGTCTCACTTGGGTTTTATAAACTTTAAAACATCGTTTGGCTTGTAACAAACTTATTTCCGCACAAGTTGATTTTCATTTGGGACCTATACTTTGTAAACTCTGATTGTTTTAATAAATTAAACGATGTGTTTTCCAAATGACACTTTAGGTCGTTCAATATAACTATAACTTTGATGCTATGATAGTCAATCCCCAGGAATTCCATTCCGCTGCAAAACAGGTAATTTGGGGGTGTGACACCTATGTCCTCTTTATATACTAGAGGATTAGGGTTTACAAAATACTACAAAGGACTAATAAATAAAACTTCTTTTGCAAGCAAGTCCTTCTATCTTTTTGTAGGTTTCCTTCTTGTCGTATTAAGTCCCTCTTGTTTCATTCTTTTTGTCTTATCAACTTAAACATATAATTCCCAACAATCTTCCCCTAGTTGATAATGACAAACCATTCTTGAACAAACTTCCCTAGACGAAGTAGAGAAATTGAGATCAGGGATCTCACCATGAATAGAGAAATTGAGATCAGGGATCTCACCATGAATGAAACAAGTATGTCTTCCTTTGTCTTCCTCTTAATCCATGTCATGCCACTCAAACATCTCTTCCCCTATTTGTTATTATCCAAATAGGGAACGTATGCAAATAATGATCTTGACCACCACGAACCAATATCATACTTCCAATCTAAGCCGTCTAATGTTTCGAATTGCCCTCCATGAAGAACACCAAAATGCTTACTAAAAATGAATCCAAAACTGTAGAAAACTCCAACTAGCAGTAGTAATAATGATCAACAGTAATAAAAATCAAACACTTTCCCTTGAGTGGTGCATGAACATCAAATGATTCTTCAAATCTGTAAGCTCCATGTAATGATTACTAATGAAGAAAATTAAGTATAACCAACTTGATGCTGAAGTAGAACATCTCAAACTCGCGTCTTATGTCTTGTACTAACCACGTGACTATGAACTCATACCTGCTGATATATGAGTAGACCTCGATCTCTTGATAAAATCCTCATCTTCAATGAGACACTGAGCACAACAATGTAACTCCTTTAAGTGATAGCAAACCCTACTAGCTAGATTTACCAAGTCTTAGCCACAACATAAACGTACGAACAAGTTATCTCCTTTTTTAAGGTATAATAAAACATGCATCCTTGTAATTCCAGTTCATCGTCAAATAAGTGATAATCAATCCTCTTCGTAACCAATGAATCCAATAAACCAAATATGAGCTAATTAAAACCTTTTAAGAACAAAGTCCAGAATCCTTGTGTGTGTGAAACAATATCATGTGTGTGTCGCTAAAAATCCATAACAATCGTCATGCTTGACTTCCCCTTAAATCGAAAAACATACGAGAACCAAAACGTATACTCTATCCGATATCGATCAAAACTAGCAGTGGAAACAATATATCTCGGACAACGCTTTTGTACTCTCAAAAATTCAGTCACCAAATAAATCTCATACACTCCAGCTTGTACATGACCAATATGACCAATCAACTACCTCTAAAAATCCAACTTTTAACCAATACGGATCAATTAAGTAAAATCCAAACCATGCAATATAAACAACATAAATACGTACCAATTGCCATGTTTTGTCCTTCTTTATAACAATCAAAATTTCAACTTTATAAATACGTACCAAGAAGGATAGAAATTTCAACTTTATAAACAACCAATGATCAAATACCCATGCTACCAATATTTCCATGCACACGTAAACCATTCAATACAGTAGACACATTAGCATATACTCCAACACATGCTTTAGTCTTGAGAACTCGAATCACCATGCATGTGTACGCCCAAAGCTGCTATTATTCGTACAATATAAAAAAAACATAACAGTGGGTATATACTCAAATCCAAGCAGTACTTTGTAACTAAGTAGCAGTACTTTCGTCCAAGAGCAGCACTTTCGTCCAAGAGCAGTACTTTCGTCCAAGAGCAGTACTTTCGTCCAAGTTTTTCTACCTCTCTTTGACGATGATAAGATCGTTTATAAGCTCAGCTAAGGATCAATAACAAAAACTAATGACATACACAACTGAATAAACTAATCAATTCTTTGTTATTGAACAAGGTTTTCATCATCATCTCTAACTAAACAATAACTACTAATCTGATAATCGACTAACTAACTAACTATCCCTAGGCGTTTATACACTACGCCTAGGACACACACACCTTTAAGTCGACTACATCTTGGAAGACTTAATTAAAACCTACACCTATGTCCTCTTTATATACTAGAGGATTAGGGTTTACAAAATACTACAAAGGACTAATAAATAAAACTTCTTTTGCAAGCAAGTCCTTCCATCTTTTTGTAGGTTTCCTTCTTGTCGTATTAAGTCCCTCTTGTTTCATTCATTTTGTCTTATCAACTTAAACATATAATTCCTAACAATCTTCCCCTTGTTGATAATGACAAAACCATTCTTGAACGAACTTCCCTAGACGAAGTAGAGAAATTGAGATCATGGATCTCACCATGAATAGAGAAATTGAGATCAGGGATCTCACCATGAATGAAACAAGTATGTCTTCCTTTGTCTTCCTCTTAATCCATGCCATGCCACTCAAACATCTCTTCCCCTTTTTGTTATTATCCAAATAGGGAGCGTATGCAAATAATGATCTTGACCACCACGAACCAATATCACACATCCAATCTAAGCCGTCTAATGTTTCGAATTTTTCTCCATGAAGAACACCAAAATTGTCACAATTCTCAATTTCCGGTCATTTCTCACATTTACTATTTCATCGTATATTGTAAACTAGGTTTACAACTATTAAATTCACGTAACCGTAATGGTTTAACTGTGAATTCATGATCATATCATCGAGGTCATTTCATATAGACTAAGTTTAGTCTACATTTCATTAACATCATTGTCATCATATTAGTTCATGCATGGTTTTGCATTTTACATTAAACGTATAATTTTCATATTAAATAAACGTTATCGCGTAACTAATTATTTTGAACAATTGATCCATTACTTCCAAAAATTATTCCAATATATTTTTATATTCATATTAAGTTTATAAAATAATATTATGAGTTTACCCAGTGTTTTAAATTTATTTTGTATATAAATTGTTATATTTATATAACTACGACAGTTTTCTTAAATTCGACACGATTATTATTATATCACTCAAATTTTGCAAGAAATGTATTTTTATAATTTTTATGACCTAAATATATTTTATCTTGACCCGTGAAAATTTATTTTTAACTAACGCTACCCTATATACTCAAAAGTGACTACAACTTACCACTTAACTTAATTTAACTTCACAAATCTTACACTTATACTTAAAAAAAAAAAAAAAAAAAAAAAAAAAAAAAAAAAAAAAAAAACAATAAGATGAATGACTATGCTCCCTTGTCGACAAGGGAGGGATGAGTCACAAGGAAATTTGTAAATATCTCTAGTTACTTGTAATATACTATTAACTAAACACATTTCATTTCATTTCATTCACAAATACTAGATCAAACATATCTTCTCTTTTCTCTCTTGCAAAATTCGGCAGCCATAAGACCAAAGGAAGGATCATCTCAAATTTTTCAAGACAAGGTTTTATAAACTCTAGTATCACTTGTTGTATAGGTTTTGCAATAAAAACCTCAAGTGATTAGGAAAAACCCTTTGTCCTTAAACCTCATCATATTTCTTGTAAGCATTCATATTCATGTTGTTATTTCATATTCATTATTATGGTCATATCATTTTATTTGAGAAACATGCAAGTTATGTGATGTTTATACCACTTTTTTTTTTTTTTTTTTTATGTTTTTAAGTGTTAAATATATATAATCCATCCTATAATCACTCCTTGTTATATATAATTTTTGGTGATGTCTAGGAACCCATGACACCCTAAGAAGGTGTATGGTAGGATTAGAATAGCTTCGGAGTTGTTTTGAATGGGTTAGAATAGGTTTGGCGCGAGAAAAACTCATTTCGACAACTATATATAAGGGTCTGTCCTTATTTTCAAAATATGGAAAATCTGACAGTAGGTAAAAAAATTTGGCCTAGATATTTAGAAAATATACTTTAAAACGAAACCGTGGCCGCTTGAACGGATTAAAACGGAGTTATAACGAAGAAGTTATGAATTTTTCAATTTGGCGACGAAAAATATAATTTTCTGGAATTTCAGCAAGTTACGTCAAATTTGTACGAGTCAAAAATGAAGCTTAGGAGTTATAAATTATTTCGACTTCTCAAAAATATATAAATTACTTTGAAACAAAAAGCTTGGAGAACAAACCTTTGGAGAACTAAAGTTTTGGAGAACAAAGTTTGGAGAACCAACATTTGGAGAACAAAAAGGTTGGAGAACAAATATTTGAAGAACAAAAAGTTTGGAGAACAAAAATGGAGAACAAAATTTGGAGAAGTAAAATGGAGTACATTTTCTTATAAAAATGATGTCTTCTAGTAAAAGTGAGATCGCCAAGTATATTTTCCAAAATGTCCGACTGTTTGTTTAGCGGAGTTGTAATGAATTAATTATGGTTACTCAAACTTTGCCGAAAAACCATCCTTAAACTATACTTTGGACTAAAAGTACCATACTTAACCTCTATTTTTCTTTATGTTCGAGACCTCTAGGATGGAAATTCATGTACTAAAACTTTGAGATTATCATACAAGCTTCCCAAAACCGTTGAGTTTGTTTCCTAACGCTAGACGTGCACCATTTTACGACTAGCTTTTACAGGCCGTTTTTGTCACTTTCATGGAAATTTCAACGACATTATTTTACGACGAAAAGTTATATTCTCTTAATAAATCGCTAAATGATTATCGTTGGATATCATTTCAAAGTAAACACATGTGAAGTAATTTAAAAATGGGCAAGACGTTAAAAGATTATATTTTCGACGAAAAGTATTGTTTTCAAAAATTCATAAGTGGTATAAATATCATCCGAATTGCATTCATAAGATTACATCATGACTTATTACATATCATATCATACATAATAGGTCAGTTTCGAGATTCACGCTACTTTTCAGTGTAACCACTTTTGTCATCGCATCAATTCATCAAGTGAGTAATCACACCCCCTTTTTACCGTTTTGCTATATTTTAGGGGCGAAATGCATGAACCATACTTGAATTGAATTGATTCTTACTTTTGTGAACTCTTTGACTTGAAAATTGGAACTTGAAACAAATCCTTGAACTTAAATACAAACTTATGACTTGTTTGGACTTATTGAACCGTACGTGTTATGACCTTGACCTAAAGTCTCCCATGTTCGGAGCATCACTATAAAGTCTCCTTTGTTCGGAGCAATCCTAAAGCCTCCCCGGTCCGGAGCAGAGCGTCTCACTATGTTACGCAGCATTCTAAAAAATTCTCGCCTTATTGGTGGAGTGTGCAAATTCTCCCTTGTTCGGAGTGTTCTTAATTGTATATAATAGTTGTATGATGTACTGTTCGTACATTAGCATTGTTAGTCTCCTATTAGTAGGTAGTATGGATAGCGCTATTAGAGGTCGGCCAACCTCTCGTCCACTATGTTACGGGACGCATATTATTTATTCTAGGGGCTTTGCCTGGCATACATTATTATATACGTGGTACTATATTGTGAACTATTATGACCACTTATACTTGACTACTTGATACACTATATTTTGTGCAATGGGTTGTGAACACACAGGTTGCAAGTTTTGTATGGGCAGAACTTGGAACTGAGTGGATTTACAATGCCTTTGCTTTGTGGACTATTTTCGATGACCGAAAGCTTTGAATATTTCTTACGAGTTTTCTTATTTTGCGAAATGTGTATACTCACCAACTATTTTCATAGTTGACCCGTTTTTCTCTCATGCATTTCAGGTGATCGTTAGTAAGCTTTTCTACGAGGTCTTGCATAATGAAGTTTTTACTTGTCACTACAAATCGTTATGTAATAGAACGAAATATTTTGGAATCTAAATTTTGTAATATATTTGCCGATGACGGCCAAACTGGTATTGTAATGGTGTACTCTTTCTTTTAAAGCTTAACGTTGGTATGATCTATTATCTTGTGCTTATGTTCCCTTCCGTTACACCTCGTGTTTCCGCCTCCGGCGAGGGTGTGATAGATTGGTATCAGAGCCAAAGGTTATAGAGAATGCCGATTTTTCAAAAAAAAAAAAATCACAGCTATAATCGGAATAAAGTTTTATTAAACATCGAACATCATCCGAGTCAACTAGTCCTATCGTTGCATCGTTACTCATAAATTATACATAGCCTGATCAACTATGTCTAATTTATGAAGAACCATGCAATGATAAGAGTGGTAGTTTTAATTCATGTTTAGTCGAGTCTTTTGAGTCTGGTCACCTGAAGTTGCATTGGTCGGGTGGGTATGCATAGCATGTTTTTACGTTCACGTCTACATTACCGTACCTTGTTTATATCTTCTCTTTTCCATCTTTCGACTTGTTAGACATAGCATGTCTCTGTTCCTGTCATGTTTCGATCACTATAACACATTACCACCGTTCTAAACCTCATCTGCCTTCGTCCGAGTGTCATTTACTCAACCCGATATTTTGGTCCATTGCAGGATCATGGCTGCTAGAAACACACGCTCAGGAGTCAACAACAACGGCAACCCAAACAACAATGACAATCCAAACAACAACGCGACTGGAATAGCGGATCTACTCACCCAAATTATGACGCACCTTGATGCTAGACGAACCAACAACGGAGAAGGTACTTCAAACACTGGTAATGGGTGCAGCTACAAGACTTTCATGACATGCAAGCCGATGGAATTTTATGGTACTGAGGGTGCCATTGGACTATTAACCTAGTTCGAGAATGTTGAGTCGAAGCTTAGTATCACGAAGTGTACTGAAGGAAACAGAGTTGAGTTCTCTGCTGGTCTACTACAAGGTCGAGCATTGACCTGGTGGAACAATCAACTGCAGACTAGAGGAAGAGGGGCTGCAAATGCGTTATCTTGGGAAGCATTTAAGAAACTACTAACTGATGAGTACTGCAGAAAAGATGAAGTGCAAAAGCTGGAAGCGGAATTTTGGAATCACTTGATGGTAGGAGTAGAGGTCGATAAGTACACGATCCGTTTCCACTAGTTAACTAGGATGGTTCCTCACATGGTTTCCACTGTGGAGAAGTTGATCGACCGATATATATGGGGATTGATACCGGAAATTAGGAGGGACGTCACCTCGTCGAACCCAACCACTCTGCAAGCCGCTGTGGGCATGGCGTATCGCTTGACAAATGATGTGATCAGGTCTGGAGAACTAACAAAAGCAAACGACAATGGACGAAAGCGACAGGATGATCGCCAGGGAAGTCGAGACCAGGATCAGCAAAACAAGAGGCAGCGAATAACCAGGAACTATGGAGCGACCACTCAGGAGCGCAAAGGATATACAGGTCCACATCCTATGTGTACTCGATGTAATTATCATCACTCAGGAGACTGCTCAAAGTGCCACAAATGTGGACAGACAGGCCACATCGCGCGGAATTGCTCAAACAGGACTGGGAACCAAGGACAAAGAAAAGCATGTTACGAGTGTGGAAGTCTGGATCACCTTCGGAACACCTGTCCAAAGTTGAAAAGAACACCCAATCAAGAAGGAAATCGTCCAAATCTGGCGTTGGCAATAGAAGGCCCACAAGATCAGAACATTGAAGTTCCTCCCGCTCGTGGTCGAGCATTCTATCTGGGTACCGAGGAAGCCCGCAACGTGTAACGGGTACATTCTTTCGAACAACTACCTTATTTCTGTACGACATGATTTTGAGTGCATACTTCCTTCCAATTTTTACCACGTTCACGACATTGATTAATTTGACACCTATCGATATTGACTTTAGTTGTAAATTATGTTGTTGATTTGATTTGCGTAAGCAAATCCAAGAACAAACGGATCTTTCAAAAGGCTTCATTCAAGGTTGTTGAATCCTATCATACTAACAAATTGATTCCTAGCTTGATCTAGTGACAGTTCTTGTTTGATGAGTTGCGAAAATCAAGCTAAGAGTCAAGTTTTTACTCAAAAGGTCTTTTGAGGGATACGTTCGGTGTTGGGTAAGTTTACCTCATCAAATCTAATCACGGGCATGTATTTAGTTGGATGAGGAAACAATATGCATGAGCATTGACATGATCATTTAGACTATTCGTACGAGCACGAACTTTTAGAACCTTTGTCGCGGTTCGGACTATAGTATCATTAATTGAATCACGAGGACATGATTCCGCTGACATGGGAAGAATGTCACAATTCTCAATTTCCGGTCATTTCTCACATTTACTATTTCATCGTATATTGTAAACTAGGTTTACAAGAATTAAATTCACGTAACCGTAATGGTTTAACTGTGAATTCATGATCATATCATCGAGGTCATTTCATATAGACTAAGTTTAGTCTACATTTCATTAACATCATTGTCATCATATTAGTTCATGCATGGTTTTGCATTTTAAATTAAACGTATAATTTTCATATTAAATAAATGTTATCGCGTAACTAATTATTTTGAACAATTGATCCATTACTTCCAAAAATTATTCCAATATATTTTTATATTCATATTAAGTTTATAAAATAATATTATGAGTTTACCCAGTGTTTTAAATTTATTTTGTATATAAATTGTTATATTTATATAACTACGACGGTTTTCTTAAATTCGACACGATTATTATTATATCACTCAAATTTTGCAAGAAATGTATTTTTATAATTTTTATGACCTAAATATATTTTATCTTGACCCGTGAAAATTTATTTTTAACTAACGCTACCCTATATACTCAAAAGTGACTACAACTTACCACTTAATTTAATTTAACTTCACAAATCTTACACTTATACTTAAAAAAAAAATAAATAAATAAATAAAAAAAAAATTAAAAAAAATAAGATGAATGACTATCCTCCCTTGTCGACAAGGGAGGGATGAGTCACAAGGAAATTTGTAAATATCTCTAGTTACTTGTAATATACTATTAACTAAACACATTTCATTTCATTTCATTCACAAATACTAGATCTAACATATCTTCTCTTTTCTCTCTTGCAAAATTCGGCAGCCATAAGACCAAAGGAAGGATCATCTCAAATTTTTCAAGACAAGGTTTTATAAACTCTAGTATCACTTGTTGTATAGGTTTTGCAATAAAAACCTCAAGTGATTAGGAAAAACCCTTTGTCCTTAAACCTCATCATATTTCTTGTAAGCATTCATATTCATGTTGTTATTTCATATTCATTATTATGGTCATATCATTTTATTTGAGAAACATGCAAGTTATGTGATGTTTATACCACTTTTTTTTTTTTTTTTTTATGTTTTTAAGTGTTAAATATATATAATCCATCCTATAATCACTCCTTGTTATATATAATTTTTGGTGATGTATAGGAACCCATGACACCCTAAGAAGGTGTATGGTAGGATTAGAATAGCTTCGGAGTTGTTTTGAATGGGTTAGAATAGGTTTGGCGCGAGAAAAACTCATTTCGACAACTATATATAAGGGTCTGTCCTTATTTTCAAAATATGGAAAATCCGACAGTAGGTAAAAATTTTTGGCCTAGATATTTAGAAAATATACTTTAAAACGAAACCGTGGCCGCTTGAACGGATTAAAACGGAGTTATAACGAAGAAGTTATGAATTTTTCAATTTGGCGACGAAAAATATAATTTTCTGGAATTTCAGCAAGTTACGTCAAATTTGTACGAGTCAAAAATGAAGCTTAGGCGTTATAAATTATTTCGACTTCTCAAAAATATATAAATTACTTTGAAACAAAAAGCTTCGAGAACAAACCTTTGGAGAACTAAAGTTTTGGAGAACAAAGTTTGGAGAACCAACATTTGGAGAACAAAAAGGTTGGAGAACAAATATTTGAAGAACAAAAAGTTTGGAGAACAAAAATGGAGAACAAAATTTGGAGAAGTAAAATGGAGTACATTTTCTTATAAAAATGATGTCTTCTAGTAAAAGTGAGATCGCCAAGTATATTTTCCAAAATGTCCGACTGTTTGTTTAGCGGAGTTGTAATGAATTAATTATGGTTACTCAAACTTTGCCGAAAAACCATCCTTAAACTATACTTTGGACTAAAAGTACCATACTTAACCTCTATTTTTCTTTATGTTCGAGACCTCTAGGATGGAAATTCATGTACTAAAACTTTGAGATTATCATACAAGCTTCCCAAAACCGTTGAGTTTGTTTCCTAACGCTAGACGTGCACCATTTTACGACTAGCTTTTAGAGGCCGTTTTTGTCACTTTCATGGAAATTTCAACGACATTATTTTACGACGAAAAGTTATATTCTCTTAATAAATCGCTAAATGATTATCGTTGGATATCATTTCAAAGTAAACACATGTGAAGTAATTTAAAAATGGTCAAGACGTTAAAAGATTATATTTTCGACGAAAAGTATTGTTTTCAAAAATTCATAAGTGGTATAAATATCATCCGAATTGCATGCATAACATTACATCATGACTTATTACATATCATATCATACATAATAGGTCAGTTTCGAGATTCACGCTACTTTTCGGTGTAACCACTTTTGTCATCGCATCAATTCATCAAGTGAGTAATCACACCCCCTTTTTACCGTTTTGCTATATTTTAGGGGCGAAATGCATGAACCATACTTGAATTGAATTGATTCTTACTTTTGTGAACTCTTTGACTTGAAAATTGGAACTTGAAACAAATCCTTGAACTTAAATACAAACTTATGACTTGTTTGGACTTATTGAACCGTACGTGTTATGACCTTGACCTAAAGTCTCCCATGTTCGGAGCATCACTATAAAGTCTCCTTTGTTCGGAGCAATCCTAAAGCCTCCCCGGTCCGGAGCAGAGCGTCTCACTATGTTACGGAGCGTTCTCAAAAATTCTCGCCTTATTGGTGGAGTGTGCAAATTCTCCCTTGTTCGGAGTGTTCTTAATTGTATATAATATTTGTATGATGTACTGTTCGTACATTCGCATTGTTAGTCTCCTATTAGTAGGTAGTATGGATAGCGCTATTAGAGGTCGGCCAACCACTCGTCCACTATGTTACGGGACGCATATTATTTATTCTAGGGGCTTTGCCTGGCATACATTATTATATACGTGGTACTATATTGTGAACTATTATGACCACTTATACTTGACTACTTGATACGCTATATTTTGTGCAATGGGTTGTGAACACACAGGTTGCAGGTTTTGTATGGGCGGAACTTGGAACTGAGTGGATTTACAATGCCTTTGCTTTGTGGACTATTTTCGATGACCGAAAGCTTTGAATATTTCTTACGAGTTTTCTTATTTTGCGAAACGTGTATACTCACCAACTATTTTCATAGTTGACCCGTTTTTCTCTCATGCATTTCAGGTGATCGTTAGTAAGCTTTTCTACCAGGTCTTGCATAATGAAGTTTTTACTTGTCACTACAAATCGTTATGTAATAGAACGAAATATTTTGGAATCTAAACTTTGTAATATATTTGCCGATGACGGCTAAACTGGTATTGTAATGGTGTACTCTTTCTTTTAAAGCTTAACGTTGGTATGATCTATTATCTTGTGCTTATGTTCCCTTTCGTTACACCTCGTGTTTCCGCCTCCGGCGAGGGTGTGACAAAAATACTTACTAAAAATGAATCCAAAACTGTAGAAAACTCCAACTAGCAGTAGTAATAATGATCAACAGTAATAAAAATGAAACACTTCCCCTTGAGTGGTGCATGAACATCAAATGATTATTCAAATCTGTAAGCTCCATGTAATGATTACTAATGAAGAAAATTAAGTATAACCAACTTGATGCTGAAGTAGAACATCCCAAACTCGCGTCTTATGTCTTGCACTAACCACGTGACTATGAACTCATACTTGATGATATATGAGTAGACCTCGATCTCTTGATAAAATCCTCATCTTCAATGAGACACTGAGCACAACAATGTAACTCCTTTAAGTGATAGCAAACCCTACTTGCTAGATTTACCAAGTTTTAGCCACAATATAAACGTACGAACAAGTTACCTCCTGCTAAAAGGTATATTAAAACATGCATCCAAGTAATTCCACTTCATCGTCAAATAAGTGATAATCAATCCTCTTCGTAACCAATGAATCCAATAAACCAAATATGAGCTAATTAAAACCTTTTAAGAACAAAGTCCAAAATCCTTGTGTGTGTGAAACAATATCATGTGTGTGTCGCTAAAAATCCATAACAATCGTCATGCTTGACTTCCCCTTAAATCGAAAACCATACGAGAACCGAAACGTATACTCTATCCTATATCGATCAAAACTAGCAGTGGAAACAATTTATCTCGGACAACGCTTTTGTACTCTAAAAAATTCAGTCACCAAATAAATCTCATACACTCCAGCTTGTACATGACCAATATGACCAATCAACTACCTCTAAAAATCCAACTTTTAACCAATACGGATCAATTAAGTAAAATCCAAACCATGCAATATAAACAACATAAATACGTACCAATTGCCATGTTCTGTCCTTCTTTATAACAATCAAAATTGCAACTTTATAAATACGTACCAAGAAGCATAGCAATTGCAACTTTATAACCAACCAATGATCAAATACCCATGCTACCAATATTTCCATGCACACGTAAACCATTCAATACAGTAGACACATTAGCATATACTCCAACACATGCATTAGTCTTGAGAACTCGAATCACCATGCATGTGTACGCCCAAAGCTGCTATTCTTCGTACAATATAAAAAAAAAAACATAACAGTGGGTATATACTCAATCCAAGCAGTACTTTGTAACTAAGTAGCAGTACTTTCGTCCAAGAGCTGTACTTTCGTCCAAGTTTTTCTACCTCTCTTTGACGATGATAAGATCGTTTATAAGCTCAGCTAAGGATCAATAACAAAAACTAATGACAGACACAGCGGAATAAACTAATCAATTCTTTGTTATTGAACAAGGTTTTCATCATCATCTCTAACTAAACAATAACTACTAATCTGCTAATCGACTAACTAACTAACTATCCCTAGGCGTTTATACACTACGCCTAGGACACACACACCTTTAAGTCGACTACATCTTGGAAGACTTAATTAAAACCTACACCTATGTCCTCTTTATATACTAGAAGATTAGGGTTTACAAAATACTACAAAGGACTAATAAATAAAACTTCTTTTGCAAGCAAGTCCTTCCATCTTTTTGTAGGTTTCCTTCTTGTCATATTAAGTCCCTCTTGTTTCATTCTTTTTGTCTTATCAACTTAAACATATAATTCCCAACAATCTTTGTGACAACCCGTACTTTCAGGTCATTTCTCGACACGATTCATGTCTCATTATTTCAACATTTTTAGTAAACTTGGTTTACTTGTTTCAAATTCGCGTAACCTTGGAGGTTTAGCGGCGAATTCATGATCATGACATCACGTACATTTCATATGGACTATGATTAGTCTACATTTCATTGACATCATGTGCATCTCATTAGTACATTCACGACATTTCATTTTCACTTGCAACGCGTAATTTTTATGTTTAATAATCTTTATCGCGTGAGTTTTTATTTTGTATATTTAACCCGTTTCTTTCAAAAATGATCCTGAGGTATTTTTAAACTTACAATTAGTTCATAAAAACTATATTTTTAGTTTTCCTGGTGTTTCAAATTTATTTGGTACATTAATCGTTAAAGTTTAATTATTACGTCGTTTTCTTAAAAATTTTACGATAATTATTTTATCACTCAATTTTCACAAGGAAAGTATTTTTACAATTTTTATCATCTCAATACAATCTATTTTGAACTATTAAAAACTTACTTGCACCAAAATTCTACCATTTACCTTACAAGATTTATTTAACTTACATTTTCTTTACAACTTATACAAGTTTATACAAAAATACATGCAAGTAATAGATTTGAAAAAAAAAAAAAATATAATATCTCTTATACCTCCCCCCTTGGCCGACCAAGGGGGAGGGGAGACAATTAATGTGGTATGGTATTTGATTGATAATAAATTTTACTTGTACATAAAGTCTAACTTAACTTGTTTTCTCATTCACCTCATTATTTATCAAGTGTGTGTAAAAATAATTCTCTCTTGTTCCTCCTTCATCAAGAACCGGTTATACATCAAGGTGCCAAGGGGATCAAAATTTTTATTGAGTTCAAGTGTTATTACAACCTAGATCATATCCTTTTTATGGTTTTGAAATAAAAACCAAGGATATTTAAGTTAATCCTTGTTACCTACACCTCTTCATTATTACTAGTAAGCATGTTTTTATCATTTTTATGTTTCCTCTTCATTTTCATATGTTTCTTTTCATTTTTGGAGCTTATATGCATGTTATGTGATTTATACCATTTTCTTATGATTTTTGAGTTATAAATATAATTATGGTCATCCTATAAATATTCCCATGGTATTCTTTGGTCTTGATGGTGATTAGGAACCCATGACACCCTAAGAAGGTGTATGGTAGGATTAGATTAGCTTTGGAGTTGATTTGAAGGGATTAGAATAGGTTTTGTCCGAGAAAAACTATTTTCGATAACTATATTTTACGTTCTGTCCTTAATTCGAAATTCTGGAAAAACCTACTGTTGGTACGACATTTTGGCCTTGATATTTAGAAAATATACTTTAAAACGAATCCGTGGCCTTTTGAACGGATAAAAACGGAGTTATAACGAAGCCGTGGTGAATTTTTAAAGTTTGACGACGAAATGTTTATTTTTCTGAAAATTTCAGCTTGCTGTTTTTAGTATTTTCGGGTCAAAAACGAGCCTTAAGCTTCACAAATTATTTCGACTTATCAAAAATATATTAGTTTACTTCGATACGAAGCTAAGGACATATTTTACGTAGAAAACGGATTTGAAACGACAAATATATGCACGTTTTTATAAAGTTGCCGTAACTATTATTTTCTGAAAAATTATATTATTTCTACGATTCAAGTATTTCATTAGCTGTAAGGGCTATGTTTGCGGCAGTTTTTAACTATGATGCAAAACTTTTTGGAACAAATTGTCTTCTAGTAAAATCAAGTTCACCTGCCATATTTTTCAAAACAAAAAGCCGTTTGTCAAGCGGAGTCATAGTAAATTATTTACGGATGTTCAAACTTGGCCGAAACTCATTTTTCTGCACACAATTAGCAAAAACTACCACCTTTAGCCCTTGATATCTTTATGATCGAGACCTTTTGAACAAAAACTCCTGAACTGAAACTTTTAGATATCGATACAAACTTTCCAAAACCGTCGAGTTCGTTCTCTAACGATCGACGTACACCGTTTTACGGCTAGTTTTCCAAAGCCATTTTTGTTGATTTCATGATTTTTCCGACGACATTGTTTTGCGACGAAAAGTAGTAATTTCACCAAAAATCATTATAAAACCATTGTAGGATGACATTTTGACGTAAAAACATGTAAAGTCATTTTTGATTGGTCAAGACGTCAAAAGAGTATTTTTCGTCGACAAGTAATATTTTCAAAACCCGTAAATGGTATAAATAACATACGTAGTGCATACATAACATTACATTGCAACTCATGACATATCATATCATTCGTAATAGGTCCCGGTTGACGCATCACATTAAACCTCAGTGTACTCACTTTTGCCGTTATTCCAGTTTATCCAAGTGAGTTTTCATAGCCCCGTTTTACATGCTTTCGATTATTTTCAAACCCACGGGGGAGAATACATTGCACTACATTTTTTTTGTACGATACCAAGTATGTTAAATTCAATTACATTGCTTAAGTTACCACATTTGCCAATTTGAAAGTCCCCATTACTTGAACATGAACCGTTAATCTTTGAAGCGAGGATGAGTGGATAGATCTATCGAGGGTGACGCCTCCATCCGGGTTGGTGAATCCCAACCAGGCAAACGGATGCATTTCATTTGATGGTATTACGGAGTTGTCTGGCAAACACTCTGCAGGGGCATACATTATTGAACAGTCTAGTTTCGGGGTCATGGGCTTAGAGCAATTGTAACATTATTTTTACGTGACTGGATTGTCATGCATAGTCTATACTTGCGTAGTCGTATAAAACATTTACATAAACCTATGATTTCTCACCAACATTATTGTTGACCGTTTTTAGCAATGTATTTTCAGGTAACTGAGGCATTCATCATGACATGGTTTAGGGACCTACATTTTGAGTCGCGGCGTCGACTTACATTATGTACATTATGGTACTTTATTTCAAAACATCGTTTGGATTTGTAACATGGATGTATTTTCGCAAACTTTGTAAACCTTTTGGGACCGATGTTGTACTCTGATTGTTTTTATGAAATATCCAACGATGTGTTTATAAAACGACACTTTAGGTCGTTCAATATAACTGTGATGTGGTGCTATGACAGTCAATCCCCAGGAATTCCATTCCGCTGCAAAACAGGTAAATTGGGGGTGTGACAGATTGGTACCAGAGCTACAGTTATAGAGAACTAGGTTGCATCATTGACCCTAGACTATAGCTACATTATCATAGCATCTCATCATTTCATCATAGTACATGTTCATTGTTATCATGCGGATTCACTTACATTAGATTCGAGATTATTTACATTCATTTCACATCGGTTGTCACAGACATGTCTTCAGATTCTCACCCTATCACCATATCATCGGACTCTAGTTCGGATGATGTTCCAGCTAACCCCATCATGGATGATGTTTCATCACACTCCACTGAGATCGTATCTTCCATTGGATCTACTCCAGTCTTTCCACCTATCATGACCGACACTGAGACCGAACCCTTCGAGGAGGGCGAAGTTGCACCTACACCATCACGATCGCTATTGATTCACGATAGGATCAGGACAATTTTTATCACTCAGTTGGGACAGATCATACCATTGGGTAGAACTTATAGGCTTAGTCCTAATGAACCTATTTTCTTAACTTACCACAAGGATTTCATCATTATCATTATCATTTCGAGTACCATCCGTACCATCACATCTCATATACGATACTCATACACCTGACTTGCAGCTTGAGAAGCGTGCATGATTTGACACACCATTACCACCTACCACTAAGACTATAGACACTACACCATCTCATAGGGTTGAGGACTGTGAGAGTTCTAGGGCTATTGTTGCTAGACCGCCTACTACTCCTACACTTGAAACACGATTAGACCATCAACAGGAACAGATAATAAGCACCTTTCTAGCTAATGTAATCTTTATCATTTATTAGCTCTACGATAATCACCACCTTGTTTATCTCATTCCTTACTCCAATTGCCCCATTTTCCATCATTTCACGACGATACATCACCGCTTTACTAGGGGCTAGGCCAACTTTATTCTCGACCAATTAGTAGACTATTATTACTCGATAAGGTTCTCCTATGTATTCTACAAACCATCCAACAAATTTTATTCCAAATTATCCTGCTACTATTTCATAAAATTATTTCATTTGATTTTATTTCGAATTATTTTATCACCATCTCAGAAACGTTGTTTCATAAAGTTTTAAGCAAGTTGTTTTATTATCTATTTATCAAATGGTTTCAGTCATTTTATCAACTATTTAATATACTCAGGCGAAACGGTTTTCATGTTACTCTGAAAAATCATTGAGCCATTATTTTACAAAACAAAACGTTGATTACCATCTAAAACTTCGGAGGAACATAATACTATTTCAACAAAAACAAGCATCACATCATTTGTCCTTAATTATACATGGCCTGATCACCTATGTATAATTCAGGAAGAATTATGTCATGAAAGTAACAAGTATCATTTCAAATCTCCTAAAAACAATTCTCATTTAAAAGTAAAGTTTTATAAACCGATAAATCGTGCATAAACATTTCTTTTTGTTAACACTCTAAAGGTGCTTACGCCATTTATCTCTCACTCAACCGATAAGTTAGGATTTGACGAGTGACATTTTAGGAAAGACTTCCTATACCATTTGTAAGGAGGATTTCTCGATACAAGAAAACAATGGAAGGATTTTGGAATTACCAACAAGGACTAGAACTAGGTGGTAGGATGATTCAAAACCCAACAAAAATCTTAAGACATCACGAGACCTTCCGAACCACTATTTTGGGTTAGAATCCAAACTCTATCATTCCAAAAGTATTAGTTAGACCGAGTTACGAGATTTTAGTACAAAGCGAATACACGAAGCAACATTATAGGGATATACCAAGTTTTCTAACTAAGATTGTAGAACATCCTGTTAAGCATGGCCTCAACAATAGGTGAACTTCCCTACAATGAGTTTCCCTTAAAGGAAAAATTAAGTTAAATTAAGGTTATCGATATAAACTCCCCCTAAGGCATTGTGTCCTCTAGAAATTCCAAGTAACCTCACCTCTATATCAAGAGATGTCACAGGTTTGAACATGTCGGACAATCAATGACTCCTCATCTACAAGTGAAGCTAGAACAGACATTCTTTGACATAGTATAAGCGGATATCTATTTTCTTGCTAGCATGGTAGCAATATTAGTGATGAACTATTTTTGGAAACCCTCAATATCGGAACAAATCTTGGAAGCCAACCACATTAGACATATCATACAACGTCGAGTTAGCTAATGGTAGCATAGTTAGCACCAACACCATTGTCCGCGGTTGCACATTCAATTTTCTTAACCATCCCTTCAACATAGACCTCATGCCCGTAGAGCTTGGTAGTTTTGACGTCGTTATCGGCATGGACTGGTTATCTAAGCATCGCGCAAAGATCATTTGTGATGAGAAAGTTGTTCATCTTCCCTACAATGGCGAAACTTTGATTATCCGTGGGGAACGAAGTGGAACTCGAATTAGTATCATATCGAGTATCAAAACGGAGAAGTACATTAAGAAAGGTTGTCTTGCTTTCTTAGCCCATGTAACCGAGAAAAAGTCGGAGGAGAAGCGACTTGAAGATGCTCCTATTGTCCGTGAATTTTCTGAAGTATTTCCCGAGGATTTACCGGGACTTCCACCGGCACGTCAAGTAGAATTTCAAATTGACTTAGTGCCCGGAGCTGCACCGATTGCACGAGCACCGTACCGTTTAGCGCCATCCGAAATGCAAGAGTTGTCTAATCAATTGCAAGAGCTTCTAGACAAAGGATTCATTAGGCCGAGTTCCTCGCCTTGGGGAGCACCGGTTTTGTTTGTGAAGAAGAAGGATGGACCCTTCCGAATGTGCATAGATTATCGAGAATTGAACAAGTTAGCGGTGAAGAATCGTTACCCACTCCCCAGAATTGATGACTTGTTCGATCAGTTGCAAGGTTCAAGTATTTATTCCAAGATTGATCTTCGTTCGGGTTATCATCAGCTTCGAGTTCGGGAAGAGGATATTCCGAAAACAGCGTTCAGAACACGTTACGGTCATTACGAATTTCAAGTGATGCCGTTTGGATTGACTAATGCACCGGCGGTATTCATGGATCTTATGAATAGAGTTTGTAAGCCGTATTTGGACAAGTTTGTTATAGTATTCATTGACGACATTTTGATTTACTCTAAGAGCAAAGTAGAGCACGAAGAGCATTTAAGGACGATTTTAAGGCTACTCAAAAATGAGAAGTTGTATGCCAAGTTTTCGAAGTGTGATTTTTGGAACCACAAAGTGCAATTTCTTGGTCACATCATTGATAGTCAAGGACTACAAGTTGATCCCGCAAAGATTGAAGCCGTGAAAGATTGGGCTACTCCAACAAATCCTACGGAAATCCGACAATTTCTAGGACTAGCCGGGTATTACCGAAGGTTCATCGAAGGTTTTTCGAAGATAGCGAGACCTTTGACCAAGTTGACACAGAAAAACAAGAAGTACGAGTGGGGAAAGAAACAAGAAACTGCTTTTCAGTTGTTGAAGCAAAAGCTTTGCAGTGCGCCAATTTTGGCACTACCCGAAGGCATTGAGAACTTTGTTGTATATTGCGACGCTTCGCATAAAGGACTTGGGGCTGTTTTAATGCAAAACGAGAAGGTGATAGCGTATGCTTCTCGACAACTTAAGACTCATGAGAAGAATTATACAACTCATGATCTCGAGTTAGGAGCCGTAGTTTTTGCGCTCAAGATTTGGAGACATTACCTCTACGGTACAAAGTGCACAGTGTTTACCGACCACAAGAGTTTGCAATATATTCTTGATCAAAAGGAGCTTAACATGAGGCAACGTCGTTGGTTGGAATTACTCAGCGACTATGATTGTGAAATCAAGTATCACCCGGGAAAAGCCAATGTTGTGGCTGATGCTCTTAGTCGGAAAGAGAGGCCTAAACCATTAAGAGTTCGATCATTGGGAATGACAATTATTTCTCCTTTACCATCGAAAATCCACGAAGCACAGATTGAAGCACTTAAGGAGGAAAACCGACCAAGTGAAAAGCTTTATGGCATGCCCGAAAACGCAAATGGTTTTGTGAAAAGAGCAGATGGAGTACTATGTTTCAAGGATAGAATGTGGGTTCCATTGTATGGCGGAATACGAGAATTGATTATGCATGAGTCGCATAAGTCAAAGTATTCTATTCATCCAGGATCGGATAAGATGTACCAAGATCTTAAGAAGCTTTATTGGTGGCCGAACATGAAAGCGGAAATTGCCACGTACGTTAGCAAATGTCTTACCTGTGCTAAGGTAAAAGTCGAATACCAGAAGCCTTCAGGTTTACTCCAACAACCGGAAATTCCTCAATGGAAATGGGAACGTATTACAATGGACTTTGTTACGAAACTTCCTAAGACATCGGGAGGTTACGACGCTATTTGGGTAATTGTTGATCGCCTTACCAAGTCAGCCCATTTCATACCGATTAGAGAGACTTATTCCATGGAGCAACTCACTAGACTTTATGTCAAGGAAATAGTCTCGAGGCACGGAGCACCAATATCTATCATTTCCGACAGAGATAGTCGATTCACTTCAAACTTCTGGAATTCATTGCAAGATTCATTCGGAACCAGATTAGAGATGAGCACAGCATATCACCCACAAACCGACGGTCAAAGTGAAAGGACCATTCAAACATTAGAAGATATGCTGAGAGCATGTGTGATTGATTTTGGAAATGGTTGGGCTAATCATTTGCCATTGATTGAATTCTCGTACAACAATAGTTATCACACCAGTATCAAGATGGCACCATTCGAGGCACTCTATGGTCGTAAGTGCCGATCACCTGTTTGTTGGGCCGAAGTAGGAGACGCACAACTTACTGGTCCAGAAATGGTACGGGAAACCACCGAGAAGATCGTTCAAATCCGTGATAGACTTAGAACTGCCAGGAGTCGACAGAAAAGTTATGCGGATGTTAGACGCAAGGATTTGGAATTTCAAGTGGGTGACAAAGTTATGTTGAAAGTATCGCCTTGGAAAGGCGTGGTACGTTTTGGAAAACGTGGAAAGTTAAACCCGAGATACATTGGACCATTCAAGATTTTGAGCCGAGTTGGTCCTGTAGCTTATCGACTTGATCTTCCGTCAGAACTTAGTCATGTGCACAACACGTTTCACGTTTCAAACTTGAAGAAGTGTCTTTCGGACGAATCGCTCGTTATTCCATTGGACGAAGTTCAGCTTGACGACAAACTCAATTTTGTGGAAGAACCTGTAGAAATCATGGACCGCGAGGTCAAGCAGTTGAAACAGAGTCGTATTCCTATTGTTAAAGTTCGTTGGAATTCTCGACGAGGTCCTGAGTTTACTTGGGAACGGGAAGACCAGATGCGACGCAAGTATCCTCATCTTTTCGCCGACACCGTTAGACCTAACAACGATTGAATTCAGGGACTGAATTCCTTTTTGGATGGGCGAATGTGACAACCCGTACTTTCAGGTCATTTCTCGACACGATTCATGTCTCATTATTTCAACATTTTTAGTAAACTTGGTTTACTTGTTTCAAATTCGCGTAACCTTGGAGGTTTAGTGGCGAATTCATGATCATGACATCACGTACATTTCATATGGACTATGATTAGTCTACATTTCATTGACATCATGTGCATCTCATTAGTACATTCACGACATTTCATTTTCACTTGCAACGCGTAATTTTTATGTTTAATAATCTTTATCGCGTGAGTTTTTATTTTGTATATTTAACCCGTTTCTTTCAAAAATGATCCCGAGGTATTTTTAAACTTACAATTAGTTCATAAAAACTATATTTTTAGTTTTCCTGGTGTTTCAAATTTATTTGGTACATTAATCGTTAAAGTTTAATTATTACGTCGTTTTCTTAAAAATTTTACGATAATTATTTTATCACTCAATTTTCACAAGGAAAGTATTTTTACAATTTTTATCATCTCAATACAATCTATTTTGAACTATTAAAAACTTACTTGCACCAAAATTCTACCATTTACCTTACAAGATTTATTTAACTTACATTTTCTTTACAACTTATACAAGTTTATACAAAAATACATGCAAGTAATAGATTTGAAAAAAAAAAAAAAAAATATAATATCTCTTATACCTCCCCCCTTGGCCGACCAAGGGGGAGGGGAGACAATTAATGTGGTATGGTATTTGATTGATAATAAATTTTACTTGTACATAAAGTCTAACTTAACTTGTTTTCTCATTCACCTCATTATTTATCAAGTGTGTGTAAAAATAATTCTCTCTTGTTCCTCCTTCATCAAGAACCGGTTATACATCAAGGTGCCAAGGGGATCAAAATTTTTATTGAGTTCAAGTGTTATTACAACCTAGATCATATCCTTTTTATGGTTTTGAAATAAAAACCAAGGATATTTAAGTTAATCCTTGTTACCTACACCTCTTCATTATTACTAGTAAGCATGTTTTTATCATTTTTATGTTTCCTCTTCATTTTCATATGTTTCTTTTCATTTTTGGAGCTTATATGCATGTTATGTGATTTATACCATTTTCTTATGATTTTTGAGTTATAAATATAATTATGGTCATCCTATAAATATTCCCATGGTATTCTTTGGTCTTGATGGTGATTAGGAACCCATGACACCCTAAGAAGGTGTATGGTAGGATTAGATTAGCTTTGGAGTTGATTTGAAGGGATTAGAATAGGTTTTGTCCGAGAAAAACTATTTTCGATAACTATATTTTACGTTCTGTCCTTAATTCGAAATTCTGGAAAAACCTACTGTTGGTACGACATTTTGGCCTTGATATTTAGAAAATATACTTTAAAACGAATCCGTGGCCTTTTGAACGGATAAAAACGGAGTTATAACGAAGCCATGGTGAATTTTTAAAGTTTGACGACGAAATGTTTATTTTTCTGAAAATTTCAGCTTGCTGTTTTTAGTATTTTCGGGTCAAAAACGAGCCTTAAGCTTCACAAATTATTTCGACTTATCAAAAATATATTAGTTTACTTCGATACGAAGCTAAGGACATATTTTACGTAGAAAACGGATTTGAAACGACAAATATATGCACGTTTTTATAAAGTTGCCGTAACTATTATTTTCTGAAAAATTATATTATTTCTACGATTCAAGTATTTCATTAGCTGTAAGGGCTATGTTTGCGGCAGTTTTTAACTATGATGCAAAACTTTTTGGAACAAATTGTCTTCTAGTAAAATCAAGTTCACCTGCCATATTTTTCAAAACAAAAAGCCGTTTGTCAAGCGGAGTCATAGTAAATTATTTACGGATGTTCAAACTTGGCCGAAACTCATTTTTCTGCACACAATTAGCAAAAACCACCACCTTTAGCCCTTGATATCTTTATGATCGAGACCTTTTGAACAAAAACTCCTGAACTGAAACTTTTAGATATCGATACAAACTTTCCAAAACCGTCGAGTTCGTTCTCTAACGATCGACGTACACCGTTTTACGGCTAGTTTTCCAAAGCCATTTTTGTTGATTTCATGATTTTTCCGACGACATTGTTTTGCGACGAAAAGTAGTAATTTCACCAAAAATCATTATAAAACCATTGTAGGATGACATTTTGACGTAAAAACATGTAAAGTCATTTTTGATTGGTCAAGACGTCAAAAGAGTATTTTTCGTCGACAAGTAATATTTTCAAAACCCGTAAATGGTATAAATAACATACGTAGTGCATACATAACATTACATTGCAACTCATGACATATCATATCATTCGTAATAGGTCCCGGTTGACGCATCACATTAAACCTCAGTGTACTCACTTTTGCCGTTATTCCAGTTTATCCAAGTGAGTTTTCATAGCCCCGTTTTACATGCTTTCGATTATTTTCAAACCCACGGGGGAGAATACATTGCACTACATTTTTGTACGATACCAAGTATGTTAAATTCAATTACATTGCTTAAGTTACCACATTTGCCAATTTGAAAGTCCCCATTACTTGAACATGAACCGTTAATCTTTGAAGCGAGGATGAGTGGATAGATCTATCGAGGGTGACGCCTCCATCCGGGTTGGTGAATCCCAACCAGGAAAACGGATGCATTTCATTTGATGGTATTACGGAGTTGTCTAGCAAACACTCTGCAGGGGCATACATTATTGAACAGTCTAGTTTCGGGGTCATGGGCTTAGAGCAATTGTAACATTATTTTTACGTGACTGGATTGTCATGCATAGTCTATACTTGCGTAGTCGTATAAAACATTTACATAAACCTATGATTTCTCACCAACATTATTGTTGACCGTTTTTAGCAATGTATTTTCAGGTAACTGAGGCATTCATCATGACATGGTTTAGGGACCTACATTTTGAGTCGCGGCGTCGACTTACATTATGTACATTATGGTACTTTATTTCAAAACATCGTTTGGATTTGTAACATGGATGTATTTTCGCAAACTTTGTAAACCTTTTGGGACCGATGTTGTACTCTGATTGTTTTTATGAAATATCCAACGATGTGTTTATAAAACGACACTTTAGGTCGTTCAATATAACTGTGATGTGGTGCTATGACAGTCAATCCCCAGGAATTCCATTCCGCTGCAAAACAGGTAAATTGGGGGTGTGACAATCTTCCCCTAGTTGATAACGACAAAACCATTCTTGAACGAACTTCCCTAGACGAAGTAGAGAAATTGAGATCAGGGATCTCACCATGAATAGAGAAATTAAGATCAGGGATCTCACCATGAATGAAACAAGTATGTCTTCCTTTGTCTTCCTCTTCATCCATGCCATGCCACTCAAACATCTCTTCCCCTTTTTGTTATTATCCAAATAGGGAACGTATGCAAATAATGATCTTGACCACCACGAACCAATATCATACTTCCAATCTAAGCCGTCTAATGTTTCGAATTGGCCTCCATGAAGAACACCAAAATACTTACTAAAAATGAATCCAAAACCGTAGAAATCTCCAACTAGCAGTAGTAATAATGATCAACAGTAATAAAAATCAAACACTTCCCCTTGAGTGGTGCATGAACGTCAAATGATTCTTCAAATCTGTAAGCTCCATGTAATGATTACTAATGAAGAAAATTAAGTATAACCAACTTGATGCTGAAGTAGAACATCCCAAACTCACGTCTTATGTCTTGTACTAACCACGTGACTATGAACTAATACTTGATGATATATGAGTAGACCTCGATCTCTTGATAAAATCCTCATCTTCAATGAGACATTGATCACAACAATGTAACTCCTTTAAGTGATAGCAAACCCTACTTGCTAGATTTACCAAGTCTTAGCGACAACATAAATGTACGAACAAGTTACCTGCTGCTAAAAGGTATAATAAAACATGCATCCAAGTAATTCCACTTCATCGTCAAATAAGTGATAATCAATCCTCTTCGTAACCAATGAATCCAATAAACCAAATATGAGCTAATTAAAACCTTTTAAAAACAAAGTCCAAAATCCTTGTGTGTGTGAAACAATATCATGTGTGTGTCGCTAAAAATCCATAACAAACGTCATGCTTGACTTCCCCTTAAATCGAAAACCATACGAGAACCAAAACGTATACTCTATCCGATATCGATCAAAACTAGCAGTGGAAACAATTTATCTCGGACAACGCTTTTGTACTCTCAAAAATTCAGTCACCAAATAAATCTCATACACTCCAGCTTGCACATGACCAATATGACCAATCAACTACCTCTAAAAATCCAACTTTTAACCAATACGGATCAATTAAGTAAAATCCAAACCATGCAATATAAACAACATAAATACGTACCAATTGCCATGTTATGTCCTTCTTTATAACAATCAAAATTGCAACTTTATAAATACGTACCAAGAAGGATAGCAATTGCAACTTTATAACCAACCAATGATCAAATACCCATGCTACCAATATTTCCATGCACACGTAAACCATTCAATACAGTAGACACATTAGCATATACTCCAACACATGCTTTAGTATTGAGAACTCGAATCACCATGCATGTGTACGCCCAAAGCTGCTATTCTTCGTACAATATAAAAATAAACATAAAAGTGGGTATATACTCAAATCCAAACAGTACTTTGTAACTAAGTAGCAGTACTTTCGTCCAAGAGCAGTACTTTCGTCCAAGTTTTTCTACCTCTCTTTGACGATGATAAGATCGTTTATAAGCTCAGCTAAGGATCAACAACAAAAACTAATGACATACACAGCGGAATAAACTAATCAATTCTTTGTTATTGAACAAGGTTTTCATCATCATCTCTAACTAAACAATAACTACTAATCTGCTAATCGACTAACTAACTAACTATCCCTAGGCATTTATACACTACGCCTAGGACACACACACCTTTAAGTCGACTACATCTTGGAAGACTTAATTAAAACCTACACCTATGTCCTCTTTATATACTAGAGGATTAGGGTTTACAAAATACTACAAAGGACTAATAAATAAAACTTCTTTTGCAAGCAAGTCCTTCCATCTTTTTGTAGGTTTCCTTCTTGTCGTATTAAGTCTCTCTTGTTTCATTCTTTTTGTCTTATCAACTTAAACATATAATTCCCAACAATCTTCCACTAGTTGATAATGACAAAACCATTCTTGAACGAACTTCCCTAGACGAAGTAGAGAAATTGAGATCAGGGATCTCACCATGAATAGAGAAATTGAGATCAGGCATCTCACCATGAATGAAACAAGTATGTCTTCCTTTGTCTTCCTCTTAATCCATGCCATGCCACTCAAACATCTCTTCCCCTTTTTGTTATTATCCAAATAGGGAACGTATGCAAATAATGATCTTGACCACCACGAACCAATATCATACTTCCAATCTAAGCCGTCTAATGTTTCGAATTGCCCTCCATGAAGAACACCAAAATGCTTACTAAAAATGAATCCAAAACTGTAGAAAACTCCAACTAGCAGTAGTAATAATGATCAACAGTAACAAAAATCAAACACTTCCCCTTGAGTGGTGCACAAACATCAAATGATTCTTCAAATCTTTAAGCTCCATGTAATGATTACTAATGAAGAAAATTAAGTATAACCAACTTGATGCTGAAGTAGAACATCCCAAACTCACGTCTTATGTCTTGTACTAACCACGTGACTATGAACTCATACCTGATGATATATGAGTAGACCTCGATCTCTTGATAAAATCCTCATCTTCAATGAGACACTGATCACAACAATGTAACTCCTTTAAGTGATAGCAAACCCTACTTGCTAGATTTACCAAGTCTTAGCCACAACATAAACGTACGAACAAGTTACCTCCTGCTAAAAGGTATAATAAAACATGCATCCAAGTAATTCCACTTCATCGTCAAATAAGTGATAATCAATCCTCTTCGTAACCAATGAATCCAATAAACCAAATATGAGCTAATTAAAACCTTTTAAGAACAAAGTCCAAAATCCTTGTGTGTGTGAAACAATATCATGTGTGTGTCGCTAAAAATCCATAACAATCGTCATGCTTGACTTCCCCTTAAATCGAAAACCATGCGAGAACCAAAACGTATACTCTATCCGATATCGATCAAAACTAGCAGTGGAAACAATTTATCTCGGACAACGCTTTTGTACTCTCAAAAATTCAGTCACCAAACAAATCTCATACACTCCAGCTTGTACATGACCAATATGACCAATCAACTACCTCTAAAAATCCAACTTTTAACCAATACGGATCAATAAAGTAAAATCCAAACCATGCAATATAAACACCATAAATACGTACCAATTGCCATGTTATGTCCTTCTTTATAACAATCAAAATTGCAACTTTATAAATACGTACCAAGAAGGATAGCAATTGCAACTTTATAACCAACCAATGATCAAATACCCATGCTACCAATATTTCCATGCACACGTAAACCATTCAATACAGTAGACACATTAGCATATACTCCAACACATGCTTTAGTATTGAGAACTCGAATCACCATGCATGTGTACGCCCAAAGCTGCTATTCTTCGTACAATATAAAAATAAACATAAAAGTGGGTATATACTCAAATCCAAACAGTACTTTGTAACTAAGTAGCAGTACTTTCGTCCAAGAGCAGTACTTTCGTCCAAGTTTTTCTACCTCTCTTTGACGATGATAAGATCGTTTATAAGCTCAGCTAAGGATCAACAACAAAAACTAATGACATACACAGCGGAATAAACTAATCAATTCTTTGTTATTGAACAAGGTTTTCATCATCATCTCTAACTAAACAATAACTACTAATCTGCTAATCGACTAACTAACTAACTATCCCTAGGCGTTTATACACTACGCCTAGGACACACACACCTTTAAGTCGACTACATCTTGGAAGACTTAATTAAAACCTACACCTATGTCCTCTTTATATACTAGAGGATTAGGGTTTACAAAATACTACAAAGGACTAATAAATAAAACTTCTTTTGCAAGCAAGTCCTTCCATCTTTTTGTAGGTTTCCTTCTTGTCGTATTAAGTCTCTCTTGTTTCATTCTTTTTGTCTTATCAACTTAAACATATAATTCCCAACAATCTTCCACTAGTTGATAATGACAAAACCATTCTTGAACGAACTTCCCTAGACGAAGTAGAGAAATTGAGATCAGGGATCTCACCATGAATAGAGAAATTGAGATCAGGCATCTCACCATGAATGAAACAAGTATGTCTTCCTTTGTCTTCCTCTTAATCCATGCCATGCCACTCAAACATCTCTTCCCCTTTTTGTTATTATCCAAATAGGGAACGTATGCAAATAATGATCTTGACCACCACGAACCAATATCATACTTCCAATCTAAGCCGTCTAATGTTTCGAATTGCCCTCCATGAAGAACACCAAAATGCTTACTAAAAATGAATCCAAAACTGTAGAAAACTCCAACTAGCAGTAGTAATAATGATCAACAGTAACAAAAATCAAACACTTCCCCTTGAGTGGTGCACAAACATCAAATGATTCTTCAAATCTTTAAGCTCCATGTAATGATTACTAATGAAGAAAATTAAGTATAACCAACTTGATGCTGAAGTAGAACATCCCAAACTCACGTCTTATGTCTTGTACTAACCACGTGACTATGAACTCATACCTGATGATATATGAGTAGACCTCGATCTCTTGATAAAATCCTCATCTTCAATGAGACACTGATCACAACAATGTAACTCCTTTAAGTGATAGCAAACCCTACTTGCTAGATTTACCAAGTCTTAGCCACAACATAAACGTACGAACAAGTTACCTCCTGCTAAAAGGTATAATAAAACATGCATCCAAGTAATTCCACTTCATCGTCAAATAAGTGATAATCAATCCTCTTCGTAACCAATGAATCCAATAAACCAAATATGAGCTAATTAAAACCTTTTAAGAACAAAGTCCAAAATCCTTGTGTGTGTGAAACAATATCATGTGTGTGTCGCTAAAAATCCATAACAATCGTCATGCTTGACTTCCCCTTAAATCGAAAACCATGCGAGAACCAAAACGTATACTCTATCCGATATCGATCAAAACTAGCAGTGGAAACAATTTATCTCGGACAACGCTTTTGTACTCTCAAAAATTCAGTCACCAAACAAATCTCATACACTCCAGCTTGTACATGACCAATATGACCAATCAACTACCTCTAAAAATCCAACTTTTAACCAATACGGATCAATAAAGTAAAATCCAAACCATGCAATATAAACACCATAAATACGTACCAATTGCCATGTTCTGTCCTTCTTTATAACAATCAAAATTGCAACTTTAAATACGTACCAAGAAGGATAGCAATTGCAACTTTATAACCAACCAATGATCAAATACCCATGCTACCAATATTTCCATGCACACGTAAACCATTCAATACAGTAGACACATTAGCATATACTCCAACACATGCTTTAATCTTGAGAACTCGAATCACCATGCATGTGTACACCCAAAGCTGCTATTCTTCGTACAATATAAAAAAAACATAACAGTGGGTATATACTCAAATCCAAACAGTACTTTGTAACTAAGTAGCAGTACTTTCGTCCAAGAGCAGTACTTTCGTCCAAGTTTTTCTACCTCTCTTTGACGATGATAAGATCGTTTATAACCTCAGCTAAGGATCAATAACAAAAACTAATGACATACACAGCGGAATAAACTAATCAATTCTTTGTTATTGAACAAGGTTTTCATCATCATCTCTAACTAAACAATAACTACTAATCTGCTAATCGACTAACTAACTAACTATCCCTAGGCATTTATACACTACGCCTAGGACACACACACCTTTAAGTCGACTACATCTTGGAAGACTTAATTAAAACCTACACCTATGTCCTCTTTATATACTAGAGGATTAGGGTTTACAAAATACTACAAAGGACTAATAAATAAAACTTCTTTTGCAAGCAAGTCCTTCCATCTTTTTGTAGGTTTCCTTCATGTCGTATTAAGTCCCTCTTGTTTCATTCTTTTTGTCTTATCAACTTAAACATATAATTCCCAACAATCTTCCACTAGTTGATAATGACAAAACCATTCTTGAACGAACTTTCCTAGACGAAGTAGAGAAATTGAGATCAGGGATCTCACCATGAATAGAGAAATTGAGATCAGGCATCTCACCATGAATGAAACAAGTATGTCTTCCTTTGTCTTCCTCTTAATCCATGCCATGCCACTCAAACATCTCTTCCCCTTTTTGTTATTATCCAAATAGGGAACGTATGCAAATAATGATCTTGACCACCACGAACCAATATCATACTTCCAATCTAAGCCGTCTAATGTTTCGAATTGCCCTCCATGAAGAACACCAAAATGCTTACTAAAAATGAATCCAAAACTGTAGAAAACTCCAACTAGCAGTAGTAATAATGATCAACAGTAACAAAAATCAAACACTTCCCCTTGAGTGGTGCATGAACATCAAATGATTCTTCAAATCTGTAAGCTCCATGTAATGATTACTAATGAAGAAAATTAAGTATAAACAACTTGATGCTGAAGTAGAACATCCCAAACTCGCGTCTTATGTCTTGTACTAACCACGTGACTATGAACTCATACCTGATGATATATGAGTAGACCTCGATCTCTTGATAAAATCCTCATCTTCAATGAGACACTGATCACAACAATGTAACTCCTTTAAGTGATAGCAAACCCTACTTGCTAGATTTACCAAGTCTTAGCCACAACATAAACGTACGAACAAGTTACCTCCTGCTAAAAGGTATAATAAAACATGCATCCAAGTAATTCCACTTCATCGTCAAATAAGTGATAATCAATCCTCTTCGTAACCAATGAATCCAATAAACCAAATATGAGCTAATTAAAACCTTTTAAAAACAAAGTCCAAAATCCTTGTGTGTGTGAAACAATATCATGTGTGTGTCGCTAAAAATCCATAACAATCGTCATGCTTGACTTCCCCTTAAATCGAAAACCATGCGAGAACCAAAACGTATACTCTATCCGATATCGATCAAAACTAGCAGTGGAAATAATTTATCTCGGACAACGCTTTTGTACTCTCAAAAATTCAGTCACCAAATAAATCTCATACACTCCAACTTGTACATGACCAATATGACCAATCAACTACCTCTAAAAATCCAACTTTTAACCAATACGGATCAATAAAGTAAAATCCAAACCATGCAATATAAACACCATAAATACGTACCAATTGCCATGTTCTGTCCTTCTTTATAACAATCAAAATTGCAACTTTATAAATACGTACCAAGAAGGATAGCAATTGCAACTTTATAACCAACCAATGATCAAATACCCATGCTACCAATATTTCCATGCACACGTAAACCATTCAATACAGTAGACACATTAGCATATACTCCAACACATGCTTTAGTCTTGAGAACTCGAATCACCATGCATGTGTACGCCCAAAGCTGCTATTATTCGTACAATATAAAAAAAAACATAACAGTGGGTATATACTCAAATCCAAACAGTACTTTGTAACTAAGTAGCAGTACTTTCGTCCAAGAGCAGTACTTTCGTCCAAGAGCAGTACTTTCGTCCAAGAGCAGTACTTTCGTCCAAGTTTTTCTACCTCTCTTTGACGATGATAAGATCGTTTATAAGCTCAGCTAAGGATCAATAACAAAAACTAATGACATACATAGCGGAATAAACTAATCAATTCTTTGTTATTGAATAAGGTTTTCATCATCATCTCTAACTAAACAATAACTACTAATCTGCTAATCGACTAACTAACTAACTATCCCTAGGCATTTATACACTACGCCTAGGACACACACACCTTTAAGTCGACTACATCTTGGAAGACTTAATTAAAACCTACACCTATGTCCTCTTTATATACTAGAGGATTAGGGTTTACAAAATACTACAAAGGACTAATAAATAAAACATCTTTTGCAAGCAAGTCCTTCCATCTTTTTGTAGGTTTCCTTCTTGTCGTATTAAGTCCCTCTTGTTTCATTCTTTTTGTCTTATCAACTTAAACATATAATTCCCAACAATCTTCCACTAGTTGATAATGACAAAACCATTCTTGAACGAACTTCCCTAGACGAAGTAGAGAAATTGAGATCAGGGATCTCACCATGAATAGAGAAATTGAGATCAGGCATCTCACCATGAATGAAACAAGTATGTCTTCCTTTGTCTTCCTCTTAATCCATGCCATGCCACTCAAACATCTCTTCCCCTTTTTGTTATTATCCAAATAGGGAACGTATGCAAATAATGATCTTGACCAACACGAACCAATATCATACTTCCAATCTAAGCCGTCTAATGTTTCGAATTTCCCTCCATGAAGAACACCAAAATGCTTACTAAAAATGAATCCAAAACTGTAGAAAACTCCAACTAGCAGTAGTAATAATGATCAACAGTAACAAAAATCAAACACTTCCCCTTGAGTGGTGCACGAACATCAAATGATTCTTCAAATCTTTAAGCTCCATGTAATGATTACTAATGAAGAAAATTAAGTATAACCAACTTGATGCTGAAGTAGAACATCCCAAACTCACGTCTTATGTCTTGTACTAACCACGTGACTATGAACTCATACCTGATGATATATGAGTAGACCTCGATCTCTTGATAAAATCCTCATCTTCAATGAGACACTGATCACAACAATGTAACTCCTTTAAGTGATAGCAAACCCTACTTGCTAGATTTACCAAGTCTTAGCCACAACATAAACGTACGAACAAGTTACCTCCTGCTAAAAGGTATAATAAAACATGCATCCAAGTAATTCCACTTCATCGTCAAATAAGTGATAATCAATCCTCTTCGTAACCAATGAATCCAATAAACCAAATATGAGCTAATTAAAACCTTTTAAGAACAAAGTCCAAAATCCTTGTGTGTGTGAAACAATATCATGTGTGTGTCGCTAAAAATCCATAACAATCGTCATGCTTGACTTCCCCTTAAATCGAAAACCATGCGAGAACCAAAACGTATACTCTATCCGATATCGATCAAAACTAGCAGTGGAAACAATTTATCTCGGACAACGCTTTTGTACTCTCAAAAATTCAGTCACCAAACAAATCTCATACACTCCATCTTGTACATGACCAATATGACCAATCAACTACCTCTAAAAATCCAACTTTTAACCAATACGGATCAATAAAGTAAAATCCAAACCATGCAATATAAACACCATAAATACGTACCAATTGCCATGTTCTGTCCTTCTTTATAACAATCAAAATTGCAACTTTATAAATACGTACCAAGAAGGATAGCAATTGCAACTTTATAACCAACCAATGATCAAATACCCATGCTACCAATATTTCCATGCACACGTAAACCATTCGATACAGTAGACACATTAGCATATACTCCAACACATGCTTTAGTCTTGAGAACTCGAATCACCATGCATGTGTACGCCCAAAGCTGCTATTATTCGTACAATATAAAAAAAAACATAACAGTGGGTATATACTCAAATCCAAACAGTACTTTTTAACTAAGTAGCAGTACTTTCGTCCAAGAGCAGTACTTTCGTCCAAGAGCAGTACTTTCGTCCAAGTTTTTCTACCTCTCTTTGACGATGATAAGATCGTTTATAAGCTCAGCTAAGGATCCATAACAAAAACTAATGACATACACAGCGGAATAAACTAATCAATTCTTTGTTATTGAATAAGGTTTTCATCATCATCTCTAACTAAACACTAACTACTAATCTGCTAATCGACTAACTAACTAACTATCCCTAGGCATTTATACACTACGCCTAGGACACACACACCTTTAATTCGACTACATCTTGGAAGACTTAATTAAAACCTACACCTATGTCCTCTTTATATACTAGAGGATTAGGGTTTACAAAATACTACAAAGGACTAATAAATAAAACTTCTTTTGCAAGCAAGTCCTTCCATCTTTTTGTAGGTTTCCTTCATGTCGTATTAAGTCCCTCTTGTTTCATTCTTTTTGTCTTATCAACTTAAACATATAATTCCCAACAATCTTCCACTAGTTGATAATGACAAAACCATTCTTGAACGAACTTCCCTAGACGAAGTAGAGAAATTGAGATCAGGGATCTCACCATGAATAGAGAAATTGAGATCAGGCATCTCACCATGAATGAAACAAGTATGTCTTCCTTTGTCTTCCTCTTAATCCATGCCATGCCACTCAAACATCTCTTCCCCTTTTTGTTATTATCCAAATAGGGAACGTATGCAAATAATGATCTTGACCACCACGAACCAATATCATACTTCCAATCTAAGCCGTCTAATGTTTCGAATTGCCCTCCATGAAGGACACCAAAATGCTTACTAAAAATGAATCCAAAACTGTAGAAAACTCCAACTAGCAGTAGTAATAATGATCAACAGTAACAAAAATCAAACACTTCCCCTTGAGTGGTGCACTGAACATCAAATGATTCTTCAAATCTGTTAAGCTCCATGTAATGATTACTAATGAAGAAAATTAAGTATAACCAACTTGATGCTGAAGTAGAACATCCCAAACTCGCAGTCTTATGTCTTGTACTAACCACGTGACTATGAACTCATACATGATGATATATGAGTAGACCTCGATCTCTTGATAAAATCCTCATCTTCAATGAGACACTGATCACAACAATGTAACTCCTTTAAGTGATAGCAAACCCTACTTGCTAGATTTACCAAGTCTTAGCCACAACATAAACGTACGAACAAGTTACCTCCTGCTAAAAGGTATAATAAAACATGCATCCAAGTAATTCCACTTCATCGTCAAATAAGTGATAATCAATCCTCTTCGTAACCAATGAATCCAATAAACCAAATATGAGCTAATTAAAACCTTTTAAGAACAAAGTCCAAAATCCTTGTGTGTGTGAAACAATATCATGTGTGTGTCGCTAAAAATCCATAACAATCGTCATGCTTGACTTCCCCTTAAATCGAAAACCATGCGAGAACCAAAACGTATACTCTATCCGATATCGATCAAAACTAGCAGTGGAAACAATTTATCTCGGACAACGCTTTTGTACTCTCAAAAATTCAGTCACCAAATAAATCTCATATACTCCAGCTTGTACATGACCAATATGACCAATCAACTACCTCTAAAAATCCAACTTTTAACCAATACGGATCAATAAAGTAAAATCCAAACCATGCAATATAAACACCATAAATACGTACCAATTGCCATGTTCTGTCCTTCTTTATAACAATCAAAATTGCAACTTTATAAATACGTACCAAGAAGGATAGCAATTGCAACTTTATAACCAACCAATGATCAAATACCCATGCTACCAATATTTCCATTCACACGTAAACCATTCAATACAGTAGACACATTAGCATATACTCCAACACATGCTTTAGTCTTGAAAACACGAATCACCATGCATGTGTACGCCCAAGGCTGCTATTCGTCGTACAATATAAAAAAAACATAACAGTGGGTATATACTCAAATCCAAACAGTACTTTGTAACTAAGTAGCCGTACTTTCATCCAAGAGCAGTACTTTCGTCCAAGAGCAGTACTTTCGTCCAAGTTTTTCTACCTCTCTTTGACGATGATAAGATCGTTTATAAGCTCAGCTAAGGATCCATAACAAAAACTAATGACATACACAGCGGAATAAACTAATCAATTCTTTGTTATTGAACAAGGTTTTCATCATCATCTCTAACTAAACAATGACTACTAATCTGCTAATCGACTAACTAACTAACTATCCCTAGGCGTTTATACACTACGCCTAGGACACACACACCTTTAAGTCGACTACATCTTGGAAGACTTAATTAAAACCTACACCTATGTCCTCTTTATATACTAGAGGATTAGGGTTTACAAAATACTACAAAGGACTAATAAATAAAAGTTCTTTTGCAAGCAAGTCCTTCCATCTTTTTGTAGGTTTCCTTCTTGTCGTATTAAGTCCCTCTTGTTTCATACTTTTTGTCTTATCCACTTAAACATATAATTCCCAACAATCTTCCCCTAGTTGATAATGACAAAACCATTCTTGAACGAACTTCCCTAGACAAAGTAGAGAAATTGAGATCAGGGATCTCACCATGAATAGAGAAATTGAGATCAGGGATCTCACCATGAATGAAACAGGTATGTCTTCCTTTGTCTTCCTCTTAATCCATGCCATGCCACTCAAACATCTCTTCCCCTTTTTGTTATTATCCAAATAGCGAACGTATGCAAATAATGATCTTGACCACCACGAACCAATATCATCCTTCCAATCTAAGCCGTCTAATGTTTCGAATTGCCCTCCATGAAGAACACCAAAATGCTTACTAAAAATGAATCCAAAACTGTAGAAAACTCCAACTAGCAGTAGTTATAATGATCAACAGTAATAAAAATCAAACACTTCCCCTTGAGTGGTGCATGAACATCAAATGATTCTTCAAATCTGTAAGCTCCATGGAATGATTACTAATGAAGAAAATTAAGTATAACCAACTTGATGCTGAAGTAGAACATCCCAAACTCGCATCTTATGTCTTGTACTAACCACGTGACTATGAACTCATACCTGATGATATATGAGTAGACCTCGATCTCTTGATAAAATCCTCATCTTCAATGAGACACTGATCACAACAATGTAACTCCTTTAAGTGATAGCAAACCCTACTTGCTAGATTTACCAAGTCTTAGCCACAACATAAACGTACGAACAAGTTACCTCCTGCTAAAAGGTATAATAAAACATGCATCCAAGTAAATCCACTTCATCGTCAAATAAGTGATAATCAATCCTGTTCGTAATCAATGAATTCAATAAACCAAATATGAGCTAATTAAAACCTTTTAAGAACAAAGTCCAACATCCTTGTGTGTGTGAAACAATATCATGTGTGTGTCGCTAAAAATCCATAACAATCGTCATGCTTGACTTCCCCTTAAATCGAAAACCATAGGAGAACAAAAACGTATATTCTATCTGATATCGATCAAAACTAGCAGTGGAAACAATTTATCTCGGACAACGCTTTTGTACTCTCAAAAATTCAGTCACCAAATAAATCTCATACACTCCAGCTTGTACATGACCAATATGACCAATCAACTACCTCTAAAATCCAACTTTTAACCAATACGGATCAATTAAGTAAAATCCAAACCATGCAATATAAACAACATAAATACGTACCAAGAAGGATAGCAATTGCAACTTTATAACCAACCAATGATCAAATACCCATGCTACCAATATTTCCATGCACACGTAAACCATTCAATACAGTAGACACATTAGCATATACTCCAACACATGCTTTAGTCTTGGGAACTTGAATCACCATACATGTGTACGCCCAAAGCTGCTATTCTTCGTACAATATAAAAAAAAACATAACAGTGGGTATATACTCAAATCCAAACAGTACTTTGTAACTAAGTAGCAGTACTTTCGTCCAAGAGCAGTACTTTCGTCCAAATTTTTCTACCTCTCCTTGACGATGATAAGATCGTTTATAAGCTCAGCTAAGGATCAATAATAAAAACTAATGACATAAACAGCGGAATAAACTAATCAATTCTTTGTTATTGAACAAGGTTTTCATCATCATCTCTAACTAAACAATAACTACTAATCTGCTAATCGACTAACTAACTAACTATCCCTAGGCGTTTATACACTACGCCTAGGACACACACACCTTTAAGTCGACTACATCTTGGAAGACTTAATTAAAACCTACACCTATGTCCTCTTTATATACTAGAGGATTAGGGTTTACAAAATACTACAAAGGACTAATAAATAAAACTTCTTTTGCAAGCAAGTCCTTCCATCTTTTCGTAGGTTTCCTTCTTGTCGTATTAAGTCCCTCTTGTTTCATTCTTTTTGTCTTATCAACTTAAACATATAATTCCCAACAATCTTCCCCTAGTTGATATTGACAAAACCATTCTTGAACGAACTTCCCTAGACGAAGTAGAGAAATTGAGATCAGGGATCTCACCATGAATGAAACAAGTATGTCTTCCTTTGTCTTCCTCTTAATCCATGCCATGCCACTCAAACATCTCTTCCCCTTTTTGTTATTATCCAAATAGGGAACGTATGCAAATAATGATCTTGACCACCACAAACCAATATCATCCTTCCAATCTAAGTCGTTTAATGTTTCGAATTGCCCTCCATGAAGAACACCAAAATGCTTACTAAAAATGAATCAAAAACTGTAGAAAACTCCAACTAGCAGTAGTTATAATGATCAACAGTAATAAAAATCAAACACTTCCCCTTGAGTGGTGCATGAACATCAAATGATTATTCAAATCTGTAAGCTCCATGGAATGATTACTAATGAAGAAAATTAAGTATAACCAACTGGATGCTGAAGTAGAACATCCCAAACTCGCATCTTATGTCTTGTACTAACCACGTGACTATGAACTCATACCTGATGATATATGAGTAGACCTCGATCTCTTGATAAAATCCTCATCTTCAATGAGACACTAATCACAACAATGTAACTCCTTTAAGTGATAGCAAACCCTACTTGCTAGATTTACCAAGTCTTAGCCACAACATAAATGTACGAACAAGTTACCTCCTGCTAAAAGGTATAATAAAACATGCATCCAAGTAATTCCACTTCATCGTCAAATAAGTGATAATCAATCCTGTTCGTAATCAATGAATCCAATAAACCAAATATGAGCTAATTAAAACCTTTTAAGAACAAAGTTCAAAATCCTTGTGTGTGTGAAACAATATCATGTGTGTGTCGCTAAAAATCCATAACAATCGTCATGCTTGACTTCCCCTTAAATCGAAAACCATAGGAGAACCAAAACGTATATTCTATCCGATATCGATCAAAACTAGCAGTGGAAACAATTTATCTCGGACAACGCTTTTGTACTCTCAAAAATTCAGTCACCAAATAAATCTCATACACTCCAGCTTGTACATGACCAATATGACCAATCAACTACCTCTAAAAATCCAACTTTTAACCAATACGGATCAATTAAGTAAAATCCAAACCATGCAATATAAACAACATAAATACGTACCAATTGCCATGTTCTGTCCTTCTTTATAATAATCAAAATTGCAACTTTATAAATACGTACCAAGAAGGATAGCAATTGCAACTTTATAACCAACCAATGATCAAATACCCATGCTACCAATATTTCCATGCACACGTAAACCATTCAATACAGTAGACACATTAGCATATACTCCAACACATGCTTTAGTCTTGGGAACTCGAATCACCATACATGTGTACGCCCAAAGCTGCTATTCTTCGTACAATATAAAAAAAAACATAACAGTGGGTATATACTCAAATCCAAACAGTACTTTGTAACTAAGTAGCATTACTTTCGTCCAAGAGCAGTACTTTCGTCCAAATTTTTCTACCTCTCTTTGACGATGATAAGATCGTTTATAAGCTCAGCTAAGGATCAATAATAAAAACTAATGACATACACAACAGAATAAACTAATCAATTCTTGGTTATTGAACAAGGTTTTCATCATCATCTCTAACTAAACAATGACTACTAATCTGCTAATCGACTAACTAACTAACTATCCCTAGGCGTTTATACACTACGCCTAGGACACACACACCTTTAAGTCGACTACATCTTGGAAGACTTAATTAAAACCTACACCTATGTCCTCTTTATATACTAGAGGATTAGGGTTTACAAAATACTACAAAGGACTAATAAATAAAAGTTCTTTTGCAAGCAAGTCCTTCCATCTTTTTGTAGGTTTCCTTCTTGTCGTATTAAGTCCCTCTTGTTTCATTCTTTTTGTCTTATCCACTTAAACATATAATTCCCAACAATCTTCCCCTAGTTGATAATGACAAAACCATTCTTGAACGAACTTCCCTAGACAAAGTAGAGAAATTGAGATCAGGGATCTCACCATGAATAGAGAAATTGAGATCAGGCATCTCACCATGAATGAAACAAGTATGTCTTCCTTTGTCTTCCTCTTAATCCATGCCATGCCACTCAAACATCTCTTCCCCTTTTTGTTATTATCCAAATAGCGAACGTATGCAAATAATGATCTTGACCACCACGAACCAATATCATACTTCCAATCTATGCCGTCTAATGTTTCGATTTGCCCTCCATGAAGAACACCAAAATGCTTACTAAAAATGAATCCAAAACTGTAGAAAACTCCAACTAGCAGTAGTAATAATGATCAACAGTAATAAAAATCAAACACTTCCCCTTGAGTGGTGCATGAACATCAAATGATTCTTCAAATCTGTAAGCTCCATGTAATGATTACTAATGTAGAAAATTAAGTATAACCAACTTGATGCTGAAGTAGAACATCCCAAACTCGTGTCTTATGTCTTGTACTAACCACGTGACTATGAACTCATACCTGATGATATATGAGTAGACCTCGATCTCTTGATAAAATCCTCATCTTAAATGAGACACTGAGCACAACAATGTAACTCCTTTAAGTGATAGCAAACCCTACTTGCTAGATTTACCAAGTCTTAGCCACAACATAAACGTACGAACAAGTTACCTCCTGCTAAAAGGTATAATAAAACATGCATCCAAGTAATTCTACTTCATCGTCAAATAAGTGATAATCAATCCTCTTCGTAACCAATGAATCCAATAAACCAAATATGAGCTAGTTAAAACCTTTTAAGAACAAAGTCCAAAATCCTTGTGTGTGTGAAACAATATCATGTGTGTGTCGCTAAAAATCCATAACAATCGTCATGCTTGACTTCCCCTTAGATCGAAAACCATACGAGAACCAAAATGTATACTCTATCCGATATCGATCAAAACTAGCAGTGGAAACAATTTATCTCGGACAACGCTTTTGTACTGTAAAAAATTCAGTCACCAAATAAATCTCATACACTCCAGCTTGTACATGACCAATATGACCAATCAACTACCTCTAAAAATCCAACTTTTAACCAATACGGATCAGTTAAGTAAAATCCAAACCATGCAATATAAACAACATAAATACGTACCAATTGCCATGTTCTGTCCTTCTTTATAACAATCAAAATTGCAACTTTATAAATACGTACCAAGAAGGATAGAAATTGCAACTTTATAACGAACCAATGATCAAATACCCATGCTACCAATATTTCCATGCACACGTAAACCATTCAATACAGTAGACACATTAGCATATACTCCAACACATGCTTTAGTCTTGGGAACTCGAATCACCATACATGTGTATGCCCAAAGCTGCTATTCTTCGTACAATATCAAAAAAAAAACGTAACAATGGGTATATACTCAAATCCAAGTAGTACTTTGTAACTAAGTAGCACTGCTTTTGTCCAAAAGCAGTACTTTCGTCCAAGAGCAGTACTTTCGTCCAAGTTTTTCTACCTCTCTTTGACGATGATAAGATCGTTTATAAGCTCAACTAAGGATCAATAACAAAGACTAATGACATGTACAGCAGAATAAACTAATCAATTCTTTGTTATTGAACAACGTTTTCATCATCATCTCTAACTAAACAATAACTACTAATATGCTAATTGACCAACTAACTAACTATCCCTAGGCATTTATATACTACGCCTAGAACACACACACACCTTTAAGTTGACTGCATCTTGGAAGACTTAATTAAAACCTATACCTATGTCCTCTTTATATACTAGAGGATTAGGGTTTACAAAATACTACAAAGGACTAATAAATAAAACTTCTTTTGCAAGCAAGTCCTTCCATCTTTTTGTAGGTTTCCTTTTTGTTGTATTAGGTCCCTCTTGTTTCATTCTTTTTGTCTTATCAACTTAAACATATAATTCTCAACAACAAAGAAGAAGAAGAAGCTCACTTTGGCTGAAATAAGAGCTTTTGAAGTGGCTAAGAATGAAGAAGCTGCTAAGAAGTTTCAAGCCGAATATGATGCTGAGGTTGATCTTCCAGTGAAGGAACCTGAACCTGTTATACCTAGAAGACCTCAAAGTATTGCTAAGGAGAGTAATGCTATGATGGCCTATCTGATGGGAAGAGGTTATATAGGTCTGAACAAACTGAAATATATAGAGATGAAAGACTTGTATGATGCTGTTAGAGAAGCCTATCAGAAGGAAGTAGAAGGCATTATATCTTTTGAAGATGATAAGAAGAATGAGGATGCTAGAAAAAGAAGCTTAAAAAGAAAGAGAACAACTGAAGAAGAACAGCCATCAAAGTAGATTCAATTGAGAACATATACAGTTGATGAGCTGAGGAATTATCTTAGAGTTGTAGACTTTGAGCATCCTAAGTCTAAAGATGTTGTAGAAAAGAAGTCAAAGATATCTACATTTGAAGTTGTAGAATCAAAGGAAGGAGATTATCAGATGTTCCATAGAGAGGATGAGAGTTTGAGAGTGTTTAATTCGCTATAGGACATATTGCACATCATCAACAGAGAGGATTTGTTTCATTTATACCAACTGGTGCAAGAATATTTTGAACACATTCCATCAAATGGAATTGGTTTAGTATTGCTTGGAGATCTCATAACCATCTGGGAAACTGAAGAAACAAGCACTGATGCAATCTGGCAAAACCAAGAAGTTTGGGAGATTACTAGTTGGAGATTCTTTGAAGAATCTGGAGTGCATGTTTCGGAGCTGGAAGATGGGACCATGATTCATATGTAAGCAGAAAGAAGATATCCACTGACTAGAAATCTTATGAGAAGAATGCTAGATCATGGTATGGAGGTTGAAGAAGAGAATGACACAACTCTCATGGTCATTGAACTATTCATTAAAAGGACAATTATGGCTGATGACGATGCATAAATACTGGTATGATTCATAATTGTATAAGTTTTTGAAAAATTAGTACTTTGTTCAAAGTACTGCTGATCAAACAGTACTTTAACCAAAGTACTGCTTGCAGCACAAAACCAGTGAAAGATTTTTTAATTGAAAATAAGAAAACTTTTGTTAAGCGCAAAATATTTTGAAACAAAAGTTAACATCAACAAATGGTGTTTGAGATGGTTACAACAAAAGGTTATCAGTCCACCATGTTTAACAAAAGGACTGGCTAATCCATGAGCAAACAGGTCAAGTAAAGATATCTCAAATCCGTTGATAGTTGACAACTTGCCAATAAGTTGTATGGTAATCAACTCACCATATCTGAAATAGTGAAGAGTTGGCTAGCCCAAAAGAAAAATGGCTTGTGTTAAAGGCTGTGGAAAAACCATTTATATGGTAATTAGTTCACCATGGTTGCAAGAACTAACTAGTCCAAAAGGGTACGGCTTTTGGTAAAGACAAAACAAATCCGTTGATAGCTGATGATTTGCTTAAAATCATATGGTTATCAATGTACCATGCTTTTACACACCTAAACATTGGCTACTCCAGAGTTAATGGCTTTGGTAAAGAGACATCAAAATCCATTAAATTTTCAATGATTCACCTCTCACAGGAGTTTACACACCTGGAAGTGATGAGAATAGACTGAAACTTTATGATCTGATGTACAATTTGCCATATGTTGCTGAGTAGCTGAAAAGATGAAGATTGCTGATAGTTGCTAAAAAGGATTGCTTATAAAGACTACTTTGATGATGATAATACAAGCACAGAGAGTACAACATAAATCTGAAGATATAAACACAATCTTTCCTTGAAGACAAAGATGTTAAGGATACATATACAAAGGAACTTGAAATCAAGCAAGTGGAATTCAAGTTAGGGGAGGATTGTTGGGATATAAAAGACAAAAGTACTGAAGAAAGTCAAAGTGCTGAAGAAAGTCAAAGTACTGCTCAACATCAAAGTACTGCAAAGCTAAAGAACTGTTATATCGTTTATGGAAAGCTTTGTTATTCTAGAATATTCTTAGTTTAGATTACTTGTCGTACAAGAATTATAATTGTAAACCGACTAGGGTATTCCTTATGTCTATAAAAGGATCCCTAGGTTGGCATTAGAGATACGACTATTAGATACGACTTTTAGAGAGAATATTAGAGTTTATCAAGTTCGATATTAGAGTTGTTAGGGTTGTTAGTGAATCTGTGTATCAAGCAGGTTCAAAGTATTAATAAAATCGTTGAAGTTAAAGTTATTCTTCTTAGCTTTATTGAAGTAGTTTCCGCATACTTAGTAAAGTAAATTCAGTGTTTCATTGTTAGTAACTTAGGATTTATCCGAGGTTGCTAAGCACTTACAAGCTACATAAGTTAGTTTGGTCAGAGTATATCGATTCAACATTAGCATAACAGCATCATGAGATACGCCCGGAATGTTGAAAAGGCTTGCGATGTATAGGACATTTTCAACGTGCTCATATGCATCATCGTCCATGTTTCCTGAAAAAGAGTTAGCATGAACCTCCCTCATAAATTGTTCTTTGATTTCAAAATGGACATCCGCTCCAATTGTCGGTCCTACGAGACCCGGCCCTTGTTCCGCTCTTGTCAACGCCAAGTATACCTCAAGAGTGAGGTCATCGATGTTAACAACTTCCATGGCACCTGAAAACTTGAAATATGATCGTGAGAAAAGTTTTAAAACGAAATTAAAGACTTATTATCAATCCTAATATAACTCCCCGGCAGCGGCGCCAAAAACTTGATGTAGGTTTTACTAACCAGGTCTTAATATTTATAGTGTCTCGCAATACATATGGTCTATCCTAGTGCACTAACGGGCAGTGTACCCGGTCGTGTGTAGTGTAGTAAACGGTAAAGTCGAGGTCGTGCCAAGAGCTATGTGTGCTGGATTATTACTAAGTCTAATTGTCATAGAATAATAGTTTCGATAGGTACTTAATTGATTAAACTACTAATGCAGAATAAAGTAAATAAAAGCATATAAATGGCAAAGAGAAATCAATAGAGAGAAGTGGTGTTAACCTAGTTAATCATCCTAGCTAGTTATGTCTACATCTACTTACTTCCAATTACTTCAGGTGGGGTCAAATTTGAGAGGATAGCATTTGGTCAATTCGCCCTAACCTATCAGCAAAGATGCCACCACAGGAGAAATCAGGCGCACCATCATAATTCCTGTTGTTCCTGGTCCCTTAAGCCAATTCATTAAGTACCGCTACATGCTAGATTCATAATAGTAAGTGCCCGGCCGTTAGGAACTTAGACACTACACCCCCAATTCTTAAGTTCATCCAAACGATAGGTGATCATTTGGTCAAATCGCACAAGTAGAAAGGGTCGTCAGTTGGTCATATCTTACCCTTCCCCTCTCAGTCCGCTCACCTAGGGTCAGTTGGTCATATATCCTAGGCAATTGGCGTCTACCGCCATTCAAAACTACCGAACCAAGGGTGACTAACAATGAACTATGCATGCATACACTTAGAAATAATTGTATGGAAGTAAAGTAAACGCAAACAAAACAATTAAGGAATCATAACTAGGCTAGCACCAAAAGGTGCTTAGCCGCTCATATTAATCATGCAAATCAATTCAATATTCAAAGGTACGAAATACATGAATTGAAAGTAAAAGAAATATAAAACGCTAATGCTTATCGTAATAGAGTGACTTCTCCCTTGGAAACAACTCCGTATGCTCCTCTAGACATGCCTTGAGCTTTTTCCTACGTTCTCAGAGTGTTGTATGTGGAATGGGATGATTAGAAATGCTGGAATTCGTGGGATATTTATAGGCCAGATCTGGGTTACGGCGTAACCAATATAGGAGTTACGTCGTAACCTTCTATTTCTTCATAAAATGCACTAGATATGTTGGTTACGGTGTAACCTAATGAGTGGTTATGCCGTAGTCTTCAATAAACTCGGTTACGTCGTAAGAGATGCAGTAGTTACGGCGTAAGTATTAGCGGCGTGGAAACTATTTTGACCTAATGTAGTTACGTCGTAACATTTGGGAGGAGTTACGCCGTAACCTTCTGATAAGTTGGCATACTGAGTCATGCAATAGTTACGGCGTAATGTGAGAGATGAGTTACGCCGTAACATCTTCAAAATAGCATACTGTGATAAATCTTTAGATATGTTTCCAGTTCCGCGTCTCTTTAGCTCCAATGCTCGTAATTTACCTGAAAGTGGAAAACAAGCGTAAATCCATATAAATGATATAAATAATGAGCATTATCGGGGGAAATTGATACTTAATATTCAGGACTATTTGACGTTATCAGGAATCACTCTTGGATAAAATCTATTGTGGGACCTCTGAATCAATAAGCTCATCAGTAGAAACTTTCACTTTCTTTTCGTTCTTCGGATAAAATGGATCATTGTATTCTATTTCTTCCAAAAGATCATTTTCTGAAGGAATCGGGTTTATGGGAGCAAGTTCATCGGCGAACTCCTTGAAATAAATTGACGGATCCTGATACAACAAATATTCGATTTCTCGTAAATCGGCTCTAAAATCAAAGATGTCATCCTCACTTCCCGGTGGAAGAGGATCAATGCGAGCGAGTTCATCGACGAACTCCTCGAAAAGTAAATCGATAGAAGAATCCTTGAGCTTGGGCTCCGGAGGATTAGTAGACGGCTCGACTTCTCTACTTTCTTTTTCTTTCGGAGGGAGTGAAAAGTCCATTTTAAGCATTTCTTCGATTAAACGAATATCTTCCTCGATGTCAATATCGGCATTATCAATTTCCGGTGAAACTGAATCGCTTTTCAAATAAGCCTTAATTTCTTCCATAATAGAATCACTACCCTCAAACGGAGTAAGGGAAGGGGAAGAATTAGAAATGATTTTCTTAGAAGAAAGTTCCATGTTTTTAGAAGAAGGAGTGGGATTGCCACTCAAAGAAAGCTCGACGTTCTTAGGAACAAGATCAATTCGATAAACAGAAAGCGGAGGTGGGACAAGTGGTGTGCTATTAGAACTAGCAGTTTCCCCCACTACCGTTGGAGTCTCCTTTTCTAGTTTCTTTTTTTGCTCAGCACGTACTGTCGACAAACTCTTAACCGTAAAACGTGAAAGGCTCGGATCAATTCTCGATGGTTTAGGCCTAACTTTTTGGACAACCAGAGGTTGGACATTTTTGGTACTTCCATTATCAATAGGAATTACCAGGTCCTTTGTCACCTCGGTGTCATTAATTTTGGCCACATCATATTGGTTGGTTAGAGATTTAGAAGTATGGTTAACATTGAATGTGACGGCTTCTTTACCAACTCTTAAAGTGATTTCTCCTTTATAAACATCAATCAATGCATGGCCCGTCCTCAAGAAAATCCTTCCAAGAATGAGGGGTACTCGAGGATCGGCATCGAAATCAACTACAACAAAATCAGCGGGAAAATCGAACTTCCCCACTTTAACAAAAACATCCTCGGTTATACCAATTAGTTTCGTAGTAGTACGGTCGGCTAGCTCGAGGGTCATAGACGTTGGGGTAAGTGGGGGCAATGAAACATTTTCGTAGATTGATTTCGGCATCAAATTGATACTCGCGCCAAGATCGGCCAAGGCGGAGCACTGAATAATTCGTTGAAAATCGCCCGGAATGAGAAACTTGCCGGGGTCACCTAAATTTTCGGGAAGTTTCTTGAGAATAACCGCCGAACAATTCTCATTCAAAGATGTAGTAGAAAGCTCATATAATGTTTCCTTATTCGAAAGTAATCCCTTAATCGTAGAAGCAACTTTGGGCATCAACAGAAGGGCATCCGCAAAACTGATCTCCACATTCAAGTCTTTGAAGATTTAAAAGAACGTTTCCATTTGATGGTTAAACTTTTCTCGAAGAGTTTGATCTTTAAGACGAGACGGATATGGGAGTGTCGTTTTCCGGTTAGTCTTTTCAGCACTAACGGGAGCATCTTTGGGCTCAGAATCTTGGACAATTGTGGGTTGTACATTCTCGGTACTCCCCTTATTAATAGGAAGCACCAGGTCCTTTGTCACCCCGGTCTCACGGTCTACCACACGAGAGGGAGAATAAGTAGTAGTGGTAGGAGTCGTGGGTCCATCAGAAGCAACACCACTTCGGGTAGTGATCGCTTTCATGTCACCTCTCGGGTTAGGAATCGTATTACTTGGAAGAGAACCGGAACCCGAGGGTTGAGAATAAGAGGTAGAAGCTTGATTAGCTTGAAGAAAACTAGCCAACATATTCCTCATTTCAGTCATCTGTTTATTACTCGTAGTATCAATTTCCCTTTTGAATTCATTCCTCATGTTGGTGATTTGAGTTTACAAACTTTTAATGGTGTTATAGGAGTTCTTCATGTAAGTTAGAAACTCGTTGTTCGGAGAAACTTGACGAGGTGCTTGATAAGGTTGTTGAGGAGTTTGTTGATAAACTTGAGGTGGAGGAGCTTGGTAGTTTTGATTACCATGATTGAGATTAGCTCCTCGGTTTTGATGGTAAGATTGGTTTTGATAACGGTTTTGGTTTTGTTGAGGAACGGGTGCAAAACCGGGTGGTCCCATTTGGTTGCCACGGTATCCTTGGTTTTGATTTTGAACCGGATTAGCAGAGGCTACGGAAGCATTTTGGATATCACCATCCATGGCTTGACAATTATAGTATGGATGAGGACTACTGCAAATAACACATGTTTCGGTAACGGCTTTGACTGGCTCGGATTTCTGAATCTTAAATTCTTTCATCATAGAATTAATAGCATGAGTAAGCTCAGTCAGCCCATTCAACTCACTCTTCAAAATGTAATTTTCGTTGGTAGCGATCTTAGAAACAACCGGTCTATTTCTAGACGAATAAACTTTTGACTTGTTTTCGATAATCGTTCTAATATCGGCGGGCATACGACACAAGATATTACCACCGGCGGCCGCATTAAGCGAATCTTGGTCGGTCGGAGTAAGAGCATTATAAAACGTATCAATCTGATGAAGATCGATAAAACCGTGATTTGGGCATTTACGCGAAAGTTCTTTAAATCTATCCCATACTTCTCCAAAACTTTCATCAAATTTTTGCTGAAAATTTATGATTTGATTCTGTAACATTGTAATCTTTGACGGAGGAAAGAATTGGTTCACAAATTTCTTAGAAATATCTTCCCATGTTGTAATTGAGTGAGAGGGTTCTTTTTCAAGCCAAGTCCGGGCTGCCCCCTCAAGGGAAAATGGAAACAATCTCAATTTAATCGACTCATGAGAGACGCCCAGAAAGTTAATCGTAGAAGCTACTTGATTAAACCAACGGAGATGTGCGTGGGGCTCCTCTCAGTCTAAACCACAAAAAGGTTAAGATGACACCAATTGTATCAAATTCGTTTTGAGTTCAAAATTTTCGGCATCAATTGGTGGAAGAACGATAGCATCACCGTAGCCGTCTACGGGAGATTGAAGTAACTCGGACATTGTTCGAGTATCTGCCAAGACGGGTTGTTCAATGATAGTACGAAACTCGGGTATGTCTATTATTCGATTACGATTACATCGTGACTGAGAGCGAGTGCGCATGCACTAAAAATCACAATCAAAAAGTAAAATGGAAAAATAATTTGAAAAAGGAAATTCTTCATGGTTTTTATATTTAATTTTTTTTTTAAAACAATCTTTTTGGTAACTGTCGCGTCAACCGGTGCTCGGTAGCTCTCAAAAGTACGCGCAGCGGAGCGGGAAAGAAGAGTGGATCTTTCTTCAGTCTGTAATTTAATGTCAAGACTTCCTTATACCCCGTGTATAGGTTGCACCTTCAAGGTGAGCCGACGTAACAATTGACGTTTCGATTTCTTTTGTTGGTTTTTTTATTTTTTATGGTTTTGTAAACACTCTAGGAAGAATGTTTTAGTTTTTTAGATGTTTTTGGGTTTTTCAAAAAGATATATATACAAAAATGACGGTAACTTCACTCGGGGAAGGATCTTCAAATGCACGCGATTCGAGACGGAAATACGAAAATTCACTAGAAGCCCTCCCTGGCAGCGGCGCCAAAAATTGATTACTCTGGAAAGAGATCAATTATAGAAGTATGTAGTACATGGGTAACTCAAACGTGTTAGGTTTGAGCACCAAGATCGTTCCAAACGAGGGTTGAATGGAATTTTCAACTCACGTCGCGATTATCGGGATTTGAATGTTTTAAAAGGGATTTTTGAGATTTCTACACTACGGGGCAAGGAATAGTAAAGGGAAGAAATTAAAGAATCTAAATCTATGATGCAATAAAGATATAACAACTAATTATGCAAATTTAACTCAAAAACGCAAATTACGAATTAACTAAAACGCGAATTAAGTGCAAACTATTTTAAACTAATCCCTAAAATTGATCTAAAATTATTTTAAAATAGAAAATGCAATTTGAAAATTATCTAAGAATTAAAACTAATTTTTATGAATTTTCTTGAATTATTTTGAATTAAAATCTAATTTTTGACTTTTAAAATAAATCTAAAATACTAAAAATTATGAAAAACTAGTGAGAAAATTATAAAACTATTTTTCAAAAATCTAGATTATCTAAAGAGAATTTTAAAAACTGATTTTGTATTTTTCTTATTTTTTGTTTCTAATTTCTAGGAATTTAAAACTATTTTAAACTAATTAAATGTCTAAAAATTACTATTTAAACTAGGAAAATTATGAAAAAATATTTTTTATGATTTTCTTATTTTTCTTAATCTAGGAAAGTTTAAAATATAATTTTTGAGCTTTTTCTAATTTATTTGTATTTAAAGCTAAATAAAAAGTATTAAAAATCTAATTTAAATGCATAAAATTAGCTAGAGACAACAAAAAATTATGAAAAATTCTGTAAAAGTCCTAATTATTATTTAGAAGCTAAGAAAATTTCTAAAATCCTCTTGAGAACACTAATTAGACTAGATGCTTTGAAACTGATGTGATTAAGTTAAAGGAGAATAAGCTATAAGCTAATTCAGGCAACCAGAAGCTACAGGACAGTGCACTAAACTAAAACTAACATGAATCAACTTAATGCAACTAGATACTACCAGCTAAACTCTAGGTAAAAGCAAATGAGCACAAATTCAAGTCCTAATAAAGCTTTGCCAAACAGTCCTAACCCCCTGGTTTCAAGCTTAAAAATAAGCTACAAGATAAGCCAAAATCTCAAATCCAGATAACACAATCTCAAATATACCTGGCAAGGAACTTGTAGACTAAATTTGACCCTCAGAGAAGCTAAAATGAGCTTTTTACAACTGCTGCAAATATCTGAGACACACTCAGCATTCACTGAGTGTGTGCTCAGGGGATAAATGACCCAAATGAAGCACTAATTTAACCATTTTATAAAATTCATAAAATATTTCCAAAAATACCTTCATATAAACTACCAACAAAAGTTTTAGATTCCAAAGTGTCAGTAATTATGACCCAAAAATGAAAGAATTAAAAATCACCAAAGATCAATGGACAGAACTAAAAACCACTATTTTGACTTTTTATCAGATTCGAATTTTGACTCTTATGGATTTTGATCCTCAATCACATATTCTAAAATATGTTTTTAGATGAGTTATGACCTATTTATGATAACCTATATGATTTTAAACCTAAAATGCAAGTTCTATCAAATTCCTACTATCTGATATGCATAAGAGAAAAGATTTAGTGTAATTTATACTTAAGTGAAATGCAGATGCAAAATGAAGACTAAAATGACAATATCAAGCCTAAGTGAACCTATAGCAATGATATTTAGCCACTTAACAAACCTCAATCTCATATTCAAGCCTAATCCAAACACTAGTTACACTAACTAATGCACAACTTATCAACTCAGAACATAGATTCTTTCTTCCACAACCCTAAATACAAATTCAACTAACTGAATTACACCTATATGTATCAAACTTAACATCTACATCACACAGAAATGGATTTGATCAAATTCTGCAGAAACAAGCAGAAATGATGCAGACTATATTAGAACTATAGCAAATGATCTACTAAAATTGAAACAGAACACAGATTAATCTAACTTGCAAATTAATGACAAACTAAGCTATATTGAAAAAAATTAACACTATGCTGATCACTCTACTCTTACTGAATCAAAAGTGAAAACATATATTTGGAACTTACAAGATGTCCTGCCACTACGGCATGCAATTTAAGCTCCAATTTATATTATCCTAAACTTATCAACACCAAATCAACCCATATCCATCTCCATATCAGCAATTCACCCATTCTTTCTTATCATTAACCTCAATTGACTTTGTTTGACTGATGTGGAAATTGAATGTAAATCTGAGTATAGCTTTAGATTCACACTAAATAAGCTATCAATTAGCTTACTAGAACTTATAGTAACACTAGCATAAATTGAGTTTAACTTTAAAACATAATTGCTATTTTCTTTTATTTTTAAGGATTTTTCTATTTTTTTTTTGTGTTTTTTGTTTTGAGAGACAATTAAGCTGAAAAGAATTAGTAACAAACTAGATTGATCAAGGTAAGATGATATTAGGCTAATAAAACAGCAAAACAGTAATTAAAAGAGAAATTAGAATTTAAACTAAAAATTTACTTTATTAATGAAAATTGAGTACAAGATGAAATTCAGATACATAGAATTAAAAGAAACATTAAGAACAATTGAAAACTAAAACTAATACTCAGAAAACTACATGGAATTACAACTGTGAATAAGGGGGTTTATATAGGGAAGCTAAGAAGCTTGGAAGGTTCCAGAATTCACATCTTGTGCTTCTTTTAAGCTCGTCTCAACCATTAGATCTTCTCCCATCATCACCCAATTCATCACGACCCTTGGATTAAAATCTCCACGTCGCTTTGGCCAATCACAAGGCAGTAAGACACACGGATTGCCAACGTGGCATTTCGTGTGTCAGTGTGTGTCATACAAGTACCAATTTACCCTTTAATTGTACTAATTTGATTAATTGATCATAAGGGCATTTTAGGGTTCTAGGGATTCTTGGTAAAATGGTTTTGGAGGTGAATGGATTACGCGGGTAAAGGTTTTGGTTATTTAAGTATTTTTTTAACTGTTTGACCAACGTTGACCTTGGGTAAGTAAAAGCGGGCGTTGACTGGTTGACCGGGTATAAAGGGAAATGGGTATGGACTTGATTTTGGGCTTTGGTTATCTTGGGCTTTGGTAAATAAGTTTGGACTTGGACTTAATTAATAATCCGAGCATGGTTCAAGCGACTAATCATGTAAAATCTAAAATTCCAAGGACCAATTATGTAATTTTTGAAAAGTATTCCAAGGGTCATTCTTGTCACTCTCAAATAAACCATGTAAAATCTGTAATTTTTTAAAAGAATCTCCAGGGATAATTTCTGCCAATTGCTGAAACTTGAGGGACTGATTCTGCCATTTCTTTAAAGTTGAACAAATATTTTATAAATCATCCTCTCAGCATCAAAGTCTTCACAATTGCGCACTTATGACCTTCCGGCTCAGCTTTAGCACTCATTCTTTCTCTTGCTCGGGTTTTTGTCTAATTTGGCTTTCTTTTGTGTGTTTTGAAATATTCATACCTGCACATGCATAAACTCAAGAAACCAACAGATATTAACAATAAACGGCTCTTTTTTGGTTATTTTGGGCCTGATTTGCTAAAGAAAAGGTATGTGTTTTAGCACATATCAACCGTTCTGCTGAGGAGTGCGAGGAACACTTTTCTGATGGCTAATTCCAATGCTATCATAAAACTAAATGAGCTGTTTGTTTACAAATTCAGTTCCATTACCTGTTTGGATGAATCTAACTGTTTTGTTAAGCCTAACCTGCAATTGTTTGATAAGCTTAATGATAACCTCTGGAGTTTCATCCTTAGTTCTCAAAAACTTTTCCCATTAATACTTCGAACTCTCATGGGTCCGCATAGATCCATGTGAAGGGTATGAAGAACTTCCATAATGGTATTGGCAGGTTTGGGTTTGTGGGCATACTTTTTTGCTTTTACCCAATTGGCATGCAGAACAAAGATGATCCTTTTCATATTTTAACCGGAGTAAGCCTTTTACAAGGTCCTTTCTAGAAAGATCATTGATGGTACCGAAGTTCAAGTGATTGAGTCGACGATGCAATAACCATGACTTGTTCTTAGATGCCTTAGACAACAAGCAAATAGGAGAAGACTTCATCATATCTTCGATAGAGATGGTGTACAAGTTGGTGCCATGGCCTATTAGAAGCTCAACACCATCTAATTCTGTAACAAAGCATGTGTGTTTTCTGAAGGATACTTCGAGATCAGAATCACAAAATTGACCAACAGAGAACAGATTGTACCCGGGAGATAACACTATCACCGAAAACATAATCTCCATATAACCCATAATTCCCCAAAATGATCATTCCCAAATCTAACTGTCCCGATGAACTTATTCACGAAGTTCTTGAGCCGTGAGCGATCCCCAGTCATATGTTTTGAGCAGCCTGAATCCAAATACCAAAGGACGATTTGTACGACCTGCATTTGAAAACAGACAAGAGTGGATAACTGGAAACACTGGATCCCCATGAGAATATGGGTTTTGATTGGTTAGTACAAGTAATCTGTAGACTTACATCCTTTCTAGAAATCATGACATTATTAGTGGGAGCTACACTAGTAGAGGCAGTGAACCTAGTCGAAGTGTGCTGACTTCCTAAAGGTATGATTCTACCAGTGGAATTCCATTTCATAATAGGTAGTGATCTAGATAATGTAGGGCAAAGTTCACTAATTTTGAATTTGTGGCCTGTAGGCTTCCATTGAAAACCCACATTAATAAACCTTTTCCTTGTAGGTTTCCAAGATTGCTTAACATGTTTAGCATTATCCAATGGGGATTTAACATAATGCCTCAAATAAGACACAACACATTCACCATGATTACCAGAAATTAAACATTCATTACATGTTTTGCAAGCGGTGACAGAATTAGAATTAATTACAGTACGCTTATAGCTAATTCTAGAATCAACACGATTCATTTTATTCAACTCAAATATATTGTTCCTATGGTGGTCTTCTACTCTCTTCTCTTGATTACTTTTAGCTCGCGAGGTCCTATCTTGCTTTGTATTGCCTAAAGGCTTTGACCCGCTAACCTTAGTGTCACTACTTACTCCTTAGTATATGTGAAAACATATACCTTTTCTTTATCAAAACTGACCCAAATAAATCGGAAATCAACCATTAATGCTTAAAATTTGTGTATTTCTTGAGTTTATGCATGTACAGGTACATATATCTCAAAACAGACAAAAGAAAGACAAAACAGAAGAAAACCGAGCACGAGTAGGAAGAGGATGCAAAAGTGAAGTTGGGGAATCAGTTGAGTCAGTTTAAGGATATTGAATGCTCAGAAGATGTTTTATGAAGTTTTGGATCATGTTTGGAGAAATCACACGTCAATCCCTCAACTTTACCAATTTTACAAAATCAACCCTCAACTTTGGCAAAATTACCAAAATCACCCTTCATTTATCCAACTTACACAATTCACCCCTCACATACCCATATTTACCACACATACCCTCACATCTCTCATTTTACCATAACTCACATTATACCCTTATCATTTCATAATCCACACCATTAGCCTTTGATATTTCCAAAAGTACATAAATGGTCCTTAAAATTACACCCGGATCCAACTTGCATACCAAATCCAAAATTAACAAATCCTTTTACCCAAGCACAGGCCAATCAAAATATAATAAACCAACCCTTTTTCTTTGAACCCTTCTAATATACCACTTGACCCCAACCAATAACCCTTTTGAACCCTTTATGTCCCAGTCAACACAATAAATATCCCAATCAAACAAAAACCAAGCCTCGCGCCTTTTTACACCCGTTTTACTGTTAACTGTATTCAACCCCAAATTACCCTGTGACATGTTAAATTGCTTCTAGAAGCCCTTGACCAATCCTGACATGTTAGATGCCACGTGGGCGATCCAGAGTGCACTGATTGGCTTAAGCAACGTGGGCACACAATCCAAGGGCTAAGAATGATTGGGGAATGACAGGAAAATATCAATGGTCAGAGATTGATGACCCAGAAGCTTCATAAGCCACTGAAACCCTAGAAATTTTCTATAAATACCCCTCTTGTTTATCAGTGATAGTGTGTAGTTTTTTAGTAGTCGAATTAATGTCAAAATTACTTTCTGGTTTAATTTCAAGTTTTTAGTAGTTAAATTTCTGTCTTAAGTATTGTAATCACTTTTGTTAGTAATAAAAGTTTAATTTTCAGTTAATTTCTTGTTCAAGTTTATTCTCAAGTTCTCATTAGCGCTTAATTGTTGTTATTTAGTTTTAATTACTGTTTCAACAGCTCTATTTACTGTTCATTAAGCTTATTTATTTTACTATTAGCTTTTACAAAGCTCATTTAGCTTATTTTTTGTTTTACAAAACCAAAAATATTGAAAAATCATTTAAAATTACAAAAATAATTTCAAAATTAGTTTCAAAAGCTTTCATAAGCCCTTTTTCTGTTTCTATAAGCTTATTTAAGCTTCTCATATCTTTTTGTAAGCCTATATTAGTCTAAAACAGTTTTTATCTCAAAAGTTCTCATCAAAGTTAAGAAAAGTCAACCAACTTATTTAATAAGAATTTAAGCTTATCTAGAGATTATTTTGAACACCTTAGGTACCTTTAGTCTTTCTTGATGATTCTCAACTCTTTGTTCTTCCTTTTTACTTATAAAATAAGCTATGGACCTCTTGTAACTTCATTTCTAGTTTACTTTTCTAAGTAGTGCTTTTATGCTTATACTAGTTGCTTATTTGTGAGTTTATTTGCTTATTATTGTATAATTTTACTTGTGTTGCATTGTTTGCTTGAGTTGAGTTGATGTTTATTGTATTTTGAACATTCTGCACATCTATAGATTAATTTCAATCTCATTACAATAGATCTTATTAAGGTGTATTAAACTCTTATTACTGGTTTGTAATTGATAAATTAGTTTTCATTCAGTCATTTTTATCTCTCAAAGACATATCAGCAAAGTTGGTTTGAGTTTTATAGCTTAAAATTACTTTTAAGATCATAAAGGGTTGTTTGGTACAAGCTTGCACTTAGTTAAAATTTGCTCTTTTATTGATCTATTGAACTTATGCAGTTGTGGTTTGAACATAAATTTCAAATAAAAGTCATAAGGAAAGGGTTGGTTCACATTTGGAATAGTAGAGTGGTTTTTTAGTTGTCACTATGGAATATCATCTTACTAGATCAGTAGGCATCTAAATTTTGCATTAGTTGATAATTGTTTCATTTAGGAGTGGAATTGTTTCTCATTGTTGTTATTGAACCTGTTTTATACATTTAGATTACTAGGTAAAGTCAAATATATAAATTCATAAAAATGGGTTAAAAAGTTTTCAAAAAGTTTTTGTCACAAGCTTTTTTATTAATTAGTTAATCTTATATTTCTTTGTCATAAAATTCAAAAAAAAAAAAAAAAAATAAGTAGTTTAGTAGGTGGTTTATTATTTTACAAAAAGAAATAATTTCAAAAATTGTTTGGCATAAGCTACTAGTTACTAGAAGTTGATGGTTTGAGACTTTTAATCATCAAAGTATTACTTAGGCCTGTTCAATAGCATATCAATATCAAAATAGCCTCTACACCCATTTTCTTAACTTAAATCCCAGTTTATTTCTGATTTTTATAGTTCCCATAGCTTATTTTAGGTGTCCCTTATCATCCTAGTAGCTTATTAGGTACACATTAGCTTATTAGGATGCTTAGTAGTTAGTTTAAGGGGATGTTTAGTTTTGTAAGTTTAATCTTATAATTTGTGTCCATTTGCTTATCCTGTCCCTCATTCTGCTAATTTACCAGCTCATTTAAGATTTGCAAAAAGTTGTTTTAAAAAAAAATTCCTTTTCACCTTATAATTAAGTTTGGATAAGCAAAGTTTACAAAAAGAAAAAAAAAATAAAAAGAAAAGCAAAAAGTGTAACTGCCCAAGGTCGACCTGGGTCAGTCCACTAACCACACGCCCCACACCATACACCACTACCACAATGCCCTTGGGTCTTGTCCTGTTAAACCTTGCATCATTAATTCTTTTAAGTCTGTTAATACAAATAAACCGTAAAAACGTTTATTAATATTTTGTGATCTCTTTGTGTTTTGTTGATAACAAATATAATGTTATCTTAAGTACAATTATAAGGATACATGTTATTTTTGTAAAGCATTTACATATAGCCATTTAAATACAAATTGTTGTAATAAATCATTTGTTGTAATAATTTATTAGGATGGGTAAAAATCACAACCCATGGATCAGATCCATAACCCATGGTATTGACCCATACCCACTTGACTAATGGACCAACCCATAAACCATGACACATGACCCATAACCAAAAAAACCCATGGACAAAGAGGAGCGTCCCACGGATCCCTAGGATTACACTAGACGGATCCCTTGTGGGAGGGATCTGTGGGATCCGGGGAACAGTGGCAGATTTCGCCTATAAATAGATAGCCATTTCTTCATTCTAACCCACCCCTCTTCTTACTAATTCTCTCATATACTCTCATTCTCTTCTAACAAAAGATCACTTGATCTAGAGAGTACTTCTTTCTTTCTTTAGTGATTCTCATATAGGTCCTTCTCAAAGGCGAGATCACGAGCATTCTACAAGTAATTCAAGTAAGGGGTCCTTGATTGATTTGTTCCTCCGCAAGATTTATGTAGCAAAGATCTTGTATTTGATATTTCACATATTTGTTGTGCAATAGTCGTGTTGGTTTGGTCCACCGTGTTACGGACTCGGTATTTAGCTTTGTACCGGAAAAAGGTGTAAGCAACATTGTGAAGGTTTCTCCAGCAAGTTGAAGGAGTTTGTTGACATAATGCTTGAACTCTCGAGTAGGTGACTCAGGGAGTGGAGTAGGGTAAGGAAGGTGTCCTTGTAGCCGAACCACTATAAATCGGTTGTGTCATTTCTATCCCTTGCTTTACTTTATTTACTTGCTTTATCATTAGATCTATACTTTCTATACATTCATACGATTTCACATAATATCTAATCTAAATTTTTTGAAACTAACTTAAAATCGGCAAAACTATTCAACCCCCCCCCCTTTCTAGTTTTCCACAATTGGTATCAGAGCTAAGTTTATAAAAGTTTTAAAGTAAACCGTATTTTAAAAACTTTTCGATCACTATGGGTTCTGAAAATTACAAGGAAGGGCAATCTATGCAACGACCACCACTACTTGAAACTAATGGTTTTATATATTGGAAAAATAGATTCGAAACGTATGTGAAGTCTAAAAATATTGATCTTTGGTACATTATTGTTGAAGCGATTTTGAGGCTACCTCAAAAGATGATAAAGGAAATTTAGTTAACATACCTCATGATAAAATAAAAGATGAAATGAAGAAAATGCTTTCTAAAAATAGTGAAGCTAAAATGGTTTTGTATAATGCTTTACCCAAAAAGGAATTCGACAGAATTTCTATTCTTAAAACCTCTAAAGAAATTTGGAATTCTTTAGTTGTAACTCATCAAGGTAATCAACAAGTTTAAAATAATAAGATTGATTTATTTGTTCAACAATATGAACAATTTTCAATATCGGATGAGAAAACTATAGATCATTCATTTGCTAATTTTAATACTATTATTACATCTTTACAAGCACTTGATGAATCTTTTTCTAGCCGTAACCATGTTAGGAGATATCTAAGGGCACTTCCATCCAAGTGGAAATCCAAGTTGAGGGCGATCGAAGAGTCAAAATATTTGACAATCCTCACCCTTGATGAACTCATAGGCAACTTAAAAGTCTACGAGCTTGTCCTTGCTAAAGATTCCAAAGCCTCAAAGGTGAAAGAGAAACACGAATCTCTTGCCCTTAAAGCCAAAAGGCTTCAAGCGATGAAGAGAACTCCTCTTCGGATAGTGTCGACGAGGAGTATGCTATGGCGGTAAGGGACTTTAAAAAGTTCTTTAGAAGGAAGGGAAGATACGTCAAACAACCGTATGACGACAAGAAAGGATTCCGGAAAAGAAAAGAGGATGAGAAGCCAAGGGATGATCATGCTTGTTTTAAATGTGGGGACCCAAACCACTTTATTAGTAAGTGTCCCAAACGGGATGATCAAAAGGCGTTTGTGAGCGGCACGTGGGGAATGAGTGACGAGGAGGACGAAGAAATTTGTCTCATGGCAAATGACGAGGTATGTCACGAATACTATAGTAGCTCATCACTAGATGACGACTCATTGCATAATGAATATGACAAACTTTGCAATATTAGCTTAAAACTAATTAACAAAAACAAGCTTTTAAGAAGTCAAAACCAACGTTTAGATAAAGAAGTCATAGAATTAAAAGCAAAATTGAAACGTCTAGAAAAGGGTAAAATAGCAAGTGGTGAATGTGAACTTTGCGTTCAACTTCAAACACTAGTTGATCAACTAGATTCTAAAATTGCTAGAATGAGTACGAATACTTTAGATATGATATTAGATAGTGTTAAAACCGGAAACAACCAAAAAGGTTTAGGTATTCAACAACTTGATCCATTAACTAGTGAAAACAAAGAAACACGATTTGTTAAGGCACAAGAAAAACAAGCCACTATTGTGGCGGATCCCACGGATCCCATAAAAAGGGAACCGGCTAGTGTTCAGCCAGGGATCCGTGGATCTGCTGTAGCAAACAATGGTAACAACATATATTCTTCATCTAGAACTGATTTTGTTATCGTTAATAAAAAGAAACCAACTCATTTTACCACTAGACAACCACCTCCAAAATATAATCCCATTTTTGCAAGAAACAAGGCTCCATATTTTTCAATACCTAACCCATCTAGGAGACCTAATAATGTTTACCCGAGAAGTAACCATCAAATGAGATGGAACCCAAATATGCAAAATGGATTTCCTTTTCAAAACTTTGCACCATGGAATGCATATTCACCTTATCCATACATGTCTAACATGAATGGAAGGTTTAACACTAATGGACCCATGAACAAATGGGGACCAAACTTTTGAGTTAATTGTTTTCTTAGGTGTGCTTAAAGGTCGACCTGTACCCGGATGAATGGGTCAAGGATATCGGGTGCACGAGGCACATGACCGACAATTCTATTCTACACATATTAATCCTTCAATGGAGGTAATGTGGTGTTTGGAAATAGCAAAAGTAAAATCATCGGTAAAGGTACGGTTTCTAACAAATCTCTAACCATTAACGATGTGTGACACGTAGAAAACCTAAACTTTAATATCTTAAGTATAGGACAAATTTGTGATAAAAAGTGCAATGTACTTTTTACCGAAACGGTAGTAAGATATTAAAAATGGCATAACCATAGGAAGAGGAATTAGGAAACATGGAGTCTATGTCATTAAAATCGGTAATGAACCTAAAGACAAACTGTGTCTTACCTCTAGGGATGATACTTCGACCTTATGGCATCGAAGATTGGGTCATGCCAATATGCGACTTCTTCAATCGCTATCATTCAAAGATCTAGTAAGAGATCTACCTAAGTAAAAATATGAACATCACTTTTGTGATGCTTGTAATGTAGGAAAACAAGTCCATTCTAGTCATAAAGCTAAAAACATGGTGTCTACGACTAAGTGTCTAGAATTACTACACATGATTTATTTGGTCCATCCGCTATCTAAAGTTATGGAGGCAATTACTACACTTTGGTCATAGTGGATGATTACTCTAGGTACACATGGACAAAATTCTTAAAGAACAAAACTGAAACGTTCAATTATTTAGAAATATTAAGCAAGAAAATCCAAAGACAACTAGGAAGTCTTATAGTGTCTATTAGAACAGATCATGGTAGGGAATTCGATAATGAAGTGCAATTTGGAGCCTTTTGTGACGCTAATGGGGTAGTTGAAAGAAAGAATAGAACCCTACAAGAAATGAGTCGCACCATGCTTAATGAGCAATCAATACCTCAAAATTTTTTGTGCAATGCCATTGATACTTCAACGTACATACTCAATCGAGTCCTAATTAGACCAATCTTAGGTAAAACTCCATACGAGTTACTCCGAGGCAAAAAGCCTATGTTAGATCACTTTAGATTCTTTGGTAGCAAATGTTTTCTTCTTAACACTAAAGATTACCTTACAAAATTTGATCCTAAATCAACCGAAGGTATCTTTTGAGGTTACTCTCCAAATAGCAAAGCTTACGTCATATTAAATAAAGAAACAATGAAGGTAGAAGAGTCATTAAATGTAAAATTTGATGAAAGTCCACCCAAACCCTCTCCACCTCTTGTCGATGATGAGATTGTAGAAAGTGAAGCTATAGTAATAAAGAAAAAGATAAATGAAGAAGAAGAACCTTTAAATGATGAAGTCATAAATACTAAAGAGTCCAAAGATCACCTCGTAGATAAGTTCATAGGAAAGTTAAACTAGAAAGAACATTAAGGTCTCAAGTTCAAAACCAAAGTAGCTTATTTTATTTTGTTTCAATCATAGAACCTAAGAATACACAAGAAGCCATAAAAGATGAATGTTGGGTAATGGCTATGCAAGAAGAATTAAACCAATTTGTTTCTAATGATGTTTGGACATGTCCCTCCACCTAGTAGTCAAACCATAATAGGAACCAAATGGGTTTATAAAAACAAATTAGATGCAAACGGAGTAGTGTCTAGAAACAAGGCTAGACTCGTTGCCCAAGGGTATAACCCACAAGAAGGAATAGACTTTGATGAGACCGATGCCCCCGTGGCTAGATTAGAGTCTATAAGAATACTTCTTGCGTATGCTTGTGCTAATGATCTAAAGCTTTATCAAAAGGATGTCAAAAGTGCTTTTCTAAATGGTTTTATTAATGAAGAAGTATAAGTAGCTCAACCTCCGGGCTTCATCGATTTTGAAAAACCCAAACATGTGTAAAAGTTAATGAAAGCCCTTTACGGTCTTAAACAATCTCCAAAAGCTTGGTATGATAGACTCAAGTCATTTCTAATCAAACACAACTATATCATGGGGTTAGTTGACAACACACTTTTTACTAAGAAAAGAAAGTCACATATAATCATAGTTCAAATATATGTAGATGATATTATATTCGGATCCACTTGTCAAGACATGTGTGATGATTTCTCTAAAATCATGCATGACGAGTTCGAGATGAGTGTGATGGGAGAACTTAGTTTCTTTCTTGGCCTACAAATCAAACAAGTAGAAGATGGTATCTTCTTTAATCAATCTAAATACATAAAAGAGATGTTAAAGAAATTCGGCTTAGAAGAGTCAAAACCAATTAGGACACCAATGTCATCCGACACCAAACACACTAAAGATGAAGACGGTAAATCCGTTGATAATTCTAAATATCATGGCATGATTGGTAGTCTTCTCTACCTCACGGCTAGTAGGCCGGATATCATGTTTAGTGTTTGCTTATGTGCTAGGTTTCAAGAAGACCCTAAAACATCACACCTAGAAGCCGTAAAAAGAATATTTAGATATACTAAGGGTACAACATAATTAGGATTATGGTATCTTAAGAACACGGGAGTAGAAACAATTGTATATGCAGATTCTGACCATGCAGGTGATTATGTTGATCGAAAAAGTACAAGTGGGGTATGTACTTTTATAGGATGCTGTTTAACATCTTGGTTTTCAAAGAAACAAACAGCATTAGCAATATCAACAACCGAAGCCGAATACGTCTCCGCCGGCAAAGCATGCCAACAAGCACTATGGATAAAACAAGCGTTAGTTGACTACGACATTCATCTAAGTGACATAGCCATCCTATGTGACAACAAGGGTGCCATAGATTTAAGCAAGAATCCGGTATTACATTCTCGCACAAAGCATATAGCGATTCGTCATCACTTCTTAAAAGACAATGTTCAAAAGGGGACATCTCTATTGAGAAGGTAGCGTCCGAAGACAACATAGCCGACATCCTCACCAAACCGTTGAAGTGGGAACAATTCAACCTACTTTTCCTTGGTCTTGGTCTCATGGAACAAACGTTGTAATTTATTTTTTGACTCTACAAGGTTGTAAACACTAGCCTTCTTATTTCTGAGTCTAGGATCTCTATTTCACGCACAACTCACAAACAATACGGGAATTTTCAAAACCCAAGATAAGTTTTTTTTACTTATAACTCATATTTTCTCTTATTTTCTTTCAAAATAAGTACAAGTTTCAAACATATAATTACACACACATCTTTTTTTCAAAGGATAAAACGATTTTTATTCGCACATAGAAACCTCTTTTTTAAACGTTTTCTAAAAATGATACCTCTTCCCGTATCAATTTCACAAAAGCAATTTCTCACGTCTAGGACAAATCGCTTTTTCAGTATTAATACAAAGTAAAAACCCATTTTCATTGCATCTCATGTCTTTTGAATGCTAAAGGAGATACATAACTAATATGTATTTTCGGGTACATTCATTTAAGCAACATTGAATTAGGAGCACTCAGGTTATCTCACATAATAGTATGTTTTTTCACTTCTAGTCTATTTTTTCTTTTCTTCTTAGGAGTCGAGATAACCGCAACTCCAAATAGTTTGCATATAGGCACACACTAGGCAAAAATGTTTCCAAAAGGAAAATTTTGTGCTGCCTGAATCACCAGACCCACGGATCCCAGCCTTAATGCCGGACGGATCCCTCAAGGGAAGGATCCGTGGGATCCGTGAGACAGAAGCTGGTTTTATCTTCTATTTTTCTCACTTTGGATGAAAACTCCAACATTTTTTCATTTTTAGAGTATGTTCTTTAATGCTTGTGTTCTCATGATCACATGCCTTAAATTCATATCTAATCATTAGATTTTAATCCACATTTTGGGTCAAGCATTCTTTACAATGCATTGTTTTTCTATATATAGAACTCCCTAAATGCTTGCATAATTCATCTCATCTTCACAAACAAACAACACTATGTCATTCACAAGCTCTTAGAACTTAGATGAATCACCTAGTACAAACAATCCTATTCATGAAACCCAAACTTTTGTACTCCCACCTTCCAAAATAACACAATCAAACTCTAGGATATCCACACGGATTAGCATCCGATCTTGTTGCTTAGCAAAACCATCATCAAATGGCTCATCACCATCAAATAACTCACCACAAGATGCTTCCATTATAGCACCTCGTTCATCACCAACAAGTACACCAACTTCATCACCCAAAGTCATTCTTTTGGAACTCCTTAAGACTCCAACAAGATCTCAACAACCAAAACAAAAAGAAATAGCCTTTTTGACACCTCTCACTTCTACAAACAGAATATTCAATGACCTTGAAACATCACCACCCTTAGCTCCCATTAAGCTACAAGAACATCTAGGTTCTTTTCCACCACCAATTCCAACCATTCCGGACTTTGATTCGTATTTTCCTATGTTTCCACCACATCTTCCGCAACTCACAAATCAAAACAACCCGGAAAACTTCCGCACTCATTACCCACATCACTTACATTGTGAACATTGCCAATCCACTAGGGAAATTGCAATAGAATTTAGGGAAGAAATGCGATTCATACTCAACCTCATCCTTGATCGCATCAATACCATTACTTATCAAAACCTCCATCCACAACCTTATGCAAGCATGGACGAAATAATTATTACTATTTTCTATTTTTAGTATTTTTCTTTTGAGTCATTTTCAAGAACAAGTCTTATTCTTATTTTTACATGCTTGCAGGTGGCATAAATACCACTACACTTTGTTGTTTTATTACAAGGGCTTCTTTACATACCTTGGCTCCCAATCTTGATTCTCGTCAATCACAAGATTATTTAAGCATGTTACTGACCTTTCTCTTTGTATGATTTTTTTATTTTTCTTCACTTCACGCCCCAAACTAGGAGGAGCTACCGTCAAGGGGGAGTAAGCGATACGTGGACTATTTTTCGAAAATTTTGTTTCTTCGATGGGTTAACTTTTTGTTTTGACAAAATGGGGAGAAGAAGTAAAACTTAGGGGCTTTCAAAACATACATCTATTCTTAAGTTTTACTCATCATAACGTTATGTTTTGTCATCAACAAAAAGGGGGAGATTGTTAATACAAATAAACCGTAAAAACGTTTGTTAATATTTTGCGATCTCTTTGTGTTTTGTTGATAACAAAATCTTAAGTACAATTATAAGGATACATGTTATTTTTGAAAAGCATTTACATATAGCCATTTAAATACAAATTGTTGTAATAAATCATTTGTTGTAATAAATTATTAGGATGAGTAAAAATCACAACCCATGGATCATATCCATAACCCATGGTATTGACCCATACCCACTTGATTAGATACATTGTACTCATTAGATACATTGAATCTAAAAGAATACCCATGGAACAACCCATAACCCATGACCCATGACCCATAACCAAAAAATCCCATGGGCAAAGAGGAGCGTCCCACAGATCCCTAGGATTACACTAGACGAATCCCTTGTGGGAGGGATCCGTGGGATCCGGGGAACAGTGGCAGATTTTGCCTATAAATAGAGAGCCATTTCTTCATTCTAACCCACCCCTCTTCTTACTAATTCTCTCATACACTCTCATTCTCTTCTTAGAATTGATCACTTGATCTAGAGAGTACTTTTTCTTTCTTTAGTGATTCTCATATAGGTCCTTCTCTAAGGCGAGATTACGAGCATTCTATAAGTCATCCAAGCAAGGGGTCCTTGATTGATTTGTTCCTCCGCAAGATTTCTATATGATAACCCTACACGCGTCGTTCGGGGTCAAAGGAACTCCCTTTTCGTCGAGCAAGTTTTTCAACACCTTAGGCAGTGAACCTAATCGTTGTAGCGTAGTATTAGGGTAAGCCACGGGAATTGATATCGTTCTCTAGGGGAATAGAAATGCTAGTGAGGAGTTACTACGCTAAGGTTGGGGTTGAGGAAGATTATTTTTTATCCTTTTATGTTTTTTCGAAAATGGAAAAGCGAATCTCGGGGTTTGGATTTGGGGGGTTGGTATTTCTACCGATTACTCTACTATCTAATTATCTATTTAACTAAGGTGAGGGTAGTCTATGTATAATTATTGTGTGCTCGTATGATGATTTAAAGATGTGTTTACTTAGGTTTTATTACTCCTTAATTATCTCCTATTGATGGTTGAATTGTCACGTCCTTATTCTTAATTGCGTTGTGTATCTAAAGTCGTAGGGTATGCGTTTCTCCCTAACTCTTTGAAACTGCCAAAGGGTCTCGTCTACAAAATCTCTAGGATTTATAAACTCTAACTCTAAGGTACTCCTTGGATGGTTTAGCCTACAACTACTCAAGTGTTATAGTCTAAGGTTCACAAAGATTAATCAAGCATTAACTACACAACGAATGACCTATCACATTACTAGATCATTAACAATTAAGATAAGAGACAACCAATCAATATTCAATAGTTAAGTTTCATATTCCCTAAGCAAACACACAAGTAAATTAGCCGGACATGGAGAACATGCAAGCATACACACAAATAATTGAAGACATAATTGAATTAATGAAGTAAAACACTTATCTTGGTGTAAGATAGGGTTTGGAACCCTAAAATATTGTACAAGACAGCCTTGGTTCGGTTTTGGTTTTTACTACAAAAGACTACACACTAAAAACTGAAAAATTTGGATTCTATATATAAGATTACATTCGCGACGGCGTCACCTTATGATTTGTGACGCCGTCGGCTCGCCGTCGTTAGGGTTTCGTCTTGGCCACGTTAGTCTTGCGACGGTGTCACCTTATGCTTGTGACGCCGTCCTCTTCAGCCTCTGAAGCCATCTGGATCAAATCTAGGCCTTCTGAGTTGCGACGACCTACACTTTTAAAGCCTGACACCGTCACTTGAAAATAAGCAATTTGGCTACTGTATCGTCACAACATGTGCTCCGACGGTGTCGCAGATAACACCTGACGCCGTCCGCTTGTGTTTCAGCAGCTTGAGTGTCTCGATTCTTGACTTTGGCCATTTTCTTCGTATATCCGCGCCTTTTCGTCCAAATAAGTGCCATTCCAGCAATTTGCCTTCAAGAGACCTAAAAAGTGAAAAGGAACGATATTAAGTAATAACGGATACAAAAGTGATCAAATAAGTCCACAACACATATAAGCCCCGCAAAAGTGATAACGAGCACTGAAATTACATACTAGCACCTTACATGGGGAGTTTGGGTACTCACACTTCTCGGGTGTATATGAAATATAACAAGTTGGAAATGGAATATAAACACTCATTAACCGGTCCTAGTACATAGATTACCATAGGCTTGAGAATAGATCAAACCTCCATCGCTTTGGCGTAAGCACCTAGGAAAGACTATCAAAGAGGTCTTTTAAATGGTTGTAATGTTAGGCTTACGGTAGGGAAACAAAGGGTTTGGTGGGATAGGCTATTTAGTGGTGGCAAGTCAAAAATCTTTATGTTACAGGCATACGAAGAATGGCGTTGCTAAGCCAAGACTCCACACTCTAAACTCTAGATAACTGAAACAAAAAAACATAAATTTAAAGGATGGATGTAGGATAATAGCCCGTTTTTTTTTATTATTATTTTTTTTTCAACACGCTATTTTTTTCTTTTTCTCTTTTCTATTTTTTTCGATTTTTTTTTTTTTTTTTTTCATACACTTTTACTCTACCATCCTCTACGGTAACATCAAAATGATAGGGATTTATAGGCACATCCCTACACTTGAGTTTTTATTACTCTAACACTAATTTGACCCGAATTGAAAAGATCAAAACACTTGGAGCACATTATTACGCAAATAAAGGGAATTTGAATTTAACGTTCCCTTCCCGTCATTTCATAAACTTTAACTTTTCCCATGAGTACCAATCGTCCCAAAACTGTATACAAAGGATATGACTCGACTTAGCAACTTATGCAAGCAACTAGATAATTGAACTAAGGGTTTTTAGGGTGATAACAATAATGCACTAAAAGTTAGTGCATACAAGGTAGGCTAAGGCGATTTGGGTGTACATTTGGGGGTAGGTTGTAAACAATGCTCTTCATTGATATTCTGGAAAACCGAAAAATCACGAGAACCGCGAAAAGGATAGGCTCTAAGGGGTTAACTAGGGGTATCGTGTACTAAAGATGAGTACAACGCAAGGGTGTGGGGGAATTACTTAACCGATGTGGAAGAAGTAATTATATTACGGGTATCAAACAAGGGTTATCCTAATTCCTCTTATCATTTAGTTATTCCTAACTACGCAAGTGTAGTCTTACTAGCGATCTCGGGATGCATCACAAAACAAGTTCTAGAATCTATTATACTATCGGTTCACACAGTAAGCATTAAAGATGAATGCTTTAATTCCTACAAATCTAAGGGCGATCCTCACATTTTGGGTGGAATTTAAGTGGTAAAGGGTTTTTGTGCTAGTCATATAATTTTCTATCCATGAGACGCTTTATTAAGACTAATGGCCCACTCCTATATGTCATGAAAAATTTTAAATTTGGTGCCAAAATTACCCTAACCGACATTTTCTCATGGTTTATTACACAAATGCAATTGGACAAAGCAAATAATCAAGGATAAGCATAGTTTAAAAGTTCTATTTTCCCTCCCTACACTTAGACTGAACATTGTCCCCAATGTTCCCCGAAAGTATCAAAGTTATGATAATGGAAGGTAATAAAAGATGAAAGAAACTATTACTCCCCTGATTAGCTCGGTAGGATCCGTGTAAAGTGGTGGTTACATCTTTCTTTAAGAAGAACGTTTTGCATGAAAAGCTCCTTCTCATCTTATGTATCTTTTTCTTGGTAAATTAAACCTGCACACTTGAAGAAAACAAACGAAACCTTGCGTAAAATCGGCGGTAATAATATATATAAGACTCTACTAAACTAGAATATAATGCTTGTGGAATGGATGTTTACAGAATTTTTGGAAAATTAAGACCTGGAAAATTCCAAAGTTTATAAGTAGCTCTGAAAATTTGGAAAAGTAATCAGTTGTTTTTGCTCCTTCTTGACGCCGTCAGGTTGCGATCCTGATGCCGTCAGGTTATCCTGACAAAAACTGGTCTGCGATTTTCTGGAAAATTTACATCTTTAAAATCTGGAAACATTTTCTGCAAAACATCCATCATGACTCGATACAAGCATTTGACTCGAACAAACACACATGTATATCTTTTAATTAATTGCAATTCTCATGTTTACGTTTCTTTTGAAAACGTGTGTAACCCTCCCTACACTTATCTTTTATGTAAAATACCTTTATATGTGATTAAGACGAGGTTAAAAACAAAATAAAGCATTTTTACAAATTTAAACATGAGAATAAACAATCAATAAAAGATATATGACACAAACAAGCAAACATTTAAGCATGGGTTGCCTCCCACGAAGCGCTTTTCTTTATTTATGAGTCTTGTAGCTAGACTCGTAGTCGTGCTCCTACGTGACTTTATTACCGTCACCCCTTTCCTTCGCTCTCCCTTCGTCAAAAGGGCGTAGACGTTGTATGCTTACCGTGGACTCCTTGCCAATGTTGTCTATTATGGTGACGGTTTTATCCTTTAGATTGGTTTCCTTTACTGAAAAAGGCCCAAACCATCTTGGTTTGTTTCTACCTCGTAATGCCCTTATCCGTGATTTGTATAAGAGTACTTTTTCTCCCTTCAGAAATTCCTTAGGGTTCCTTTGTGTTTTTGGTATCGAAGTGGGGTTATTTCCTAACTTTTTATCGGGCTTCCACAATGTTGCATGCAGTCCTTGAACCATAAAATCTCTAAGCCCTTTTTCCCAATCATTCATTTTCTTCTTAACCACATTCCTAGGGACTTGTGGACTCTCACCCGTGATCCTTTCCATGATCTTAAGAGGATACCTTGGAACAATGGGTATTCTAGCATACCCTTTTCCGCTTTTAAGTATCATGATGCCCTCCCCGCATTTGATGGTTGCTTTGGCGATGGCCAGAAATGGTGTCCCAAGAATGAGTGGCATGTTTCTATCTTCCTCAACATCTATAATCATAAAATCTACCGGGTAAACGATATTAGCCACCTCTATTAAAACATCCACCGTGATTCCTATAGGGTAAACATAGGTGTGATTAGCAAAGGAAAGTCTAAGATCGGTCTTGGCTGGCTTCTCCCTAGTCAACTTATTATAGATTGATAATGGCATTATGTTCACATCAGACCCCTGATCAGTTAAGGCATTTATATTATTAATATCACCTATGCTACATGGTATCACGAAGTTCCCTGTGGTGTCTCATTTTTTTTTACTGGTTTTTTTAGAACCAGCTCATATAGAGGTCCCATAGGCAGGGCGTCATACTCTTCTTCTGTTATTTTTCCTTCAAGGGCTTCCCTAAGAACCTCATTGTACCTAAAGTTGTTCACTTGGTTTGCAATAGTTTTTTTGTTAATTTCGTGCTTAAGGTAGTACTCAATGGTCTCGGGCTCATTATTAAGTTCAGACTCCTCCCTCTTGCTTTCCTCAGTTTTCTTCTCCTCAATCTTTTCATCCTCAGGCATAATGGAAATGGCTTTAACAAACGAAGTGGGAGGATAATCGTTGCTTCTTACTAGTACCTTTTCAGGAATCTTCGTCTTAGTGTACTCTTTCACTAAGTCCATCATCTCCGCCATTTTTTCCTGTATTTCATCCCTTTGTCCATTGAAGGCTTTTAAGAGGGTTTCTAGCTTGGTTGTCATCTCGCTTTGTCGTTGCTTGAAATCGGCTTCAAGTTGTGTCAATCGAGCTTCTTGAGATGACATGAATTTGGACACCATTCCCTCAAGACTAGTGGAAGTTCCGGTGTTTGGAGGCTTGTTGTAGGATTTTCCTAAGTTATTACGCTCGAGCTTAGGAGTCTCGTAGGAGCTCATTAGGAATTTTACTTGATCTTCAAGTTCGAGCATCCTACGATTTGAAGGTTGTGAGTCAACGAGAGGCAAAGAGACTGCCTTATCTGTTTTGGACAACTCACGGGTGTCATTCCAACATTCGTTTTCATGAGGGCAAGGTCCTCTATTATACCCCATGATTCTTCTGCGGTGAGATCACTAAGTTTTCCACCGGCCGCTTGGTCAATGGATCGCTTAGTGGGGAAGTTGACATGATCATAGAAGAGTTGGATTTGAAGCCAAAGATCAATGCCGTGATGAGGGACTTTATGGAATAAGTCCTTGAATCGAGTCCATGCTTCGTAGAGAGATTCACCTTGACGTTGTTGGAACATCAATATGTCATTCCTAAGCTTAGTGGTTTTCCCCGGTGGGTAAAATTGAGCAAGGAAGCGAGAGGTGAGATCATCGCAACTTGAGATGGAGCAGGCGGGAAGTCGCTCAAGCCAATTACTAGCTTGGTCCCGTAGAGAGAATTGGAAGAGACGCAGACGCGTGGTCTCCCGAGTAGTAGCATCAAGGTCGATGGAATCGACAATTATAAGGAAATCCTTAAGATGCTGATTAGGATCTTCGGAACGAAGTCCATGGAATGCACATCCGTTTTGCACCAACCGGATGGTGTCGGATCGCAGAGCCGTAGTTTGGGCTTGGTCGGGAAGCTAAATGGTGTTCCTATAACCTTGGTGGCTAGGTCTGGAGTATTCACCAAGAGTACGGTCTCTTGTCGGGACAATGATTTGAGGGGGGTTATCACCTTCCATGCTGAAAAGTGATGGGGTTTTACGAACAAAGGTCACGAAGAAGGGGGATAGACTATGAGGAAGCTAAAAATGAGAAAAAAAAATTACTTGATAGGAATCAAGTAAAGAAACCTAAACGAGGTGGACTACTAACTAGCTATTCTATTCCCCGGCAGCGGCGCCAAAAACTTGATAACGCTACACGCGTCGTTCGGGGTCAAAGGAACTTCCTTTTCGTCGAGCAAGTTTTTCAACACCCTAGGAAGTGAACCTAATCGTTGTAGTGTAGTATTAGGGTAAGCCACGGGAATTGATATCGTTCTCTAGGGGAATAGGAATGCTAATGAGGAGTTACTACGCTAAGGTTGGGGTTGACGAAGATTATTTTTTTATCTTTTTATGTTTTTTAGGAAATGGAAAAGTACGAATCTCGGGGTTTGGATTTGGGGGGTTGGAATTTCTACCGATTACTCTACTATCTAATAATCTAATTAACTAAGGTGAGGGTAGTCTATGTCTAATTATTGTGTGCTCGTATGATGATTTAAAGATGTGTTTACTTAGGTTTTATTACTCCTTAATTATCTCCTATTGATGGTTGAATTGTCACGTCCTTATTCTTAATTGCGTTGTGTGTCTAAAGTCGTAGGGTATGCGTTTATCCCTAACTCTTTGAAACTACCAAAGGGTCTCGTCTACAAAATCTCTAGGATTTATAAAATCTAACTCTAAGGAACTCCTTGGATGGTTTAGCCTACAACTACTCTAGGTGTTATAGTCTAAGGTTCACAAAGATTAATCAAGCATTAACTACACAACGAATGACCTATCGCATTACTAGATCATTAACAATTAAGATAAGATACAACCAATCAATATTCAATAGTTAAGTTTCATATTCCCTAAGCAAACACACAAGTAAATTAGCTGGACATGGAGAACATGCAAGCATACACACAAATAATTGAAGACATAATTGAATTAATTAAGTAAAACACCTATCTTGGTGTAAGATATGGTTTGGAACCCTAAAATACTGTACAAGACAGCCTTGGTTCGGTTTTGGTTTTTACTCCAAAAGACTACACACTGAAAACTGAAAAATTCGGATTCTATATATAAGATTACATTCACGATGGCGTCACCTTATGATTTGTGACGCCGTCGGGTCGCCGTCATTAGGGTTTCGTCTTGGCCATGTTAGTTTTTGGAATCACTCCTAAACCTAATTCAAGTGTTAGTGATTCATATATAATAGTTAGCTTAATTATGGCCTTTATGTTAGTTATTAGCTCAGGCTTATGTAGAAGGCTCATAAGCCTAGGCCCAAGTCCACTAACGAAAGGAAGGGACTATGAGTGTTGCCCTAGCTCCCTCTCCTATAAATAGCTTGTAATAACCCTCACTTGAGGGTTGGTTGTTCAATTCACACTTTCACCTTTACGCATAATCTTTCACATAGTCATATCGTGTGTGTTTGTGTGGTTTGTTCATCTGATCTCTTCTCTATCTCTTCTCTTGATGCTTGTGTTACATATATGGTGACCTAACAGTGGTATCATTCGCCAAATAGTTGGGTGAACATATTTGTTTTTGAAGGTTTTTGTTTTGGTCGTACGCGTAAAAACATTCAAAACTTTGGTTCGCTTAAAAACACATTTTTTACACTTTTTAATCCAAGATTCTTGTACTTTCAACGTTTTAAGGTGTTAAAATAACTTTTTTTGGCAAAATTTTTCAACCTTTACGTGTGGATCATTGTTTTTGAGCTTGGTTTTTTACGTGGTAGTTGTTCTACGCGTAACCGTTTTAGACACTTTGGATCATCAAATTTCATACTTTTGTGTTATTTTGGTGATATTGAAGCTATTTCATCACAAAAATCTGGTTTAGAAACATCTTTGGGCAAAAGTCATTTTAGGAGTAGTTTTACGCGTATCAAAACCCTAAAACTACGCGTAACTTGTTCCTTGGTTTGATCTCCAGTTTTCGTGGTTTACTCCGTGTTTTCATGCTTGGATAAGCCTGAAAATACGTCGACTTTGGATATCTTTTGCACTGTGATAGTGTAAAAGATCACTTGGGCAACAACCCTAATCTTACGCATAAGCTTAAACTTACGCGTAGAACCCATTACGCATAAGATTCATCTTACGCCTAAGCTTTGTCTTACGCATAAGGTAATCCTACGCCTAAGTTTTCTACGCCTAACTTACTGTTTACGCATAACTTTAGTGCTTTTTACTTACGCGTAAGCTAAACCTACGCGTAACTTTTGCTGTTACGCGTAACTTTGGTGTTTTTACTCATAAGTGTTACTTGGCTTTTCTGTGATTTCTACGCCTAAGGACTCTTCATCAACAACGGTTCATTCGACTACAAAGATCCATTTAACAACACAAGTTTTCAACATGTCACAACCACCATACTCTAACTATTTTCCTTACACTTATCATCAACAACAACAACTAAGTCCACAACATCAACAATTTAATCATCAACAACAAATTTATCAACAACAGTTTAATCAACAACGTACTCCACAACTTGGAGCAATTCCACAACCTCAAATGGTTCAACCTCCACCTAGTCTTCAAGTACAACCTTACACAAACTTCTACAATCAACATCCATCCAAGAATACTATGAAGGAACCAACATGGTTTGGCAAGATGTGTGAAGCCTTAAGTAGCCAACAATCAATTCATGAAGCTGGCTCACTTGACAGACCTCCAATGCTCACTCCCGGTAATTATGATCAATGGGTGATTCGGTTCTTTAGGTTTTGTAATCTAAAGAAGCCACATGGAAAGTTCTTAAAGAAAGTCATCATGGAAGGTCCATTTCAGATGCCTACTACTGTCACACCCGCAGATCCAGATGCCTATCCACCAAGAGATGCTGTCACCAACATTGCAACTATCTCAGACCTCACTGGTGATGAACTTCTACACTTTGAAGCAGATGAACTTGCAATGCAATACATCCTTTTGGGACTACCTAATCCGATCCTTCGAAGTGTTGATGCTCAAAAGACAGCTAAAGCAATGTGGGAACATATTCATCTACTAATGGAAGGCACAACACTCAATCAGGAAGATATGGAATCCAAAATCTACTTGGCTTATGAACACTTCATGATTGAACCAGGAGAGACATTAGAGTCATATCATCATCGCTTTTCAGACATCATTAATGATTTGGACAAACACAACATCATCATGCCTCGAATTGCTGTCAAGACTAAGTTCCTAAGTAGTCTTGGTCCGGAATGGGAGAAGTATGTCATTTTTCTCCGTCAAGCTAAGAACCTTCATCATGCTACATACGGATTGTTGTACGACTATTTTAAGCCTCATGAAAAAGAAGTTGACAAAGAAAGGACTATCTGTGGACTCCCGACTTCACAGAAAATTCCTGATAATCAAAAACTTGCTTTGTGGGCTCAAACTAATCTTCCTCCTCAAACAACTCAGCAACCAGCTCCTTAACCAACTGCAACCATCACACCATATGATCAGTCACAGCAACAACCTCAACAAACTCAATTGGTTCCATACAACAACAACAATGCTCAAGCACTTTACAGTGAAGCTGATGAGGACTCCGCTGCTTTCGATGAATTGCAACAAGGATTTGTTATGATTGCTAAAGCCTTCGGTCGGTATACAAACAAATCCAACAATCGCATTCATTCCTCATCCAACACAAGGAATCAAGCTGTTGTGAACAATGGACGTGTTGAAGTTCAGAACCGTGGTTATGGTCGTCAGATGGGAGGTGGTCAAGGGTTTAATGCTATTGGAAGGAATAACCAGGGTGTTCCACAACAATAGAGAGCTCAAGTGGTTGAACAGGGGAATGCTCATAATGGGGTTAATGGTCTTCGTTGTTATAACTGCAATGAAAAGGGTCATCTGGCTAATGCATGTCCTAAGCCGAGGAGAAGAGGCAGTGCTTATTTCAAAGAGGCTTTGCTCTTGGCTCTTAATGATGAAGCTGGTGGCACTCTTAATAACAAGGAACAGAGCTTTATGGCAGATGCAGATTCTGATGATGATATAGAGGACTTGCAGGCTAATGCAACAGTGATGTTGATGGCACAAATGCAAGCTCTAAGCATGAGTGACACAGGACCAGTGTATGACACTGATGGCTTATCTCAGGTACCTGAACATAATATACTCATCCCTGATCTGATATCTCCGCCAATTTCTCCATCCGACCAGGATCAGAGTGTTCAACATGAGCAATTCACAACTCATTCCGCTGATTATCAAATAGATCCCGTAGTTATATTTGACGATCAAGATGACCTTCTGGTTAATATTGATAATCAAGTTGACTCCGTGATTATATTTGAGGATCTAAATAATGATCATGTTGAGACTCACGTTGAACAAAATGAGCTTCGGTCTAATAGAGAAATTGAGCTCCTGACCTTAATTAAAGACCAACATTCTCGGTTGGAAATTTGCACGAAATTAAAAGAGAAAAATGAACTGTTAACCATGGATAATGAATGCTTAATTCGACAAATTAATTTTTTCAAAACTCAAGAAAAACGTGAAGAATGTTTTGAAGTCGCTTTTGCTAAATCTCATCAAAACGAAAAATCATTAGAACAACAGATACGTGATTTAGCCGCTTCCAAGAATGCTTTGTTGTCTCAAATAGAACAACTGAAACATGAACATAAAAAACAACTTAATGCTCTTACTTTGGAAACTCAAAAAGCCAAAGCTCAGTTGTTAACTTGTCAAAAACAGTTCTTTGAGTACAAACAGCATTCTACGAAACGAATAGATAACTATCTTGAAGAAATTGTCGACTTAAAAACCAAAATCAGAGAGTTTCGAAATGTTGTTTACAAACATGGTGAGTTAATCACAACCATTCAAAAGTTTACTTTTAAACCTAATCCAAAGGGATATGGACCAATTCTTGCTGATTACAAACCTAAGTTTTCAAACAGAGCATTCAAACCAAATCCTGATGTTTACAGTGCAGAACATAGAATTGATGATTCAATTATGACTATTGTTGAATATAATCGTATGGAGGAATTAGTTGCAGATGACGAGAGTCGGTCAAAAACGGAAAATTTCGTTTATAACAAACCATTCAACTATTCAAAATCCGTTACTTTTGTCAAACAACAAAATACTTCTAACAAACCTTTTGTTATCACACCAGTTTCTGAAGTTAGTCCCACACCCAATGGTGCACAAATTAATGGTCCTTTACCTTCACTTAGTGAAGTTAAAACAAAAGCCGAAAGTTGTCGCGTCATAAAATACTTTGACACTTTCTTATCTGACCTTAAAATTTTGGAACGTGAGATTGAATTTCATTCTGAAATAAAAGTTGAACATTTTCAATCGCCAATGGCGCGAGAACATCGAGACATTCTTCAGAAAAGACTTTTACCCCATGTTAAAATTTTGAAAAGTTGTGCACTATATTGGGAAAGGGATTTTCACAAGGAACTTGGTCTCATGAAAACCGTTTTCGAGAAAACAGAAACATCAATTTCAAATACTAAACGTAAAAAGAAATTGTTGAGACAAGATGTTGATCGACTCTTGGAAGATGTTATCTGTGCTGATATAAAAAATCTTGTTGTATTACAATCTGTTGCATATGCATCTGATCATATCTCTGCTGATTCTGTTGATTCCATTGATATTGTTGTGAATACTGATAATGTGCATCAGATCGAGTCTTTAAAAGCTGAAAATGAACGACTGTTAAACAAACTTTCAAATTCAAAACGTCGTCTTCAATGGTGTCAAAAAGATTGTCAAAATCGTGAACTTGCTTTGCAAAACAAAATCCACCAGTTGAAATCAAAACCGTTTAATCCAAAACTTGAGCAACTGGATGATCAAGACGTGTCTTTTAAGTGTCAAATCTCAAAATATGAACATGAACTTTCAAAAGTTAAACAGGAATATGGTGTCATATTTGATTTACTCAAACAGACTCGTGATGAAGCATCAAACGAACTTGATCATTATCTTGCATACACTAAAGAAGTCATGAATTTTGCTGGCAATCTTCGTTCTGAAAATCAAGATTTGGTGCACACTATTGGTTCGGTCCCAGACGGTCAAGTTTATCACACAAGCTAACCACTTGTGAATGGTCAACCGTAATAAACTTCAAACAGCTCAGAAACAAATGCAATTAAGATCTGGAGAGTTTAGTGTGTCCCCGGGTCGATAAGTCCCAACGAGGTGTGAACACTGTAGTACAACGAATCTGTGATCGGGTGATATTGAATGGGAAAAGGTTTGTGAATTTGGAATAATTATACCTAAAGAGAAAGTTTGTAAATTAAAGGGGCTTAAATGCAAATTAAAGAAAATTAAAAAGCTAAATTATATTAAATAAACGCTATCACTATTTTTAAAATCGATGAACGTTTAAAACATAAAACGTACGTTTAAATAAAATTACGTGAACGTACTAAATAAAACGTGAAAATAAAGAAGGAAAATACCTACGGATATGAAAAATACATTTTTACAATCCTAATTATACTAGAAAATTATTGGAAAAATAAAGTTATTTTTAAAACTATTTATCTAATTATTATTGATTAAAAACTATTTTTAACTATTTAATAATACCCTAAAATATAAGAAAATATGAAATAAAACTAGAAAAATGAAATTATGACTTAGAAAAATCTAAAATATTATAAAAATTATTTTAAAACTGAAAATATATTTATTACACTTTTTATCTATTTATTATGAATTTAATATTATTTAAAACTAATTAAAATGCTAGAAAATACTATTTAAACAAAGAAAATTATGGAAAAATATTTTTTTGGCTTTTTATATTTATCTTAATCTAGGAAAATTGAAAACATATTTTTTTAAACTTTTTCTGATTTATTTGTAATAAAAGCTAATTAAAAAGTCTTAAAAACTGATTTAAAATAAGAAAAATAGCAAACAGTAATGAAAAATTATGAAAAATTCAGGAAAAGTCTAAAATATTATTCTTAATCTATGAAAAACATAAAAACATATGCTTATGTGTGAGAAAATGAAACTGTAGTGATAAGCAGTTCTAAATAAGCTACTAGATTAAGCTATAAGCTACCAAATTCAACTAAATGATTAGCATAGCTAAAGTACACTATAATAAGCCTAATGCAACTAGTTAATACTACTCTAGACCACTAATGATGCATGAACTAAGAATGAGCTTATGAAAGTGCAAAAACCAAATAAGTCTACTTGGGGTCTACTTTAAGCTATTACACAGGCTAAACAAATAAGCTAAAGGGAAAAACAGATGATGGGTTCTCAAGATCACCTAGCTTACTACACTTGGACCAAAAATCAGTCCTAAACAAGCTTTAATGAAGCTTGTGCAAAGCTTACAAAAAGCTTGAAATGACTCAGCTAATACTGAGTTTGACACAGGGCACAAACCAACTTAATGGACAGCTGATTAAGGGCTTTTAGAGACTTGAGAAAATTCAACAAAAATCAGATTTCAGTTTAAGACCAACTGAACTAGGAAATCCCAAAGTCTCACTGAATTTGAACCAGAATTGAGTCCTTGAAACATCAACAAAGTTTGTGCAAAAACTGGTTTTCCAACTTTTGACTTTTGAAGACAAAAATGGATTTTTTGACTTTTATGAGATTTGAGCTTAACTATTGAACTGATTATGATGTTTAATGATAAAATGGACTTAATGCAAGCTATCTCCACTATTTCTAAACCTATATGCAAGATTATAGCTATTGATTCAAACTGAAATGATCATAAGGGCAGTTTGAATGGAGTTTTGACTTTAGAGTGATTCAGATGTCAGCTGATGAGCTAAGTGACTATAGCAAACCTAAATGAACTTAAAGCAACTATATTTAAGCACTCCACTAATCTCTAGCTTAGATCAATGATCTGATCCAAACACTAGTTACAAAGCTGATTTGCAAATACTATATCTATAACTTAATGTAAACCACTACTAACACCAACTTGCAAACAACTAATACAGATTAAAGCAGATGCTAACTATAACAGCAATAGATCTAGAGCAAATAATTTCAAATGATATTAAGTAAAGTTGAGACTGATTATGAACTTACAAGAGGTTCAGAAATTAAATGAGACTGAGAACCATAAATCACTATCCTAAACCTGAATTCAACCCAGAATCACTATAATCAACCCATATCCATGTCTGCAACAGCATGCTTCTTCTTCCTTTCTTGATTTTTTATTTATGAGCTATTTATTTGTATTTTTGAGATTTTTAATTAAACTGGTTTCTACTGCTTTAAGAGCATATAAAAGATTATAAATAAGTAAAATGAGCTTGAAGAAACATGAAACTACAACATTTGACAATATTAAGTGGATTTGTCAAATTCACTCAAAATTGCTAAAACTGAAATCAAAACTTGTTAACTGAAATTAATACTTGGAATAGGATTAGAATACATTAAAAAACTTTAACAATACAACTTAGAAGCTGAAAAATACACTGAAATTTAAATTATACTACCTACGATATGTAAAAAACTAAACTACTCTACATATCTCTTCCACACTGCCTCTTTCTTCTTTATAGATATCCAAAAAGAATCCTTGTTGACCTCTGATTAAATCCCACCATTGGATAGGCTTGATATCATCTTAATCGTCCATGTGGAATTTTGGCGGGAAAAGTCTTAAAGCGGGTTTCTTGCATTTAATGAAATTTGGTGTATGTGGAGGTGTTAAGGAGTTGGTAGACAGGTGGGGAGTGAGGTGGAAAGGTGGTGGTGAGGTGGTGAAACCACCCTGGTTTCTGGTTTAGGAATTGCAGGTGAGAGTGAGAGGGATGAACAGTAGACGGCGGTTTGGCGCGTTTTGACTTTATTTGACCGAGGATATTAATAAGTGGGGGTTGGGCTTGGGGCTGGGCCAGCTGGGTTAAGGGATTGGATTTGGGTTTTAATAATACAAGGGGTTCGTTTGGTATAGATTAAACACAAGGACCTTTTATGTAATATGGCCAAACTTGAGGGACTAATCTTGCCCATTTTCCAAAGTTATAATAAGGACCAATCCTGCCATTCATGATTAGTACAAGGATAATATTTGATAATTTTCACTTTTAAATATCCAAGGACCATTTATGTCATTTTTCAAACTTGAAGGACTTTTTCTGCCATTTGACCAAAGATTCATTCAAGGACCATTTTTGACAACTTAGAATATTTCAGGGACCTTGAATGATATTTTTCTTTATTTTGATTTACCAGGGACTATTTTTGACAACTTTTGAAACTTGGGGGACTAAAACTGCCAATTATGCAAACTTGATACGTTTTTCACCTGATTTTGGTATTTTTGCATTTAAAACACATAAAACACTTATTTGTGATATTTTCATCATTTTGATGCATTTCTGAGTGTTTTCAGATGTTTTTGCAGCTTAAACGATATAAAATATATGTGTTTTTAGACACATATCAAATCCCCCACACTAAACTATTGCTAGTCCCTAGCAATCTTTTTGAAACTTTAATGGATTTTATCTCTTTACCAAAAGCCATTACTTCTAGAGTAGCCAATTGTTTTAGTTCAAATAAGAACCTTGGTACAATGATAACCAAATGATTTTGAGCAAATCACCAGCTATAAACGGATTTGATTTGTCTTTACCAGAAGCCGTTTGCATCTGGACTAGCCAACTCTTAGATAAATTATCAATATTATCTTTGGTGAGCTGATTACCAATTATGGATTTCCAACTGCCTTTACCACAAGCCATAAACTTGCGGGCTAGCCAACTTTTCACTAATTAAAGATATGGTGAGCTGAACACCATACAATTTTGGGCAAATTGCAAGCCATCAACGGATTTGAGATATCTTTACCAAGAGCCGTTTGCTCCTGGATTAGCCAATCCTTATGTGGGTTAGACATGGTGACTGATTACCATTTGTTGTGTTTAGTACATAGTACTTCCACTAAAATTTTTTTTTTTAAATTTGGCCATTTTGGGGGAAAAGGGGACTAAAAGGGTACATTTATGATCAAATTCGCCAGAATTTCCCCCCCCCCCACACTTAGAAATGAATATTGTCCTCAATATTCAAAGTACCGGCTGTTATGCCGAAACTTAGAACGTAAAAAGATAACATTACTAGCTAAGTGTAGAAACACAACAATTATTATCTTTTTTAATATTTACAATTTTCATTCATTTTTTTAGATCTCTATACAACATGTGGGGCATCTCCCCCACACTTAGATGGGACACACGGGTGAAAACCCATGTTGCACTACTGTTTTTGATTACCGAGTCGCTAGCTTGACTCGACCCCGAATTAATTTGTTCTTGGGGAAGTAAGTGGAAGAGACAATCTCCATCGGACTTTCATTCAAGATGTTTGTATAAACATTGAAGTACGTGAAAGTTCCACACCGATGAGATATACATAGAACCGGCTCAAAAATGATAAATGAAAATACCGGGATCAAAAATAGTGTCCTCATTCCTGAAGGAGAAAAGGGAACGAGAAACCACACCATCTGTGAAAAATGGAATAAAGATGTGCATCACAATGCAATCCCATTCTTCATCAGTGAGGAGCAAATCACCATTTGTTAGATTTTTAAGTTTAGACTTGAAGTTTGTATGGTGATTGGCAACAAAATTTCCGGGAGGGAGAGCTGGAAACGGTTCTTCAATCAACAGATTTTCAAGAAAAAGGATGTCCCCCTCCGAATCAAAATAAGTATTGTCAATCCCTATTGGAATTGACTCATCACTAAGAAAAGCATCGACTTCCTTCCAAAAGTTATCATCTTCCTCATCCGGAGTGAGAGAAGGAATGGAAGAGTCGGAAATGGGACAAGAAATGAGTGGAAGATCGTTATATAGGAGATTTTCAGTTTCTCCAAGATCGGCTTCGAAATCAAAGAGATCATCGTCACTTTCTGATGAAAGTGGACTGATGTGAGTTAGTTCATCGGTGAACTCCTCAAGAAGAGGATCAGATTGTGGGAGTGATGCCTCAACATACTCGATGTCTCCATAAGATTTACAATCATCGCTAAAATCGGAGAAAGTCTCAAAATGATCTTTTGAACACTCAAGAGGGAAAAGAGAATCACACATATGATCAGAAGTTCCCTGTGACTCTCTCGGGATTGGGACAAGGTTCTCAACACTAGACTTTATGAATTCGTCCGATTCCTTTTCAGGAACAGTGTCAAGATGCTCATTCCCCATGTTTAGAGAGTGAGTGGGAATATCGGGTGTGATAACAACAGACTGAGGGAGTTGAGAAGGACTAGCATACATATGTTTTATACTTTCCATTTGTTCTTCTGCTAGTAATTCCATCATAGTCTTTTCTCCCTGATTTTTCATGGAAAGAATTTCAACTGATGAACTTGATGAACCTGTACATAATTGACTAATATCAAGGGTAACTTCATCATCATCGTCATCAGGAATGAAACGGAATCGAGAGCTAGATTTGGCTGCTTTTTCTTTTGCAATTGATTCCCTAATAGATTTTTCAAAGGCAATTTGGGAATTTAATTTAGCAGCCCGCTCTTCGGCTAACAATTCTTCCATGGATTTCTCATTTGGATTATCTTGGGAATGTTTACATTCCTTCAAATCTTTCACTAAATCCAAAAGATCAAGGAGAAGATTTTGAGGAAGTGGCTCAGGCTGAGGTGGTGCCTGATTCATTTGGTACTGTAGAGGTTGGTTATGATACGAAGAGTCGTAATTGTTACAAGGAAATGGATTCCTTGTTTGACAATCAGAGCTAGAGTGAGGACCTCCACAATACTCACAACAGTAAAACTGATGTGGATGTGAGCTATATGTGTTGTAGTCATAATTTTTATCAGGAACCTGCTCATAGACAAGTGTGTTTCCCGATTGACAATCAGAACTGGAGTGTGAACCACCACAGTACTCACAACAGTAAAACTGCTGAGTCTCACAGTGTGGTAGCTGATGGAATAAATCAGTTGTGTTATGGTAGGAATAGGGATCCTGGTTATAGACAGACCCGTTTCCTGATTCCACCATGCTACAACTGGGGCAATTGCCACCATTATAAGGACCACCACACCATTGACAACCAAGAGGGTGAGGATAAGACATAGAAAGAATCAAAGGTTTACAGAGGGGTTGGGATGAAGAATCAAGATGTGAGAGGGTAAAGATGGATATTTTTGGATTTTTGAAAAACATGTTGTAAAAATAAGAAAGAAAATCTTTTTGGGTTTTTTGTGTTTGTTGAAAACTTGAATAAAAAATGTTTTTGGAAATCGATCCGTGAAACGAATTAACTTCACGATAATTTTGGTTTTATATGAAAACAAGGAAATATGGACAAAGATGGTAAATATACAATGGGTGTATATTCAACAACACTGATGCTTCAAATTCGTAGTAACGCAGCACACCTCCCCGGCAGCGGCGCCAAAATTTGGTTCGGTCCCAGACGGTCAAGTTTATCACACAAGCTAACCACTTGTGAATGGTCAACCGTAATAAACTTCAAACAGCTCAGAAACAAATGCAATTAAGATCTGGAGAGTTTAGTGTATCACCGGGTCGTTAGGTCCCAACGAGGTGTGAACATTGTAGTACAACGAATCTGTGATCGGGTGATATTGAATGGGAAAAGGTTTGTGAATTTGGAATAATTATACCTAAAGAGAAAGTTTGTAAAGTACAGGGGCTTAAATGCAAATTAAAGAAAATTAAAAAGCTAAATTATATTAAATAAACGCTATCACTATTTTTAAAATCGATGAACGTTTAAAACCTAAAACGTACGTTTAAATAAAATTACGTGAACGTACTAAATAAAACGTGAAAATAAAGAAGGAAAATACCTACGGATATGAAAAATACATTTTTACAATCCTAATTATACTAGAAAATTATTGGAAAAATAAAATTATTTTTAAAACTATTTATCTAATTATTATTGATTAAAAACTATTTTTAACTATTTAATAATACCCTAAAATATAAGAAAATATGAAATAAAACTAGAAAAATGAAATTATGTCTTAGAAAAATCTAAAATATTATAAAAATTATTTTAAAACTGAAAATATATTTATTACACTTTTTATCTATTTATTATGAATTTAATATTATTTAAAACTAATTAAAATGCTAGAAAATACTATTTAAACTAAGAAAATTATGGAAAAATATTTTTTTGGCTTTTTATATTTATCTTAATCTAGGAAAATTGAAAACATATTTTTTTAAACTTTTTCTGATTTATTTGTAATAAAAGCTAATTAAAAAGTCTTAAAAACTGATTTAAAATAAGAAAAATAGCAAACAGTAATGAAAAATTATGAAAAATTCAGGAAAAGTCTAAAATATTATTCTTAATCTATGAAAATTCAGGAAAAGCCTAATGCAACTTAATACTACTCTAGACCACTAATGATGCATTAACTAAGAATGAGCTTATGAAAGTGCAAAAACCAAATAAGTCTACTTGGGGTCTACTTTAAGCTATTACACAGGCTAAACAAATAAGCTAAAGGGAAAAACAGATGATGGGTTCTCAAGATCACCTAGCTTACTACACTTGGACCAAAAATCAGTCCTAAACAAGCTTTAATGAAGCTTGTGCAAAGCTTACAAAAAGCTTGAAATGACTCAGCTAATACTGAGTTTGACACAGGGCACAAACCAGCTTAATGGACAGCTGATTAAGGGCTTTTAGAGACTTGAGAAAATTCAACAAAAATCATATTTCAGTTTAAGACCAACTGAACTAGGAAATCCCAAAGTCTCACTGAATTTGAACCAGAATTGAGTCCTTGAAACATCAACAAAGTTTGTGCAAAAACTGGTTTTCCAACTTTTGACTTTTGAAGACAGAAATGGATTTTTTGACTTTTATGAGATTTGAGCTTAATTATTGAACTGATTATGATGTTTAATGATAAAATGGACTTAATGCAAGCTATCTCTACTATTTCTAAACCTATATGCAAGATTATAGCTATTGATTCAAACTGAAATGATCATAAGGGCAGTTTGAATGGAGTTTTGACTTTAGAGTGATTCAGATGTCAGCTGATGAGCTAAGTGACTATAGCAAACCTAAATGAACTTAAAGCAACTATATTTAAGCACTCCACTAATCTCTAGCTTAGATCAATGATCTGATCCAAACACTAGTTACAAAGCTGATTTGCAAATACTCTATCTAAAACTTAATGTAAACCACTACTAACACCAACTTGCAAACAACTAATACAGATTAAAGCAGATGCTAACTATAACAGCAATAGATCTAGAGCAAATAATTTCAAATGATATTAAGTAAAGTTGAGACTGATTATGAACTTACAAGAGGTCCAGAAATTAAAAAAGACTGAGAACCATAAATCACTATCCTAAACCTGAATTCAACCCAGAATCACTATAATCAACCCATATCCATGTCTGCAACAGCATGCTTCTTCTTCCTTTCTTGATTTTTTATTTATGAGCTATTTATTTGTATTTTTGAAATTTTTAATTAAACTGGTTTCTACTGCTTTAAAAGCATATAAAAGATTATAAATAAGTAAAATGAGCTTGAAGAAACATGAAACTACAACATTTGACAATATTAAGTGGATTTGTCAAATTCACTCAAAATTGCTAAAACTGAAATCAAAACTTGTTAACTGAAATTAATACTTGGAATAGGATTAGAATACATTAAAAAACTTTAACAATACAACTTAGAAGCTGAAAAATACACTGAAATTTAAATTATACTACCTACGATATGTAAAAAACTAAACTACTCTACATATCTCTTCCATACTGCCTCTTTCTTCTTTATAGATATCCAAAAAGAATCCTTGTCGACCTCTGATTAAATCCCACCATTGGATAGGCTTGATATCATCTTAATCGTCCATGTGGAATTTTGGCGGGAAAAGTCTTAAAGCAGGTTTCTTGCATTTAATGAAATTTGGTGTATGTGGAGGTGTTAAGGAGTTGGTAGACAGGTGGGGAGTGAGGTGGAAAGGTGGTGGTGAGGTGGTGAAACCACCCTGGTTTCTGGTTTAGGAATTGCAGGTGAGAGTGAGAGGGATGAACAGTAGACGGCGGTTTGGCGCGTTTTGACTTTATTTGACCGAGGATATTAATAAGTGGGGGTTGGGCTTGGGGTTGGGCCAGCTGGGTTAAGGGATTGGATTTGGGTTTTAATAATACAAGGGGTTCGTTTGGTATAGATTAAACACAAGGACCTTTTATGTAATATGGCCAAACTTGAGGGACTGATCTTGCCCATTTTCCAAAGTTATAATAAGGACCAATCCTGCCATTCATGATTAGTACAAGGATAATATTTGATAATTTTCACTTTTAAATATCCAAGGACCATTTATGTCATTTTTCAAACTTGAAGGACTTTTTCTGCCATTTGACCAAAGATTCATTCAAGGACCATTTTTGACAACTTAGAATATTTCAGGGACCTTGAATGATATTTTTATTTATTTTGATTTACCAGGGACTATTTTTGACAACTTTTGAAACTTGGGGGACTAAAACTGCCAATTATGCAAACTTGATACGTTTTTCACCTGATTTTGGTATTTTTGCATTTAAAACACATAAAACACTTATTTGTGATATTTTCATCATTTTGATGCATTTCTGAGTGTTTTCAGATGTTTTTGCAGTTTAAACGATATAAAATATATGTGTTTTTAGACACATATCAACTATCATTAAGTTACGGGAAATGTTAGGAAAGTATGAACAAGTTCAGCCTAGCATCATTAAGAGAATTGCACCTGTAACACTTAGCAAACGTGAACCTAGAATACCTACTGACAAAACACAAGTTACTAATGTGATTCCCTCTACTGAAACAGGAATAGTTGTCTCTTTTCGAAACGTCCGCACTTCACAGCCTAGGAGTAATACAAGGAAGAATAGGAAGTTGCGACCTAAGAAAAGACAAATAAAGAATGCTGAAGTAGAAGAACATCATAGGACTTTGAATAAGACTTCAGTTGCACCCACTTTAGATATTGCGTCTAGCAAATGTAATGGAAAAAGTGTTGTAACTAATGCTGAACCTTTAAGTACTTTTGATATTCAGCCTGATGCTTCTTGTGTTACTTGTCATAAAAGTATGCATTCTGATTGTCATGATAAGTGTGTTGCTAAGGCTATTTTGTCTCATTTACGGAATCCTAAGATTCGGAATATAGGCCCACTACTGCTTCTAAGTCTGTGCTTGGTAAACCGCCCTCTTTAGATTCTAAGAAACACATTGATGTCACTGTAGCTCCAGTATCACCTCCAAGAAATGTAGTACCACCTAACACATTCACTAAGACCAAAGCTAAGACTAGTTGGAGATGGCAGAAATGGATACATAACACCCTAGGATTTAAATGGATGCATAAAATCATTGATAAGTGTATTTCCACTATAACTGCTTCGGAACCCTCTAACTCTTCGGGTTCCAAATTTACTTCTATTCCATCTATGTCGTCTGTGTGTAATGCAGGTGATACAGATCATCCTTTGGATTATTGATAGCGGATGTTCCCGACACATGACATACAATTTTAAACTGTTATCAAACTTTGTTGCAAAGTTCATTGGCACTGTCAGATTCGGGAATGATCACTTCGCAGCTATCATGGGCTACGGAGATTACATCAATGGCAACATCGAAATTAGCAGGGTTTATTATGTGGAAGGCCTCGGTCACAATTTCTTTTTTGTTGGTCAATTTTGTGATGGAGATTTGGAAGTCGCTTTCAGGGAGAAAACTTGTTTCATTCATGATCTACAAGGAAATGATCTTATGTCTGGCCAACGCTCATCCAGTCTCTACACTATCTCCATGAAAGACATGATTGCTTCATCTCCCATTTGTCTACTCTCAAAGGCTACATCTACAAAATCTTGGCTATGGCATCGTCGTCTCTCCCATCTAAACTTTCAAACCATAACCAACCTTGCTCGACACAAACTAGTTGAAGGTCTCCCAAGATTCTAGTATTCTAAAGATCACCTATGTCCAGCTTGTGAACAAGGGAAAAGCACTCGTGCTCATTTTCCTTCAAAGGTGGAACACAACACTCAGCATGTGCTTCATCTTCTTCACATGGATTTGTGTGGCCCGATGCACGTGCAAGCGATTAATGGCAAACGCTACATCTCGGTAATTGTCGATGACTACTCACGATGGACTTGGGTCTACTTTCTTCGAAGTAAAGATCAAGCTCCACATATGATCATCATCTTTCTCACGAAAATTCAAGTTCAGCTCTGGAACACCGTCCGCCAAATCAGAACAGACAAAGGAACTGAATTTGTTAACCAAACTCTTCGAGAATTTTATGAGAAAGTGGGAATTGAGCATCAGACATCTATTACACGTACACCAGAACAAAACGGAGTTGTTGAAAGACGAAACCGGACGTTAGTGGAAGATGCAAGAACGATGTTAATCAATGCTAAACTTCCAGATTACTTGTGGGCTGAAGCTGTCTCAACTGCATGCTACACTCAGAACCGCTCAATGATTACAAAACGCCACAACAAAACACCATTTGAGCTTCTCCACAACCGAAAACCGAATCTTAAACACTTTCATGTATTTGGATCCCTTTGCTATCCGAATAATGATCGTGATGACTTTGGAAAGCTTAAAGCCAAAGCTGACATTGGAGTATTTATAGGATATTGTGAAAATTCTAAGGGTTTTCGGATCTGGAATCGTCGTAAAAAGCATGTTATGGAAACGATTCATGCTAATTTTGATGAACTTACAGAAATGGCTTCTGAGCATAACAGCTTGGAACCCGGTCACAACCATTTAAACTTCCCTCAAACCCTATCATCAGCTGAACTAAGCCCCCAGCTTACTCGTCAACAAATGGAAACGCTATTTGCTCTGCTGTTTAGTGATGACATTGATGAACGTGCTACAGGTGTATCCGCTGTTTCCGCTGCTCAACCTGATACTACTCTTATACCTGATACACTTGCAACAACAACTACTATTGAAGAAGCACCACCAGTTGACTCTACAACAACAGTTGAACAAACTGCTTCCAATGACGCTGCACCAGCTGCTGACGTTCTTAATGAAGTACCCCCCACCTGCAGATTTTGATCCAAATGCGTTCTTTAACCCATTTGCCAATGAAACTGTTGCACCTGATGTCGCGGAATCATCAACAAACCATTTGAATCCTCAAAATCTGCATAATGTATATCAACATCAACCTTCCACACATCGTTGGACGAAAGACCATCCTCTAAAGAACATTATTGGCAACCCAAATCAACCAGTCGTTACGAGACAACGTCTTTACACAGATGGTGAACATTGCATTTATGCTCTCACTGTCTGCCAATCTGAACCTAAAAACTTTGCCAAATGGATTGAATCCATGCAAGAAGAAATCAACCAATTCAAATGTCTTGAAGTACGGGAACTGGTTGAAAGACCAACAGGGGTCTACGTCATTGGTCTCAAATGGATTTGGAAGAACAAATTGGATGCCGAAGGGAACGTAATCAGAAACAAGTCACATCTAGTGGCTAAGGGTTATAGACAGGAAGAGGGTATTGACTTTGAAGAATCATTCGCTCCGGTTGCTCGCCTTGAAGCTGTTCGGATCTTTCTCACATTCGCGGCTCATATGAATATAACGGTCTTTCAGATGGATGTCAAAACTGCTTTTCTGAACGGTCAACTAAAAGAAATGGTTTATGTCACTCAGCCAGAAGGATTCGTTGATCCCGCGTTCCCGAACCATGTCTACAAACTGAACAAAGCTCTGTATGGTCTCAAACAAGCTCCTCGGGCGTGGTACGATAAGTTATCATCTTTCCTAATTGCCAATAATTTCACCAAAGGTTTGGTCGACCCTACACTTTTCATACAATATCACGGGGAACATATTTTAATCGTTCAAATTTATGTGGATGACATCATTTTTGGGTCAACACATTTAAAATACTCAAATGCTTTTGCAAAACTTATGACAAAATATTTTGAAATGTCAATGATTGGTGAACTTACATTCTTTCTTGGATTGAAAGTTCATCAATCACCCCGTGGTATTTTTCTAAGTCAGTCCAAATATGCCCTTGCAATTCTAAACAAATTTGGAATGAATACCTGTGATACTTATGCCACACCAATGTCACATACTAAGAAGCTAGACGCTGATTTGCTTGGGAAACTGGTTGACCCTACAAAATACCGTAGTATCATTGGGTCTCTGATGTATCTAACAGCCAGCAGACCTGATATTGTCTTTGCCATATATCTTTGCTCCCGTTATCAGTCTAGACCAACTGAAAACCACCTCTTAGAGGCTAAAAGAATCCTCCGATACATCAAGGGAACCATTAACTTGGGGATCTGGTATCTGAAGTATTCTAGTTTTGAACTAATAGCTTTTTCAGACGCTGACCATGGAGGATGCCTAGACTCTAGAAAAAGTACTTCAGGAGCACTACAATTTCTTGGTGACAAACTGGTGTTTTGGCAATCGAAGAAGCAGGATTGTACATCGTTGTCCTCAACAGAAGCAAAATATGTAGCCATGTCGGCGTGTTTTGCTCAAGTATTTGGATGAGAACACAACTCAAAGACTATGGTTATGTATTTGACAGAATCCCAATGTATTGCGACAATCGGAGTGCTATTGCGATCTCGTGCAACTCAGTTCAACACTCGAAATCAAAGTACATCGATCTTCGCTATCATTTCATCAAGGACCACGTGGAACAGGGTACTGTTGAATTATATTTTGTGGGTACAGAATACCAATTGGCAGATCTTCTCACCAAAACCTTAGCTCCTGCTAGGTTTAATGAGTTGGTCCACCGGATTGGTATGCGGTGTTTGAGTCAAGAGGAACTGGATGAACTATTAAAACATTCTTAAAAACCAGTCAAACACCAAAATCTTTTGTAAATATTTTTCAAAAACAAAATAAAAAAATATAAAACCTTATAAAACAACAAAAATATTCTTCTATCTATATTTCTTTTAACATGGCAAGTACAAATCTTCCGTCAACACTCAAATCTTTCAAAATTTAGTATTTTTCTGATCAAGTGTTGAGGGGGAGAAAGCAAATATTTTTCAGTTTAATAAAACCTGGTAGTTGCATGTTATCTTATCCCGGTTGTTTCTTTAATAATGATGGTCACATTTCTGGTTTTCTGACACTCCTCGGACTCAAATTTATAAAATTTCAATATTTCTTAAGTAAAGGGGGAGTGTCGTAAAAAATTCTTTCCTAAAATCATTCATTTGGAAACCAAAATGGAAGTTGTGGGCGTTGGATGTAAAATGTTAAGGTGGAGGGACCAAAACTATCAAAAGGGTAAAGTTATTTTTATTAAAACTTTCCACCAAACACATTTAATTCTCACATTTAATATCTCAACTAATCTCATCCACGATCCAAAATCGTTTCACTAATTCGAAGTTTTGACCATCAATCTGTAAGTGATTCTGTGTTTGGAACATGTTTCTAAACAATGGTTTTGAATCTTTCATTAATCCAACGGTTAAAACGTGAGATTTAGTGATTTTTGTGTTGTACGCATATGCGTATGAACACATGATCATGTTTGTGTGTTTGTAGTTAAAATAATTGTGTCAAAACGTTTCTACAACATCATTGATAACATTTTTATGCTCAAAACGCACCCAGAAACACGTATTGATTGATTTTGAAAAACTAGGGTTTATGCATTAATTTGGGTGTTTTCAAATGAGAACGTTTTTGGTGAAAAAGATTGTTGTAAGAGGTTGTTGTCAAGTTGAATTGATCATATCTAGGTCCAGATATCACCCAGTAACACTAATGATTCATTAATTGGAATTTAGGGTTTATGTTCATACGGTTTGGGTATTTATGATCTATGGCATGTTTGATGTTAAAACTTGAACAAAACATCTCATTAGGCATCTAAGACCTCCCAGAATCAGTTTGGTGCAAATCCTATGGCTAGATTTCTTAGGCGTAATCTTTGAAACCTAGGGTTTAGTTTTACGCATAAAATGTTCTTACCCATAAATGTTTAATGCATTTTCATGCTATGATCTGAAAAATAAATGAATGATAATGTTAATATTGATGCTATGATGATTATTATTTCAGGTTTGCTACACATAAAAATCAGAATCAAGGTTACTAGCAAACTACGCATAAGGATCACCTTACGCGTAGAGTTATGCGTAAGAGTAATCTTATGCGTAACTGTTACGCGTAAGGTTCTACATAAGGGACTACACGTATCCTGTGAAGGATATGCGTAAACAGTGACCTCTACGCATAAGGTCTACTCTTACGAGTAAGCCTTACGCGTAAGGTTTTATATACGCTTACGCGTAAGCTCTACGCATAAGGTCCCCTTTTCCTACGCTTAATATTTCTTACGCATAAGTCAGGATCCTACGCATAAGCTTGCGTTTACGCGTATACCTCTCCTGTTTACGCATAAGCTGCCATTTCTACGCCTAAGCCTTGTTTAACCTTAATTATGAATTGTTACGCCTGCAAACTTGTAAATAAATAAATCATAACGTCATGAAACCAATAATGTCACTAATAATCTTAAACGTTTAATATATTGTGAAAAATAAGTGATAACATAAACTTTAAAACTTAAAGTTAACTAACTCATGAAACTTATCACGACGTCATTGGACCATTGGACAAACAAGTGACTTTGGACTCGTAACAATCATCAGCATTGCACATTCAATAATTAGACAATAAAACCATTTGTTGACTAACATAATGTCTTTCGATATGTTGGTTCTTTTGGCTAAATATATTTCAGATCACTTTGAAACTCTCACCTGCTCAGAGTCTTCTTGCTTAATTGTTGTGGATATTCTGAAGAATCATCCTTATCAGAATATGCTCTCCAACTCTGCTACTGTGCCGGAGATCTACATTCATCAGTTCTGGAACACAATGGAAAAGATCAAAGGACAGAATGCTGTGACAGTGACTCTCAACCACAAACATGTCACCATCACACCTGCAGACTAAAGGACTGTTCTCCTCATTCCTGACATCGAGCCTACCGATTATGTTGATGCACCAACTGAAGAGACTGTTCTACAATTCATGATAGACATTGGTTATGATGAAGCTACAGGAGTAATCACTAAGCATTCATACGTGGATCTTAAGAATATTCCTCAACCTTGGAGAACTATCTACATCATCATCACCAAATCTGTTTCCGGTCGTGACAGTGGCTATGAGCATCCCAAGCTCATAGAACTTTAAATCTTTTGGGCTTTGATCAACATGAAGCACATCGAAATTGAAACTTTGATATGGGACGACATCATGTCATTCCTCAAAAAGCTTGGCTCAAAGATTCCTTATATCAGATATACAAAACTGTTGATCCAAAGAGCTCTTGGACTCAATCCTGATATCCCCAAGAGACTCAATGACCCCAACAATCATGACATGTTGTCTGAACCTACCCTAACTGTCAGATTCAAGGAATCAACAACGAAGAAACAGGGCGCTGTGTTGCGAGATCACCTTCTGTCTGATGAAATCAAAAAGCTCTACACATACAAAAGGTATCTGGTGGCAGTTGAAGAAAACAAAGTCGGTTTTCTCGATGACAAGTCTTCTGGCACCCCCACAAGGAAAACAAGAAGAGGAAGTGTAGGAAGTGCTGCAAGCACTAAGAGTAAAAGGAAGTTCCCTAAGAGGAAACCTCCACACAAAAGGAAAGTTCCTTCTAAGGAAGCCGTTCCTATTCCCGTACCTAAGCCTGAACCGCCAAGAAAGCTAGTGGACGAAAGCTCTGAAGATACAGAATCAGACGAAGAGGTTTTCTACTCTGAAACTGCAACCGATATTACTCCATCAGTAGCTAAACCTCCCAGTCCACCAGCTGACAAAGGTAAAGGGAAAACCCCAGTGATTGAGCATGATAAGGAGAGTTCTGACGAAGAACTAGTTGACGAAGAAAGTGAATATCAAAAGAAGTTGAAGGAACTTAGACGAAAACACTTTGCCGAAGAATTCGTAAAAGATCAAACTCGTGGCCCTGGAGGTTCAAGTGGCGGTACTCAAGCCACACCAGTTCCTGATGCGGTTAATTGACCCGATAAGGGAACTGGTACTACTATCACTCACGAACAACAACAACGGCAGATTGAAGATTCCATCAACTTTGATATTGAGGAACCAGAAACGGAAAAGACTGAGAAAACTCCTTCTGAAGAATAAACCGCCTATGATCATTTGCTTCTAGACAGTCCCGCACGTTCTAAGGAGGAAACTTCTGAACCACCTAATGACCCCGAGCCTCCTCACGTCTCATCATCATCAGACTCATCTTCTCACTCTTCACCACCACCATCCAGAAGAACAACCAGATCCATGTCCAAATCAGTGAAGAAGCCAACTGCCTCTTAGATCTCTCAAGCTAAGACACGAATCGTGAAATCTGTCAAACAGGTCAGAAAGAAAGACGTGCTTTACAAGAAGCTGAATTTTCTCGCTGACCAGGTACAGTATCTTCATGACGAGAATGACAAGATGCAAGTTGAAAGGGAATATGTCCAGAAGCTCATGAAAGATGATCTTCAAGGGAAAATGAACGAAATGATCAAAGGTTACACTCACAAGTTCCTTCTTGAAATCGTTCCTGGAGTTACAAAGGAGATGTTTACCAAATAACTCTATCCGAATCTATTACATTTGGCCAAGCAAACTATGAGATCAACACAAATGCATGTAAACATCAATCCAGTTGATCCCATAATATTCTCAGATGCTGAATTGGTTTCCAGGCTCGTAGCTCAAATGTCTAAATGATCTGCAACATTTGCCTCTTACGAAGGTAAATTGTTTGAAGCATTGTTGGTGTAAAGCCCTAAAAATCGTAACCGCGTTAAATGACTATTTTGCCCTCTATTTAATATTTATAAAATATGTAAAATTCGTCAAGCTCATTAAATGTAAAATTTAACCTAACTTGTAAAAGATTGTCAAACCTAATGTACAAAATAAATAAAATCTTCTGACACTTTACGTCTATACATATTACACGTTTATATATTACATGAACCGAAAAATTCATAAATTACAAAACACATATAAACTTTAATGTAAAAGCCCATCTAAGTTATAAATTGGAATTTGGACTTGGGCTTGGCCTTTGTTTTCCCTTGGCTCATCAAAACCGGTATCCCTCCCCCTCCTTTTCATTATACGCTCCACAAAATTGAAGCACACCAAAACCCTAATTCACTTTCACCCAAAAGTGGCGGCATCAAATCCCATCTCCTCTCCATTCGAACCCTAACAGCCTCCATTAACATTTTATTCAGCCTCAAGGTCAAGAAGAAGAAGAGTTTGGAGGTGTTTTGATCGTGGTGCTCTTGGGACCTTGCATTTTGATCCGTGAGTCTCATTTGGTGCTCTTTTGGTCTCGCTAAATTCTGCCTAAAGGTATCCTCATGGTCTTCCTTTTGTTTGTGCTAGCCAATTGACACACACTTATGTTTACATAAAACAAATATGAATGTTATCATGTCTAATAAATTCGAAAACCTAATTGGAATGGGACCCTAAGTGTAATTAATGGTCTAAACATGTGTTATGATGGCCTAATATGAACCCTAAAACTGGACATCATCATATGTCGAATTTGTGTGGGTTATAGATCGAAATTAATAAGTGCAACGATCTGGGTTTTTGTTGGAAAAGTTTATTTTATGTCTTAGTTAAGTTTTCCAAGTGGTTTGGTCGAAATTGGAGTTGTCTAAGTCGTATTTTTGAATTTTACAAGATCAAGTGTCAAAGCTGAGAAAACGGGTCTGAAATTTAGGTTGGATTCATCTAGGTGTTATCTGATGATACTTTCATGTTTTTGAGTGATTCTTGAGTCTAAATTGTAGTACTTTGAAATAGCTTTCTGGAAAAATAAGTCTTGTATCATTTGCAAATGTGGAAGTATGATTTTTATATTTTTGGAGTTAGGGTGTCTGAATCTGAATTGCTGAGTTGAAATTTATGATGTAGTAAATGATTTTTAGTATTTAATCTATGAGGTTCTGGAACTTTTCCTTTGGCGGATATGATATTTATATATGGTGTGACACCTGTAGCTTTTGGTTTGATGTGTTGAGTAGGGTGAGTGTGTTTGTTGGGGCCATACTTTTGGTGTGTGTAAATCTGGGTGAGTTCTAGACCGGTCTGGACTTATGATTTTCCGTAGGCCATTTAGCATGGAAATAGAACCCACCAATTCTTGGAGAGTCTTTTAAATTATATGGGAACCCCTGGGAATTTCCTTGATTTCATTTGAGCTAAGTAAGTATTTTATAAAAATCGTTAATGTCTGGTCCAAATATGAGTTTAAGAAAATGAAAGATAAAACATGATATCAATAATTAACACACTTACAAAGGCATAAGAAGCTTATAAAAGAAGCTAATAAGTATTATACGAATCGTAATCCGTGTAGATTCATTGAAGAAGACGTGGCATCGTATCTTCGTGTTCGTTCATTCATTTGCTTTTCCCTCATTTGCGTTAAGGTACAGATATTCTGACCTTTTTAGTAAAGGTGTTCTCATGATCTCCTTTTCTTGTCATTTCCTTATGCTTATTAGGATTCCCTATGCCATTGCTATGATTCACTTCTATTTATGTGAATCTCTGTTTGTCTGAACTTCTGTTTGTTGAACCTTGCTATGGTTGGGTATGAATTTCTGATTATGAACTTCTGATTATGAACATATGATTATGAACCTCTGATTATGAACGTATGATATGTGACTGTGATATGAACCTTTGATTTCTAAACATTTGATATGAACCCTTTCTGATTTGTTTGATCCGTTGCTTATCTGAAATCTCTATCTATTGAACCATGAAACATCTGATTTGAACTTATGATATGAAAACTCTGATTTGTAAATCTGTTTGACCTTTATGATGAATTATGATCTGTGTCATTTATGACAATCTGTTTGACCTAAGTTAGTTTGACACCCGAGCCATTATTTCACTAGTCATGGGGGTTCCATGTCCGTGTCAGTGATGCACCTCTGACATGACTCTAGGGCAGTAGAGTGATGTTCTGCCACGTCCCTTTCTGTTATATGTTTATTGATAGTTTGGCCACTATCTGTCTGTTGGGGCGTATGGATGCATCCTAGATCTGATCTGTTATCTGATATGATTTGTCTGGTGAATGATGTCGTGTGCAATACGCGTCTTCACAAATTCTGGGAGCTAGCTACTCCATTTGTTATTGAGGTCTCCCCTCATATTATATAAGGTATTCCGAGGTCACCCCTCCGAATAAGAAAGTTACTTCTGATATGATATGTTCTGGGCTCGTGATAGATAACTAAATCTGTATCTATTATTTCTGTGTTAGATATTCTGTTTATGATTCCGTATTTGTCAATGTTCCCATTTACATACTGAATTATTGTATGTTTATTGAATGTGTTTATGCTTTGACATGTTTATGTGACTACCGTTTGCCATGCTAGGATATGATTAATATGCTTAAATGTGATTCGCATGTTGTCATCTATTTATATGTTAGTTTACCATTATGTGACCTTGTTGATCTGTATGATGATTATGCTAGTGTATAATTGATTGTTCTGTAAGTTCATTATGTATAATTGTTCAGATAATTCATGAACTTTGATTATCCGTTGGTGTTCGTATCTGCTTATGTTTGATCTGCCATGTTTAAATTCTGTCTATACTAAAGTTTGATCTGGGAAATGGTTTAACTTATGATATCTGACTTGATAACTTGCTAATTGTTATGCTATGTGTTTTGTTCATTTAGTTATAGTTTCTCTATTGTGTTTCTATATGCATATATGACTGCTATGATTTGTCTGCTATTTCCGCTGCTACAATATTGGATTGAGTGTGTTAAATGTAGATTTATTGACTTGAAGGAATGCCATGTTTATTTTCTAGAAATTATTTCCGTTAGCCTTTAGACTTTTCGTTTGGCTTATATGTACTCTATTTTCTTGATGTGTTAAGTGCCTGGTTATTTTATTGCGTTTACGTTTGTGTCATTAATGTGTTATGCGTTATTCTTATTTGTTATGTGTTCTTTCGGATTTTTGTATATTTGTGCTTTCCCAGAATCCTCAGTGATTCATTATCCTCATTCCGCTGTGACTTCGTTATTCGTTTCTTTATTTCATTTCGTATTTCTGTTTTTGTTTAGTTTTGGTTTTGTTATATCTGTTCACTGGGCTTTGTAAGCTCAGCCGCATTTTCTTTTCCTGCGGCAGGTGTTAAGCATTCAAGATGAGCTTATGGGATAGCTGATCTGGGTTGAGAGTAGAGCTGAGAGCAAGATTTGAAAATAGGGATCTTAGATTTATTTTGATTATTAAGTTATTTATATTTTCTTTTGTAAATTTTGTAAAGGCTTCCGCTATTGTATAATACTTAAGGTTCTGATATGAAACCGTATTTGTGATATCTTTACCCTTGTCGGGTTGGGGTGTTACAATTTATGGTATCAGAGCTTTAGGTTTTAGGACCCTTAGAGCTTAGGCTATGACCTGTGAGGATTGGGTAGACATTAGGTTTCCGTCTGTTCAGATATCTTTCGATTCCTTTTGACTGTCATTCAGATTTGACTTGGATATTCTTTTGTCTTCACTGAGTTGGCCCTCCTCTTTTCGCATTGAATTTTGTTATTTTGTTTTCGCTCGTCCGTTTGTCGATCGTTAGATGGAGACTACCCGTGGATCCGAAGAAGAGGGTACCGACCCTACATTGCTGCAACAGTCCCTGTGCTGGAGAGGTTCATGAAGCAGAAGCCACGCCCGACTGCCGTGCTGCTGGAGACATCAGGATGCTGCTGGAGGAAGCTGGACGAATCAACCAAAGACGCAACGATGAAGACTTGATTCAACCGGTGGCTGGGAATGTTCATCTACTTCATATGATTTGGGCGCGACGTGTGTTACTCTGATTCGTTTGTCACGCGTTTTGAGGCAGTTTGATATCTTGCTACGTGATTTTGATCGGCATTACTTTTCTTTGATTCGTTCAAAACTCGGTTTGAATCGTGAAGTTTTATCGTTTAGCATTCTGGTATATCTCAGTTTTTCTTTTTGACCGACAGTAATGAGTCATGAGGAACCGTTTTATGCAAGTTGGTGGCCTCGTTTGTTTGGTAATATGGTAAGTTGTGAGATGTAATATATGTGGTATGTATGTGATCTGGCCTGTTTCAGTATGTTGCTTGTTATCTGTATGTGATATGTTTTGTTTTGATATTAGTTATGTGGGTTGTCATGACCCGAGACAGAATATGATGTTAATAAGGACTTGTTATGTGATGCAAGTATTATGACGCCTGATCAACGTGATAATACCGAGATCATATAATTTGAACTTATTGAAATCATATGACATCTGGGGAAATGCCTGTGGTTGATACGTGAATGGACTTTGACTTGTATCTGTTATTTGTCGCTCCTCATGTTCGATTGAAATTTTGTACCTCTTTGTGAGATTCTCATTGACAACTGTTGTATATAACTTTTGTACGCTTGGAATCCGAAATCATTATAATCCGTGTGAACCTATAGATTGCTATGTCTGCCCTAAGTTTTTATGTCTCCACGTACTTCTACGATTAGTAAGACCGTTAGGATTCGTTTTGTCTATGCATATGTTGTTTTCATCATTAGATACCTGAATAAGTTAGAGCGTGTTGTTTAATTTTATGCATCTCATCTGTTATCTGCCATTACTTTGATAAGTATATGATTATCTGTTATAAGTATTTGACTGTTGAATTGATTTCTGAAAAGTATAAGTATGAATGTTCTGACAAGAATCTGTTTGTTCTAAAATAAGTTTCGCGTTTGCTCTATTCCTTGAAATTCTGAAGTCCGATTCGTTTTCTGTACTGTTCCGTCTTGTTCAATTTTCGAGGACGAAAATTTTCTTTTAGAGGGGAAGAGTTGTAAAGCCCTAAAAATCGTAACTGCGTTAAATGACTATTTTGCCCTCTATTTAATATTTATAAAATATGTAAAATTCGTCAAGCTCATTAAATATAAAATTTAACCTAACTTGTAAAAGATTGTCAAACCTAATGTACAAAATAAATAAAATCTTCTGACACTTTACGTCTATACATATTACACGTTTATATATTACATGAACCGAAAAATTCATAAATTACAAAACACATATAAACTTTAATGTAAAAGCCCATCTAAGTTATAAATTGGAATTTGGACTTGGGCTTGGCCTTTGTTTTCCCTTGGCTCATCAAAACCGGTATCCCTCCCCCTCCTTTTCATTATACGCTCCACAAAATTGAAGCACACCAAAACCCTAATTCACTTTCACACAAAAGTGGCGGCATCAAATCCCATCTCCTCTCCATTCGAACCCTAGCAGCCTCCATTAACATTTTAGTCAGCCTCAAGGTCAAGAAGAAGAATAGTTTGGAGGTGTTTTGTTCGTGGTGCTCTTGGGACCTTGCATTTTGATCCGTGAGTCTCATTTGGTGCTCTTTTGGTCTCGTTAAATTCTGCCTAAAGGTATCCTCATGGTCATCCTTTTGTTTGTGCTAGCCAATCGACACACACTTATGTTTATATAAAACAAATATGAATGTTATCATGCCTAATAAATTCGAAAACCTAATTGGAATGGAACCCTAAGTGTAATTAATGGTCTAAACATGTGTTATGATGGCCTAATATGAACCCTAAAACTGGACAGCATCATATGTCGAATTTGTGTGGGTTATAGATCAAAATTAATAAGTGCAACGATCTGGGTTTTTGTTGGAAAAGTTTATTTTATGTCTTAGTTAAGTTTTCCAAGTGGTTTGGTCGAAATTGGAGTTGTCTAAGTCGTATTTTTGAATTTTACAAGATCAAGTGTCAAAGCTGAGAAAACGGGTCTGAAATTTAGGTTGGATTCATCTAGGTGTTATCTGATGATACTTTCATGTTTTTGAGTGATTCTTGAGTCTAAATTGTAGTACTTTGAAATAGCTTTCTGGAAAAATAAGTCTTGTATCATTTGCAAACGTAGAAGTATGATTTTTATATTTTTGGAGTTAGGGTGTCTGAATCTGAATTGCTGAGTTGAAATTTATGATGTAGTAAATGATTTTTAGTATTTAATCTATGAGGTTCTGGAACTTTTCCTTTGGTAGATATGATATTTATATATGGTGTAACACCTGTAGCTTTTGGTTTGATGTGTTGAGTAGGGTGAGTGTGTTTGTTGGGGCCATACTTTTGGTGTGTGTAAATCTGGGTGAGTTCTGGACCGGTCTGGACTTATGATTTTCCGTAGGCCATTTAGCATGGAAATAGAACCCACCAATTCTTGGAGAGTCTTTTAAATTATATGGGAACCCCTGGGAATTTCCTTGATTTCAGTTGAGCTAAGTAAGTATTTTATAAAAATCGTTAAAGTCTGGTCCAAATAAGAGTTTAAGAAAATGAAAGATAAAACATGATATCAATAAGTAACACACTTACAAAGGCATAAGAAGCTTATAAAAGAAGCTAATAAGTATTATACGAATCGTAATCCGTGTAGATTCATTGAAGAAGACGTGGCGTCGTATCTTCGTGTTCGTTCATTCATTTGCTTTTCCCTCATTTGCGTTAAGGTACAGATATTCTGACCTTTTTAGTAAAGGTTTTCTCATGATCTCCTTTTCTTGTCATTTCCTTATGCTTATTAGGATTCCCTATGCCATTGCTATGATTCCCTTCTGTTTATGTGAATCTCTTTTTGTCTGAACTTCTGTTTGTTGAACCTTGCTATGGTTGAGTATGAATTTCTTATTATGAACTTCTGATTATGAACATATGATTATGAACCTCTGATTATGAACGTATGATATGTGACTGTGATATGAACCTTTGATTTCTGAACATTTGATATGAATCCTTTCTGATTTGTTTGATCCGTTGCTTATCTGAAATCTCTGTTTATTGAACCATGAAACATGTTATTTGAACTTATGATATGAAAACTCTGATTTGTAAATCTGTTTGACCTTTATGATGAATTATGATCTGTGTCATTTATGACAATCTGTTTGACCTAACTTAGTTTGACACCCGAGCCATTATTTCACTAGTCATGGGGGTTCCATGTCCGTGTCAGTGATGCACCTCTGACATGACTCTAGGGCAGTAGAGTGATGTTCTGCCACGTCCCTTTCTGTTATCTGTTTATTGATAGTTTGGCCACTATCTGTCTGTTGGGGCGTGTGGATGCATGCTAGATCTGATCTGTTATCTGATATGATTTGTCTGGTGAATGATGTCGTGTGCAATACGCGTCTTCACAAATTCTGGGAGCTAGCTACTCCATTTGTTATTGAGGTCTCCCCTCATATTATATAAGGTATTCCGAGGTCACCCCTCCGAATAAGAAAGTTACTTCTGATATGATATGTTCTGGGCTCGTGGTAGATAACTAAATCTGTATCTATTATTTCTGTGTTAGATATTCTGTTTATGATTCCGTATTTGTCAATGTTCCCATTTACATACTGAATTATTATATGTTTATTGAATGTGTTTATGCTTTGACATGTTTATGTGACTACCGTTTGCCATGCTAGGATATGATTAATATGCTTAAATGTGATTCGCATGTTGTCATCTGTTTATATGTTAGTTTACCATTATGTGACCTTGTTGATCTGTATGATGATTATGCTAGTGTATAATTGATTGTTCTGTAAGTTCATTATGTATAATTGTTCAGATAATTCATGAACTTTGATTATCCGTTGGTGTTCGTATCTGCTTATGTTTGATCTGCCATGTTTAAATTCTGTCTATACTAAAGTTTGATCTGGGAAATGGTTTAACTTATGATATCTGACTTGATAACTTGCTAATTGTTATGCTATGTGTTTTGTTCATTTAGTTATAGTTTCTCTATTGTGTTTCTATATGCATATATGACTGCTATGATTTGTCTGCTATTTCCGCTGCTACAATATTGGATTGAGTGTGTTAAAGGTAGATTTATTGACTTGAAGGAATGCCATGTTTATTTTCTAGAAATTATTTCCGTTAGCCTTTAGACTTTTCGTTTGGCTTATATGTACTCTATTTTCTTGATGTGTTAAGTGCCTGGTTATTTTATTGTGTTTACGTTTGTGTCATTAATGTGTTATGTGTTATTCATATCTGTTATGTGTTCTTTCGGATTTCTGTATATTTGTGCTTTCCCAGAATCCTCAGTGATTCATTATCCTCATTCCGTTGTGACTTTGTTATTCGTTTCTTTATTTCATTTTGTATTTCTGTTTTTGTTTAGTTTTGGTTTTGTTATATCTGTTCACTGGGCTTTGTAAGCTCAGCCGCATTTTCTTTTCCTGCGGTAGGTGTTAAGCATTCAAGATGAGCTTATGGGATAGCTGATCTGGGTTGAGAGTAGAGCTGAGAGCAAGATTTGAAAATAGGGATCTTAGATTTATTTTGATTATTAAGTTATTTATATTTTCTTTTGTAAATTTTGTAAAGGATTCCGCTATTGTATAGTACTTAAGGTTCTGATATGAAACCGTATTTTTGATATCTTTACCCTTGTCGGGTTGGGGTGTTACAGTTGGAATACCAACTTAAATCAGCATGCTGAGAAGAAGCTGAGAGGCCCAAGCGTCCAAGAGACGATGAAGATAAATATAAAAATAAAGAGCCTAAACGTCCAAAGAAAACTGGTGAATCATCCTCTATGCAACCTCCACCCCAAAGGACTCCAGCTCAACAACGATGAGGAATTCAATGAGCCCCAACAACAACCCACCTTTCTCGACAAAGTTAAGAAACCAGAATCCTCATCTAGGCCTATGAAAAAGAAGAAGAAGGCGCCCATGGCTGACGTCGTATCATGGCTAGATGAGGATGACACTGATGAATACGACTGGTTTTCTACACTTGTTAATTCTACTCCCTATCCATCTGAAGGTCAAGATCTAGTAGACGGTAGTACATTGGAGCATGCAAAGTTACTGCAAGAAAAATTCCGAGTAAAGAAGATGACGAAATCTGAGTGGAAACGAATCAAGAATGAAGCATTTCAACTACTAAAAGACAGCTCGGAAAGTGCCATCGAGGTTGAATACCATCTTGACAACATAGCAGGAGCCATGTCCAACAACATTGATTGGCTCAACCCTGAAGCAAACATCGACTTCTCCAGGAAAGACAATGCCCCTTACTACACCCACTGGTCTAAACCTCTACCAACGATTGGCCAACCAGATCAGCCTAAGATTCCATTTCGCTACTTCTTCAACAACGACTTGGAATTTCTTCTACCCGGCAGTGATGATTCAAGGAAATACGCTACATCACTGACACTTCCGTTCCCGGCAGCCATATACTCAAACTGCATAGCCATCGAGGAAAAGGCTACCCACATGTTTTCCAACAATGTGGAATTGTATGACCGTGATGCAATGTATGGGATTCACCATTGGCCGGAACGCCGACGAATCTACTACAGAAGCTGCCAGGTTCAGAAGTCTCAACATGAAGTGTTCAGTACTAAATCAATCGTTACTGTTAAGCATGTAGCTCTTTCGTCTAAATGGGACTACACTTTCCTCAAGAAAATTGTGGTCAAAAGACAAGACGAAAGAGACTATGAATTCTGTGAATCGGACTTTCAGAACTTGTCTCTCAGCGACATTGAAGATCTGTATCTTGCCAAAGTACAGGGACGCATGAGACAATTCTCGACTGAAATTCAATGCGAATACATCAAGTCCTTGCTCATATTCATCAGAAGCATAGTGATACAGGAACGTGTAGAAGATCTACAACTTGCTCTTGAGTCGTATCAGACCCGTGTCAACTTCACCAGACCTCAGCTAGAACTTCCCGACATCAACCAGCTTCCAAAATACACCCTCGTCAGCAAACCATTCGGAGTAATTTACCGTAGTGAGCTACAACGAAACTGCTTGATGGTGTGTAGAGATCTTTACACGTTTGGGGATCATACATTGAAGAAGGTTAGGGATGGCTTGGCTTATAGGTTGAAGGCGATATATGAAGGCATTGGGTCTCAAAAGCGATGGAACTCTCAGGAAAGACGGGATGTGCAGAGGATTATCACCAGGATTGATAAAAGGTTGTACAGAAGGGACCAGTTCAGAACACTGGAGAGCTTTGTAGGTGGTCGTCCCAGGATTTCTCTCACCGGCTATCAACGCCTTGATCGCATTCCTGGAAAGATTGATGGACTTCCTGGTACCCATTAAACTGCTTCTATTTCATATTAATTTGGATGTGTGATTTATTATGACTATGGCTTGTGCACACATAACAGTGTACAACCCGTTCTTGTAATGAAAGGACCCTGTGGTACGCATCAGTGCCACAATCCTTATAAAAGGAGCGAAAGCTTCTTACTTTTGAGTAAAACTTATAAAACGTTTCATTCTTCAAAGGTCTTGCTCAAAAGAACAAGTACTTCCCTTATGATTTCAAAACCTCAACAGTTTATATCACTTGTTGAGGGGGAGTATTTGAATTAAAACTTTGTTCACAAATTGTTCACAGTGGTCATCTTCCCATAAAACTCAAAATGGTCATATTTATTCTCAAACATTTCGTCAAAAATAACATTTATATGCCATTTTTTAGGGGGAGAAAATTTATGTGATAAGAAATATGTTGTGAATTGCTATTGAATTCTTGTGTGAAAAGACTTCAACCCATGAATTGACAAAATCTGAACAGTCATACATCGAAAAGATTTGTCTTCCAAGACTTATCCAAGTAGATCGTACCTTTCGAGAAACTCCTGATAGACATGAACTTTGACGGGTTTGACAACCTTTCGGGGTTGTCCACATCTTCAAGGTAGTTATTAGAGCTAGTTGTCACCTAAAAGCTGACAATGTATCTCTTTAACTATGCAACGTAACCGTGTCTCGCGGGGGATTGTCTATCTTGAGTCGATCAATTCAAAAAGTGCGCGGTCTTTCCTCAATTTGCAGATTTTTGTCAAAACTCATAAGCACATGTGGAGGGGGAGTATTTCTGAAAATCTAAAACTCTTGAAGTGTTCAAACATGTTTTTTCATTCACAAACACCTCGAGAGACTTTCATGAAAATGGTTTTATGGCAATGGAGTTATTAGGTGATTAAGGTTAGGAATAACCGTCCTATGATCCGCCAGAGCCGGAGTGATCTACCCAAGGACATCACAAATAGTTAGAAGTTAGAAGTTGTTAGGTTACTATTTTTACAAACACAAGTTATAAGAGAAGAGATAAAGGCGATTGAACAAGTATCAAGCACACATACACAATAAGAGAGGCACGGTTAGGCGTAGGTGAATGTGTGAAAAGAATAACTTGAACAACCAACCCTCAAATGAGGGTTTACAAGAGTTTATATAGGCAAGGAGCCAGGGCAACACTCCCTCTCCTTCCCTATTCCTTATTGGACTTGGATCAAGCTTATGGGCCTTCTACATAAGCTTGACCTTAAACAAACATAAATGCCATAATAAAGTTACCTATTACACATGAGATATAAATACTTGAAATACTGTTTAGGAGTGATTCCAACAATCTCCCCCTCAAGTATATATGAATGTAAACGGTGAAGGCGTTGATGTAATAGTAGCTGTGACGTCTTATGGCATTCTTCTTTCTTGTGAGAGGAATTGCCTTGATTCGAACAATCTCCCCAGTGTAGAGAGATAGTTATCTTCGAACGGTTTAGGCTTCGACGTCATCTTTAACTTTGTTCTTTGATCATTGTTCTTTGTGGTGAAAGTGATAGTATGTTGTTGTCTGCATCAGTCTGCCTCAGGTCTGCTTCGCTGCTCCAGTGTCTCCACGTCATTCTTCAACATGCTCACACGCTCTTTGACGGTGGAAATCAATACTGATGAAGTTCTTTAAGTCTTTGACTTTGTAGATTCTTTGATTTGATGAAGAATCATTCTGACGGTTGTGTTGCTTTAGAATAGGACTTCCATTAGTGTTGATGTTGGCGTGAGCATGAGAAGAATCAGCACGATCATCCCGCTCCGGAGCTTCCATAAGAAGAAAACATTTCAAACGGTTAGTAATAAGCAGGTTCCGGCACTTACAAGTTTGAACTTCGAGAGTGTTAACAGCATAGTGTGAAAACACAACTCTAATTCTTACAAAGGCCGTTCCTGAACTGGAGTCCCACAAGTGAGATAACGCGATGTACCGAAGTACATCTACAGTTCAGATGAGTCGCTGAGGTACACCGAAGCATCACCTCACGACTGTAGACCGTTTGAGACACACTCCGCTTAATCCACGGGGAGTTACCGAAGTGACCTGCTGTCAGGGCTGTTTGACGTTAACCCTGGCAGGAGTTTCCATTCAATCACTGAGGATCACAGATGTGAACCTCTCATAAATGTTCTCGACAGATTGCTAAGATCTGTGAAGGACTCGATATGAACCACTGATGATCTTATTTGTTGATCATCAAGTGATTAAATGTCAAGTGTTCCTAGGAGATCTTTTGATGAATCTCGTGGCTCTAGACTCAATAGTGCGTTTTGGTTTTCCTGAGCGGAGACTAGGGAGAAGGTCTCCTTTTTTCAATACCAGCGATCTCTAAGAGAAAGCCAATAGTTTATGTAGGGTTCCCAGTGAGAATGAAACAAGCTTCTGTTGAGAGAAACTTGAGTGGCTAAGAAGGTTTAGTGCATGCGTCACTGTGTCCATGACGACTTTTAATCTTCAATACTGGTGTCACTAAGTGACAACCAGTAGCATATGAATTGAACCCGGTGTCTGCCCTAAGTTGAATAATCTGGAGGGCTATTTCTTTTCACCCTTTACTTTACATTTCTTTTTGATTCTTCAACTCCTTCTTTCTCCGATTCTCATTTTCTCCTTTTTACAACCATTCCTAAGGACTTCTAACACTAACTAATGGTAGTGTCCTTGGGTAGATCCCTCCGGCTTTGGCGGATCATAGGACGGTTATTCCTAACCTTAGTCACCTTATAACTCCATGACTAACCTATGTTTGCCATTAAAACCACTGTATGTGAAAAATATCTCTCAAAGGGTTTGTAAATGAAAAACATGTTTGAACCACTGTGAGAGATAAGTTTTTGCATAAATACTCCCCCTCCACATGTGCTAAAGAGTTTTAATGGTTTAAATGCACAGTGAGGAAAGAGTGCGCACTTTTTGAATTGATCTACTAAAGATAGACAATCTCCCGCGAGACACGATTACGTTGAATAGTTAAAGAGTTACATTGTCAGTTTTTAGGTGACAACTAGCTCTAATAACTACCTTGAAGGTGTAGACAAACCTCGAAAGGTTGTCATACCCGTCAGAGTTCATGTCTACCAAGAGTATCTCGAATGGTACTTTCTACTTGGACAAGTCCTTTGCGAGACACGTTTACATCACTAAAGAACTAGCTTGAAATTATTACCCGTCCAGGACAAGTCTTTTCGAGTTACTAACAGTTTAGTACCGTCAATTCGTAGGTTAAGTCTGAGGTACACGGATTCATTTGCATTTTGCACAACATATTTCTTATCACACAATTTTCTCCCCCTCAAAAATGGCATATGTAAATGTTATTTTTGAACGGTTGAGAATAAATATGACCATTTCGAGTTTTGCGGGAAGAGTGACCACTGTGAACAATTTGTGAACAAAGTTTTAATTCAAATACTCCCCCTCAACTAGTGATATAAACGGTTGAGGTTGTAAAATCTTATGGGGAAGTACTTGTCTTTTTGAGCAAAACCTTGAAAAGTGAAAGGTTTGATAGGTTTTACTCAAAAATAAGAAGCTTTCGCTCTTTTTATAAGGATTGTGGCACTGAGGCGTACCACAGGGTCCTTTCTTGACAATTACGGGTTGTACACTGTTATGTGTGCACAAGCCATTCACATATAAAATCATACATCCAAAATTATATGAAGGAAACAATTCAAGGGGTACCAGGAAGTGCAGTGATATTCCCAGGAGTGCGCACAGGGCGTTGAAAGCCGATGATGTTTCTCCTGAGTCGACCACCAACATAGCTTTCCAATCGTCTGAACTGATCCCTTCTGAACAACCGTTCATCAATCATGGTTATGATGCGTCTCACATCCCTCCTTTCCTGAGAATTCCAGCGTTTAGGATTCCCAACTTTCAGGCGTATATCCTTCAATCTGTACGCCAATCCATCCCTAACCATCTTCAAGGTATGATCCCCGAATTTGTGGAGCTCACTACACGCCATTAAGCAGTTTCTTCGAAGTTCACTGTGGTAAACAACGCCGAAAGGTTTGCTGATGAGCGTGAGTTGTTTTAGCTGGTTGATGTCGGGAAGATCAAGCTGTGGTGGAGTGAAGTTTACACGTTTCTGATATGATTCAACAGCCATCTGGATATCTCCGACACGTTCTTTGATCACGATGCGTCTAATGAAGATGAGAACTGACTTGATAAATTCACGTTGAACTTCAGTCGAGAATTGTCTCATACGACCCTGTACTTTGGCAAGATACATGTCTTCGATGTCGTTGAGGGACAAGTTCTCAAAGTCAGCTTCGGAGAATCCATAGTCCTGTTCATCTTGTCGTTTGACTATGATATTCTTTAAGAATGTGTAGTCCCACTTAGACTTGAGATCAATGTGTTTGATGGCCACGATGTCCTTCGAGCTATACACTGCATGTTGAGACTTTTGAACCATGCAGCTTCTGTAGTAGATTCTTCGGCGTTCAGGCCAATGATGAATCCCATACAATGCATCTTGGTCGTATGCTTGCACGTTGTCAGAAAACAAGTGAGTTGCACGTTCCTCGATAGCTATGCAGTTAGAGTAAATGGCCGCTGGGAATGGAAGAGTCAATGATGTAGTGTATTTTCTCGAACCATCGCCACCATGGAGAAGAAATTCCAGGTCTTTGTTGAAGAAATATCGGAAGGGAATCCTTGGTTCGTCTGCTTGGCCAATGGTCGGTAGAGGTTTGGTCCAGTCGGTGTAGTATGGAGGGTTGTCCCTTTGTGTGAAGTCAATGTTTGCTTCCGGATTAAGCCAATCCATGTTGTTAGACATAGCTCGAGCGATGTTCTCAAGATGATATTCGACCTCAAGGGCGCTTTCAGAGCTGTCTTTCCATAGTTGAAAAGCTTCATTTTTGATTCGCTTCAACTCAGATTTTGTCATTTTCTTCACATGGAACTTTTCTTGCAATAGTTTTGCGTGCTCCAATGTAGAACCGTCTACCATTTCTTGACCTTCATCAGGGTAGGGAGTTTGATTGACAAGTGTGGAAAACCATTCAAACTCTTTGGTTTTATCGTCATCTAGCCATGTTACGACTCCGGGCTGAGTCGTCTGCTTCTTCTTTTTGGAAGGCTTTGATGATGATTCTGGTTTCTGCAGTTGTTTGGGTGAGGTGGGTTGTTGTCGGGGCTCAAGGACCTCTGCATCGTCACCACCCGTATACTCAAAGTAATCACCAGTTTTATGAGTCAGGGGTGGTAACTCGGAATCGTCCCGAGGTTTATCAGTAGAAGACCGAGGTGGAGGAGACTTTTGTTGAGAAGAAGTCCGTGGTGGAGGTTGTGGCATAGATGTAGATTTACCAGACTGCTTCTGACGTTTAGGTGCAGAGTCCTTATCCTTATCATCGTCATCTCTTGGCCGTTTGGGTTGATCGGCTGACTCCTTGCATGATGAACTGAGTTGAAAGGCAAGTAGACCTTCGAAAAATTTTGCTTCATCCGAAGTAAACGTTCCAGATCGCTTTGACATTTGCATCACTAGTTTAGCGATTAACTCAGATTCAGAGAGATCAGCTTCTTTGGCCATTGTATGTTTAACCAATGCGACGATGTTAGGGGTGAGTTGTCTGGAGAATACTTCTCTAGTCACACCGAGGACAGTGTCGAGAAGAAACTTGTGGGTTTGATCTCTTGCTGACTTCTCCAATTCCTTTTGGACTTTAGGAACGATATCCTGAAGGTACTTTTGAGTGTAACCTTCAATCATTTCATTCAGTTCCTCCTGACGATGACTTTTCATGAATTCCTGAATAGTCTTCCTATCTTTCCGCATCTTGTCATTCTCATCATGTCCTTCTTTCTAACTTGTTTGACCGCTTTCACAATTCTTGCATGTGTTTGAGAAATCCAAGATTTAGGTGGTTTCTTCACTGATTTGGATGATGATCTGGTTGACTTTGTTGATGGTGGTTGTGATGAGTGAGACGAAGAATCCGATGATGAGGAGACATGAGGAGACTTCATGTCCTTAGGAGTTTCTGAGGTTTTCTCCTTTGAGTGTGTTGGACTGTCTAGAAGAAACTTTGTATAATCATCCTCGTCATCTCTAGACTTTTCTTTCTCAGTTACCTGTTTCTCAAAATCATACACAATAGTGTCCTCCACAGGCTGTTGTTGTTGCAGAAGAGTGGTGGCACCAGATCCCTTATCGGGTCGATTAACCGCATCAGGATCTGGATAGGAGTGGGCAGCTCCACTTGATCCTCCGGGGCCACCCATTTGATCTTTAGCAAATTCTTCGGCCTTTTGAAGGTGTCTGACTTTGTGAAACTTCTTTCTGTATGCTTGATCCAATTGCTCTTCTTCATCTTCAGAGCTTTCATCCTGAGGTACAAGTGCAGGAGTCTTCCCTTTAATAGTTTGAGGACTTGGAGGTTTTGGTACTGAGGGATTTTCATCCTTTGCAGTTTCAGAGAATGTGATCTCTTCATCTGTGTCAGTATCCTCAGAGTCCTCGTCCCTGAGCTGTCTTTGCGGTTCAAGTGAAAGGATCGGAGTGGCTTCCTGAGAAGGAACTTTCTTCTTAGGGGTGGGTTTCCTCTTTGGAATAGGTTTCTTCTTTGGAACATTCCTTTGACTATCTGTACTTGTGACACTTCCAGCACTTCCTTTTCTGGTTCTCCTTACAGGTGTACCAGAAGATTTTTCGTCGAGATGACCAACTTTGCCTTGTCTGACGGCTTCCAGATACCTTTTGTACGATTCGAGCTTTCTGACATCTTCAGTTAGAAGGAAATCTGGCAGCACAGCACCTTGTTTCTTTGTAGACGTTTCCTTGATTCTGACAGATAGAATAGGTTCCGTCAACATGTCGTGATTGTCGGGGTCATTGAGCCTCTTGGGAATGTCAGGATGAAGTCCAAGTGCTCTCTGGATCAACAATTTAGTATATCTGATGTAAGGAATCTTTGAGCCAAGTTTGTTGAGAAATGACATCATGTCATCCCAAATCAGAGCTTCGATAGCGATGTGTTTCTTGTTGACCAATGCCCAGAATATTTGCAGTTCCATGAGCTTAGGGTGCTCATAGCCGCTGTCACGACCAGAAACAGACTTGGTGATGATCATGTAGAGTGTTCTCCAGGGTTGAGGAATACTCTTAAGCTCTACGTGAGAGTGCTTGTTGATTACTCCTGTACCCTCGTCATAACCGATATTGATTAAGAATTGGAGAGTGAGCTCTTCAGCAGGTGAGGCATATAGTTTGGTTGGATCGACTTCAGGAATTAGGAGAACAGCCCTTAAGTCTGCAGGTGTAATGGTGACTTGTTTGTGATTCAGAGTCACCGTCACAGCAGTTTGTCCTTTGACCCTTTCCATAGTGTTCCAGAACTGTTGGATGTAGATCTCAGGAACAGTTGCAGAGTGTGTAAGCATGTTCTGATATGGATGAGTCCTCAGAATGTCAATAGCAATTAAACACGAAGATTCAGAGCAAGTGAGGGTGTCAAAGTCAACACGGAGATTATTCTTTCCTATCTTCATTGGATAGCCATGAGGATAGATATCAGCAATGGAGAGAACTTCAGATGCATCCACATTTATTTGTTCAGCCATGTCGTAATCTGAAATAACATTAGCCAAAAGAACCAACATATCGAAAGACATAATGTTAGTCAACAGAAGGTCTAATTGTCTAGTTATTGAATGTACAGTGTCAATGATTGTTACGAGACCTAAGTCACTTGTATATTCAATAGTCCAATGAAGTCGTGAAATGTTTCGTGAGTTAGTTAACTTTAAGTTTTAAAGTTTATGTTATCACTTATTGTTCACAGCATATTAGACGATTAAGTTTATTAGTGACATTATTGGATTCGTGACGTTATGATTAGATTATTTACAAGTTTGTACACGTAACAAATCATCATGAAGGTCAATCCAGGGTTAAGCGTAGTTTTGGCAAAGTTATGCGTAGACAGGGATGATATATGCTTAGGTGTAAACTTACGCGTAAGAAATGTTACGCGTAGGAAAAGGAGACTTTATGCGTAGAGCTTATGCGTAGGCATATATTAACCTTACGCGTAAGGCTACTCGTAAGAGTTGACCTTATGCGTAGAGGTCACTGTTTACACATATCCTTCACAGGATACGCATAGTCCATTGTAGAACCTTATGCGTAGAAGCTACGCGTAAGACTAGTCTTACGCATAACAAGCTACGCGTAAGGTGATCCTTATGCGTAGAGAGTCTAATGACCTTGATTCTGAGTGTTAAGCGTAGCAAATCCTGAAATAAATCCATCAAATCATCAACATTAACACAAACCTTCATTTTATCAACAAAAAATGGCATGAATCATTCATAAACCAGTTACGCGTAGAAAGTCATACGCGTAGGTCAAAACCCTAAGGGTTATGACTTACGCGTAAGTTTTCTAACCATGGGATTTGCATCAAACAGATTCTGGTAGTTCTAACATGTTGTATGAGCATATAGACCAAGTTATAACATCTAACTCATGGTGAATCAAAATACCCAAACTTATGAACCTTAAACCCTAATTCTAAATTCTGAATAAATCAGTGTTTCTGGGTAGTTATAGAGCAAGGATATAATCAATTCAACATCATATAAGCATAATCCAACAATCTTTTAGACCAAAACACATTACATTTGGAAACACCCAAATCGACACATAAACCCTAATTTTCAAAAATCGTAGATTCGTGATTCTGGGTGTGGTATGAGCATAGAAATGATATCATAGATGTTGTTACAACATTTTGATACAATCCTTTTAACCATAAACACACAAATATGATTGTGTGTTCATATACTTACGCGTAGAACACACAAATCAATATATCACATGTTTTAACCGTTGGATTTATGAAAGATTTAAAACCATTGTTTAAAAACATGATCCAAACACAGAAACACTTACAGATTGATAATCGAAAGCACGGATTTGTAAAACGATTATGGATCGTGGATGATATTAGGTGAAATATTTAACGTGATGAAAATAAATGTGGTGGGTGGAGTATTTTGTATAAAATAACTTTAAGGTTTTGACAGTTTTAGTCCCTCCACCTTTTCCTTTTTCACACAAAGCATTTTTAACATCCATTTTTGGTTGCCAAATGAAGATTTTAGGAAAGAAACTTGACGACACTCCCCCTTGACTTGAGAAAATAATGAAAGGTTGTTAATTAAAGTCCAAGGAGTGTCTTTGAATCAGAAAGTGTACCACCATTTGTAAAAAAAATCAACCGAGATAGGATAACATGCAAGTACACAAATGTTTTGAAACAATTAATAGCTTATTTTCTCCCCCTCAACACTTGATCGGAAAAATACTGAATTTTGAAAGATAAAAGTGTTGACGGAAGAAATGTACTTGCCATGTTGAAAGAAAGGTAGATTAGGAGAATATTTTTGTTGTTTTATAGGATTTTATATTTTTGTATTTTGTTTTTGAAAATTTATTTACAAAAGATGTTTTGGTGTTTGACAGGTTTTTAAGACTGTTTTAAGAGGTCATCCAATTCCTCTTGAGTCAAACACCTCATACCAATTCGGTGGACCAACTCATTAAACCTAGCGGGAGGCAAGGCTTTGGTGAGCAAATCTGCCAATTGGTATTCAGTACCCACAAAGTATAATTCAACGGTACCCTGTTCCACGTGGTCCTTGATGAAATGATAGCGTAGATCGATGTGCTTTGATTTCGAGTGCTGAACTGAGTTGCACGAGATTGCAATGGCACTCCGATTATCGCAGTACATCGGGATTCTGTCAAATACATAACCATAGTCTTTGAGTTGTGTTCTCATCCAAATGACTTGAGCACAACACGCGGACATGGCTACATATTCTGCTTCGGTTGATGACAGCGATGTACAATCTTGTTTCTTTGATTGCCAAGACACTAGTTTATCACCAAGAAATTGTAGAGCTCCTGAAGTACTTTTCCTTGAGTCTAAGCATCCTGCGTGGTCAGCGTCTGAAAAAGCGATTAGTTCAAAACCAGAATCCTTCGGATACCAGATCCCCAAGTTAATGGTTCCCTTGATGTATCGGAGGATTCTTTTAGCCTCAGAGAGGTGGGTTTCAGTTGGTCGCGACTGATAACGGGAGCATAGATAAACGGCAAAGACAATATCAGGTCTGCTAGCTGTTAGATACATGAGGGACCCAATAATACTTCGGTATTTGGTGGGGTCAACTAATTTCCCATGTAAATCAGCATCTAGCTTCTTGGTATGAGTCATTGGTGTGGCATAAGTATCACAGGTTTTCATTCCAAATTTGTTTAACAATTCAAGGGCATATTTGGACTGACTCAGAAAAATACCACGGGGTGATTGATGAACTTGCAGTCCTAGAAAGAACGTGAGTTCACCCATCATGGACATTTCAAAATTTTTCTTCATTAGTTTTGCAAAAGCGATTGAAAACTTTTTATGTGTAGACCCAAAAATGATGTCATCCACGTAAATTTGAACAATTAAGATATGTGCCCCGTGATATTGTATAAAAAGAGTTGGGTCAACCGAGCCTTTGGTGAAATTGTTGGCAATGAGGAAGGATGATAGCTTATCGTACCATGCCCGAGGGGCTTGTTTGAGACCATAAAGAGCTTTGTTCAGTTTGTAGACATGGTTCGGGAACTCAGGATCAACGAATCCATCTGGTTGGCTGACATAGACCGTTTCTTTAAGTTGCCCATTGAGAAACGCCGTTTTGACATCCATCTGATAGACCGTCATGTTCATATGAGCTGCGAACGCGAGAAATATCCGAACAGCCTCAAGACGAGCAACCGGAGCAAAAGATTCTTCAAAGTCTATTCCCTCTTCCTGACGATAACCCTTAGCAACTAGCCGTGACTTGTTTCGGATGACATTCCCTTCAGCATCCAATTTGTTTTTCCAAATCCATTTTAGACCAATGACGTAGATTCCTGTTGGTCTTTCAACCAGTTCCCATACTTCAAGAAGTTTGAATTGGTTGAGTTCTTCTTGCATGGATTCAATCCAGTTGTCTTTTGTCATTGCATCTTTAATGTTTTTAGGTTCAGATTGGCAGACAGTGAGTGCATAAATGCAATGTTCACCGTCTGAGTGAAGACGTTGTCTCGTAACGACTGGTTGATTTGGGTTGCCAATAATGTTAGCCAGAGGATGGTCTTTTGTCCATCTATGTGTAGAGGGTTGATGTTGGTATACATTGTGCAGATTCTGAGGATTCAAATGGTTTGTTGAAGATTCCGCGACATCAGGTGCAGCAGTCTCATTGGCAAACAGGTTGAAGAACGCATTTGGATCAAAATCTGCAGGTGGGGGTACTTCATTCAGAATATCATCAGCTGGTTCATCATTGTTGGAGGCGGTATGTTCAACTGTTGTGTTGGAGTCAATTGGTGTAGGTGCATCTTCAACAGTAGTTGTTGTAGCAGGTGTATCAGGTATATGAATGTTATCAGGTTGTGCAGCGGAAACAACGGATACACCAGGAGCACGTTCATCAATATCATCACAGAACAGAGGAGCAAATAACCTTTCCATTTGTTGACGAGTTAGCTGAGGGCTTTCTTCAGCTGATGATGGGGGTTGAGGGAAGTTTAAACGGTTGTGACCGGGTTATAAGCTGTTATACTCAGAAGCCATTTCCGTGAGTTCATCGAAATGAGCATGAATCCTTTCCATTACCTCCTTAGTTCGACGATTCCAGATTCGGAAACCTTTAGAATTGTTACAGTATCCAATATCAGCTTTGGCTTTGAGCTTTCCAAAATCATCACGATCATTATTCGGATAGCAAACGGATCCAAATACATGAAAGTGTTTGAGGTTCGGTTTATAGTTGTGGACAAGCTCGAAAGGTGTTTTGTTGTGGCGTTTTGTAATCATAGAACGGTTTTGAGTATAGCATGCAGTAGATACAGCTTCTGCCCATAAGTAATCTGGAAGTTTAGCATTGATTAACATTGTTCTTGCAGCTTCCACTAACGTTCGGTTTCGTCTTTCAACAACTCCGTTTTGTTCAGGTGTCCGTGCAATAGATGTTTGATGCTGAATTCCCACTTTCTCATAAAATTCACGAAGGGTTTTGTTAACAAATTCAGTTCCTTTGTCTGTCCGAATAATCCTGACGGTGTTGCGGAGCTGAACCTGTATCTTTGTGAGAAAGGTGATGATCATTTGTGGAGCTTGGTCTTTGCTACGAAGAAAGTAGACCCAAGTCCATCGTGAGTAGTCATCAACAATTACTAAGATGTAGCATTTGCCATTGATCGTTTGCACGCGCATCGGGCCACACAAATCCATGTGAAGAAGATGAAGCACATGCTGAGAGCTGTGTTCCACCTTTGAAGGAAAATGAGCACGTGTGCTTTTCCCTTGTTCACAGGCTGAGCAGAGGTGATCTTTTGAATACCGGAATCGTGGGAGTCCGTCAACAAGTTTGTGTCGAGCAAGGTTGGTGATGGTTTGAAAGTTTAGATGTGAGAGACGACGGTGCCATAGCCAGGATTTTGTAGATGTTGCCTTTGAAAGTAAGCAAATGGGAGAGGAAGCAACCATGTCTTGCATAGAGATAGTGTAGAGACTAGAATTACGCGAGCCAGACATAAGGTCATTTCCTTGTAGATCACGAATGAAACAAGTTTTCTCCCTGAAAGCAACCTCCAAATCTCCATCACAAAATTGACCTACTGAAAACAGATTGTGACCGAGGCCTTCCACATAGTAAACCCTGCTGATTTCGATGTTCCCATTAACATAATCTCCGTAGCCCATGATGGCTGCGAAGTGATCGTTCCCGAATCTGACAGTGCCAATGAACTTTGCAATAAAGTTTGATAACAGTTTAAGGTTGCCTGTCATGTGTCGGGAACATCCGCTATCAACAATCCAGAGAATGATCTGTATCACTTGCATTACACACAGACGACACAGATGGAATAGAAGTAGATGTGGAACCCGAAATGTTAGAGGGTTCCGAAGCAGGTATATTAGACATACACACATTGAGAATTTTAGGCATCCACTTAAATCCTAGTGTGTTATGTATCCATTTCTGCCATATGTAACTACTCTTTGCTTTAGTCTTAGTGAAAGCACTAGGTGGTACTACATTCTTAGGAGGTGAAGCGGTAGCTACTGTGATAGCAATGGTTGCCTTATAATCTAAAGAAGGTGGTTTACCAAGCACAGACTTAGAATGATTAGTGGGCTTAGAGGTATTCCGATTCTTAGGATTCCGTAATCTAGAGATTATAGCTTTAGCAACACATTTGTCATGACAATCAGAATTCATACTCTTTCGACAAATAACACAAGGTGCATCAGACTGAATATCAAAAGTACTTAACGGTTTAGCATTCGTTACATCACTATTTATATTACATTTGCCAGACGTAACATCTATAGTGGAAGCAACATGAATTTTATTCAGAGTCCTAGGGTGTTCTTCTACTTTAGCATTCCTTATTGATCTTTTCTTAGGTCGCAACTTCCTATTCTTCGATTGAGTGCTCCTAGGCTGTGAAGTGCGGACGTTTGGAAAAGATGCAACTATTCCTGTTTCAGTAGAGGGAAACACATTAGCAACTTGTGATTTGGCAGTGGGAATTCTAGGTTCACGATTACTAAGTGTGACTGGTGCTAATCTCTTAATCACAGTAGGCGGAAGTTGTTCATATTTTCCTAACATTTCCCGTAACTTAGAGATGGTGTGAATCAGATCTTGATTTTCAGAACGAATATTACCAGCAAAATTCATGACTTCTCTAGTGTGAGCAAGATAGTGATCAAGTTCATTTGATGCTTCATCTCGAGTCTTTTTGAGTAAATCAAATATGACACCATATTCCTGTTTAACTTTTAAAAGTTCTTGTTCATATTTTGAGATTTGACTTTTCAAAGACACGTTTTGATCATCCAGTTGCTCAATTTGAGGATCAGAAGATTTTGCACTCATTTGAGCGATTTTCTTTTGAAAACTAAGTTGATGGTTGTGAATATCTTTTTCACACCAATGAAGACGAAGTTTTACATTGTAAATTTCTGTGTGTAATCGTTTATTTTCAGCTGTTAAAGACTCGATCTGAAGCACATTATCGGTTTTCTCAACAGTTACAACAGTTTCAACAATATCAGCAGAGATATAATCAGATGCAAATGGCAAGGCATGAAGTAACACAACATTATGGATATCAGCACAGATAACATCTTCCAAGAGTCGATCAACATCTTTTCTCAATAGTTTCTTTTTGCGTTTTGTGTTCGAAATAGATGTTTCTGTTTTCTCGAAAACGTTTTTCATTACCCCAAGTTCCTTATGAAAATCCTTTTCCCAGGCAATTGCACAACTTTTCATGTTTTTAACATTAGGTAAAAGATTTTTCTGAAAGATGCCTCGTTGTTCTCACGCCAGAGGCGATTGAAAATGTTCAACTTTGATTTCAGATCGATATTCTATCTCATGTTGTAAAATTTTGAGGTCAGCCATGAAAATGTCAAAATATCGAAGGATTTTTCGATTTTCAGGTTTTGAGTTTACTTCACTAATGGAAGGTAAAGGACCATAAGTTTGTGTAAATGCTGTTTTGGGATTAACATTAGAAGACTCAGGTGTTGTGATGATAACCCTTGGTGTGTTAGAAGAATCCGTTGGTGTGACGAAAGTGACCGCGTTTTTATAATTAAAAGGTTTGTTGTAAACAACATTTTTTAATTTTGATCGACTCTCGTCTTCTGCATCTAATTCCTCTTGACGATGATATTCAACAACACTCATGACAGTATTATCAATTTTTTATTTTGCACTGGAAACTTCAGGAGTTGGTTTGAATGTTTTTAGTGAAAGCTTAGGTTTGTAATCAGCTAGATTTTTTCCATATCCATTTGGATTGGGTTTTAAGGTAAACTTTTCAATAGCTGTTACTGATTCACCATGTTTGTAAACAACAGTTGTAAACTCTTTAAGTTTGTTTTGCAAACCGAGAATTTCTGCAAGAAGGTCATCTACCCGATTCGTTGAATGCTTTTTGTATGCGGAGAACTGTTTTTGACAATTTAACAACTCAGCCTTAGCTTTTTGATTTTCCAAGGTGAGAGCGTTAATTTGCTTTTTATGTTCATGTTTCAGTTGTTCTAATTCGGACAACAAAGCATTCTTCGAGGCGGCTAGATCACGCATCTGTCTCTCTAAATATTTTTCGTTTTGATGAGATTTTGCAAAAGCGGCTTCAAAACCTTTTTCACGGTTTTCTTGAGTTTTGAAAAAGTTGAGTTGCATTTGTAAACATTCAAAATCCTTGGTTAACAGTGCATTTTTACTTTTTAAGGATTGATTTAATGCATAGCATTCCTCCATTTTGATTTTATGGTCTTGAATTAACCGAGCAAAATCCGGATGAGGCAACAGATCATCTTGTTCAACGTGAGTCTCAACATGATCATTCTTTAGATCCTCAAGTACGACCACGGAGTCAATTTGATTATCAAAGGAGACCATAAGGTCATCTTGATCGTCAAATGTAACTACAGGGTTAACTTGAAAATCATCAGAAGAAGATGTAGAAGACTCATTTTGAACAGTCTGATCCGTGCCGGATTCAGATATTGGCGGAGATATTAGTTCAGATATGATGATAGTTTGTTCGGGTACCTGAGACAAGCCATCAGTGTCATACACTGGGACTGTATCACTCATGTGCAGCTCATGCATATTAGCCATCAACATAACAGCTGCATTCGCCTGCAAGTCCTCCATATCATCATCTGAGTCTGCATCTGCCATAAAGCTCTGTTCTTTGTCTGTAAGAGATCCACCAGCTTCATCCTTAAGAGCCAAAAGTAAGGCCACTTTGAAATAAGCACTGCCCCTAGTCCTTGGCTTTGGGCATGCCTTAGCCAGGTGTCCCTTCTCATTGCAGTTGTAGCATCTAAGACCATTTAATCGATTATGAGCATTTCCCTGTTCCACCACTTGAGCTCTGTTGTTATTCCTTCCCACAGCATTAAACCCTTGACCACCGCCCATCTGACGACCATAATCACGATTCTGAACTTCAACACGTCCATTGTTCACAACAGCTTGAGTCCGTGTGTTAGATGAGGAACGAATACGATTGTTGGATTTGTTGGTGTAACGGCCAAAAGCATTAGCAATCATCACAAATCCTTGTTGCAATGCTTCGAACGGATCTGTTTCCTCAGTCGCTTCACTGACATATGCTTGAGCATTGTTGCTGTATGGAACCAATTGATTTTGTTGAGGTTGTGACTGTGAAGGTGTGTTTGAAGCAATTGGTTGAGTTACTGGTTAAGAGGGATAATTTTGTTGAGCATACAAGGCAAGTTGTTGATTGTCCGGTTGTGATTGTTTAGCAATTTGAGCACGGAGAATCCTTTCCCGATCAACATCCTTTTCATGAGGCTTCAAGTAATCGTACAACAATCCATAGGTAGAATGATGCATGTTCTTCGCTTGACGGAGAAAAATGACATACTTCTCCCATTCTGGACCAAGACTACTCAGGAACTTAGTATTCACTGCAATTCTTGGCATGATGATGTTGTGTTTATCCAAATCATTGATGATATCTGAAAATCGATGATGATAGGACTCTAGTTTCTCTCCAGGTTCAATCATGAAGTGTTCATAAGCCAAGTAAATTTTGGATTCCAAATCCTCCTGATTGAGTACAGATCCTTCCATAAGAAGACGAATATGATCCCACATTTTTTGTGCAGTCTTTTGAGCATCAACACTACGAAGAATTGGGTTTGGTAATCCTAAGAGGATGTATTCCATTGCAAGTTCATCAGCTTCATAGTGTAGAAGTTCGGTAGGATTTAAATCTGCAACAGTAGCAATGTTGGTTTGTTCATCTCTTGGTGGAACAGCAGTAGGATCTCCGGGTACAATGACAGTAGGCATCTCAAATGGACCTTCCAAGATAACCTTCTTTAAGAACTTTCCATGTGGCTTCTTTAGATCACAAAACCTAAACAACCTTATCACCCATTGATCGTAGTTTCCTGGAGTGAGCATTGGAGGTCTATCAAGTGATCCAGCTTCATGAATTGATTGTTGGCTGCTTAAAGCTTCACACATCTTTGCAAACCAAGTGGGTTCCTTCATAGTGCTTCGTGATGGATGTTGATTGAAATCGTTTGTGTAGGGTAGAGCTTGAAGAGTTGGTGGTGGTTGAACCATTTGTGGTTGTGGAATTGCACCAAGTTGTGGAGTATGTTGCTGATTAAATTGTTGTTGATAAATGGCTTGTTGTTGATTCCATTGTTGATGTTGTGGAGTTAATTGTTGTTGTTGTTGATGATTATAAGTGTGAGGGAAATAGTTAGAGTATGGTGGTTGAGACATGATGATAAACTTGTGTGGTAAAGATGGATCTTTGTAGTCGAATGAACCTTTGTTGATGAAGTATCCTTAGGCGTAGAAAAGACAAGAACCAAGTAGCACTTATGCGTAAAAACACCAAAAGTTACGCGTAACAATGAGGAGTTACGCGTAGGTTTTAGCTTACGCGTAAGTAGGGAAAACACTAAAGTTAAGCTTAGACAAAAGTTAGGCGTAGAAACGTAGGCGTAGGATTACCTTATGCGTAGACCGTAGTTTACGCGTAAAGTGAATCTTATGCGTAGGTATTCTACGCGTAAGCTTATGCTTATGCGTAATTTTAGGGTTTTTGCCCAAATGATCTTTTACACTTCACAGTGCAAAAGATATCCAAAGTCGACGTATTTTCAGACTTATCCAAGTAAGAAAACACGGATTAAACCAGAAAATTGAAGATCAAACCAAGGAACAATCTTACGCGTAATTTTAGGGTTTTGATATGCGTAGGATTACTCGTAACTTTGATTCTGCCCAAATGTGTTTCTAAACCAGTTTTTTGTTATGGAATAGCTTCAATTGTACCAAAAGAGCACAAAAGTGTGAATTTTGATGTACCAAAACTGCTAAACAGGTTACGCGTAGAACGACACCCACGAACAAAAACTAGCTTAAAAACGTAAATCCACGCGTAAAGTTTGAAACTTTTTGACAAAAACAAGTATTTTAACACCTCAAAACATTGAAAGTACAAGAATCTTGGATTAAAAAGTGTAAAAAACGAGTTTTTAAGATAACCAAAGAATGCGTTATCTCTACGCGTAAGATCCAAAACCAAAACTTCAAAAACAAACGAGTACACCCAACTATTTGGCGATTGATACCACTGTTAGGTCACTATTTTTACAAACACAAGTTATAAGAGAAGAGATAAAGGCGATTGAACAAGTATCAAGCACACATACACAATAAGAGAGGCACGGTTAGGCGTAGGTGAATGTGTGAAAAGAATAACTTGAACAACCAACCCTCAAATGAGGGTTTACAAGAGTTTATATAGGCAAGGAGCTAGGGCAACACTCCCTCTCCTTCCCTATTCCTTATTGGACTTGGATCAAGCTTATGGGCCTTCTACATAAGCTTGACCTTAAACAAACATAAAGGCCATAATAAAGCTACCTATTACACATGAGATATAAATACTTGAAATACTGTTTAGGAGTGATTCCAACAGAAGTCCTTAGGTATGATTATAAAAAGGAGAATATGAGAATTGGAGAAAGAAGGAGTTGAAGAATTAAAAAGAAATGCAAAGAAAAGGGTGAAACGAAATAACCCTCCAAATTATTCAACTTAGGGCAGACACCGGGTTCAATTCATATGCTACTGGTTGTCACTTGATGACACCGGTATTGAAGATTAAAAGTCGTCATGGACCTAGTGACGCATGCACTAAACCTTCTTAGCCACTCAATTTTCTCCCAAAAGAAGCTTGTTTCATTCTCACAGGGAACCCTACGTAAACTATCGGTTTTCTCTTAGAGATTGCTGGTATTGAAGAAGGAGACCCTCTCCCTAGTCTCCGCTCAGGAAAACCAAAACGCACTATTGAGTCGAGAGCCACGAGATTCATCAAAAGATCTCTTAGGTACACTTGACACTTCATCACTTGTTGTTCAACAATAAGAACATTAGTGGTACGTTATCGAGTCCTTCACAGATTTTAGCAATCTGTCGAGAACATTTATGAGAGGTTCACAATTGTGATCCTCAGTGATTGAATGGAAACTCCTGCCATGGTCAACATCTAACAGCCCTGATAGCAGGTCACTTCGGTAGCTCCCCGCGGATTACGCTTAGTGTGTCTCAAACGGTCTACAGTCGTAAGGTGATGCTTCGGTGTACCTCAGCGACTCATCTGAACTGTAGGTGTACTTCGGTACATCGTGTTATCTCACTTGTGGGACTCCAGTTCATGAACGGCCTTTGTGAGAATTAGAGTTGTGTTTTCGCACTATGTTGTTGACACTCTTGAAGTTCAAACTTGTAAGTGCCGGAATCCGCTTATTACTAACCTTTCTTTTGTTTTCTTCTTATGGAAGCTCTGGAGCGGACTGATCGTGCAGACTCTTCACATGCTCATGCCAACATCATCACTAATGGAAGTTCTATCGAAAGGCAACACAAAAGTCAGAATGATTCTTCGTCAAGTCAAAGAATCTACAAAGTTTAAAGACTTAAAGAACTTCATCAGTACTGAAATCCAACGTCAAAGAGCGTGTGAGCATGTTGAAGAATGACGTGGAGACACTGGAGCAGCGAAGCAGACCTGAGGCAGACTTGATGCTGACAACAACAACATACTATCACTACCATCACAAAGAACAATGATCTAAGAACAAAGATAAAGATGACGTCAAAACAGAACTGTTTAAAGAAAACAATTTCTCTACACTGGGGAGATTGTTCAAATCAAGGCAATTCTTCTCACAAGAAAGAAGAATGTCAGAAGACGTCAAAGCTACTATTACATCAGCACCTTCACCGTTTACATTCATTCATCACCAACACTTAGGGGGAGATTGTTGGAATCACTCCTAAACCTAATTCAAGAGTTAGTGATTCATATATAACAGTTAGCTTAATTATGGCCTTTATGTTAGTTATTTGGTCAGGATTATGTAGAAGGCCCATAAGCCTAGGCCCAAGTCCACTAAGGAAAGGAAGGGACTAGGAGTGTTACCCTAGCTCCCTCTCCTATAAATACCTTGTAATAACCCTCACTTGAGGGTTGGTTGTTCAATTCACACTTTCACCTTTACGCATAATCTTTCACATAGTCATATCGTGTGTGTTTGTGTGGTTTGTTCATCCGATCTCTTCTCTATCTCTTCTCTTGATGCTTGTGTTACATATATGGTGACCTAACATTAGTCTTGCGACGGCGTCACCTTATGCTTGTGACGCCGTCCTCTTCAGCCTCTGACGCCGTCTAGATCAAATCTAGGCCGTCTGACTTACGACGACCTACTCTTTTAAAGCCTGACACCCTCACTTGAAAATAAGCAATTTGGCTACTGTATTGTCACAACATGTGCTCTGAAGGCGTCGCAGATAACACCTGACGCCGTCCCCTTGTGTTTCAGTAGCTTGAGCGTCTTGATTCTTGACTTTGGCCATTTTCTTCATATATCCGCGCCTTTTCGTCCAAATAAGTGGCATTCTAGCAATTTTCCTTCAAGAGACCTAACAAGTGAAAAGGAACGATATTAAGTAATAACGGATACAAAAGTGATCAAATAAGGGCTTAAACGACACCTTAAAAAGATACATTTTAAAACCTTATCACTGTATCAAAGATCTTGTATTTGATATTTCGCATATTTGTTGTGCAATAGTCATGTTAGTTTGGTCCACCGTGTTACGGACTCGGTATTTAGCTTTGTACCAGAAAAAGGTGTGAGCAACGTTGTGAAGGCTTCTCCGCCAGGTTGAAGGAGTTTGTTGACATAGTGATTGAACTCTCGAGTAGGTGACTCGGGGAGTGGAGTATGGCAAGGAAGGTGTCCTTGTAGTCGAACCACTATAAATCGGTTGTGTCATTTCTATCCCTTGCTTTACTTTATTTACTTGCTTTATCATTAGATCTATACTTTTTCTACATCCATACGATTTCACATAATATAGAATCTAAAGTTTTTGAAACTAACTTAAAATCGACAAAACTATTCAACCCCCTCCCCTTCTAGTTTTCCACAAAGTCCTTTTTTCCTTTTAAGCCTTTAAGCCTGATTAGCTTTTTACCAGCTTATTTAAAAAGTTTTTTACAAGTTTTCTATTTTTCCCTTAATCTATATCTGAAAATGTACTTTTCATGAATTTTTGGTATTTTTCTATTTAGTTTAGATATTTTTAATAATTAGTTTTTACCTTATTAGTTTTTAATTCATAATAATTATTTAAAAAGTCAAAAAAATATTCCGCGTTGTCCTAAAATTTAATTTTTTCAAATAGGACTTAGGAAAATTAGATTTGCATTCGTAGGGTTTAAATTGCATTATTTGGTTTTAAATCACGTTTTTAATAATCTCGTAGATGCGTTTTTAGGATTAGATTGCGTTTTAAGATAATTGTGCTTTACGTTATTGTTTTTTATGCTTATTAAGTTTATTTTTAGTTTATGTTTCGTATTCGTAATGTAAAACCCCATTATTCGCCCTTTTTCCCCATTCGAAATCACGTAAACGGAACGAGAGTTATTAAAATCCATTCATCCTGCGCTAGGAACGATCCGGGGACTCAAACCTAACCGTTTGAGTTTCTTTGAGAAATACTATACTAAATTGAGAAATCAGTTTTTGGCGCCGCTGCCGGGGAAGCCTTGAAGTGAGTTTTCATTCCGTTTTGATCGCGTTTTTTTGAAGATCCTTCCTCGAGAAGTTACCGTTTGATTTTTGTACATATTTCTTTTATAAAAACCCAAAAAAATTTATAAAAACCAAAACACTTTTCCTAAAGTGTTTAAAACACCAAAAAAATTATAAAACAACAAAAAAAAATCGAAACGTCAATTATTACGTTTGCTCACCTCTATAGTACAACCTATACACGGGGTTTAAGGAAGGTCTTGATATTAAATTGCTGACCGAAGAGAGATCCACTCTTCTCTCCCGCGACGCTATGAGTACTTTAAAGAGCTACCGAGAACCGGTTGACGGGACGATTACGAAAAATATTGTTTTTTCAAAAGTTTTCATAAAAATAAAAAACCCAAAAATATTTTCCTTTTCAAAATTTATTTGTCCTTTTATGTTTGCTTTTATAAAAACCCAAAAATACTCTTCGTTATCCTCTTGAATGTTTAATTCTTATCTTCTCACCCTCTAATTTGTTTAATTCTTCACAATGCTCGATTATTCACCGTATGATCCCCATGATCCTCGGACCATGGAGGATTTCTATCGTCCATCACTTATCGGTCGAGGAGGACCGATGGCTCCGATATCCATTCCGAAACCAAATTTAGATTGAAAAATCACATGGTTCGTCTTCTTCGACAAAATTGCCAATTCCATGGATTTCACGATGAAAATGCAAATGAACACTTGGATAAATTCTTATTTATCACTCAATCCATTAAACAAAATGGCGTTTCTCAAGATAACATCCGATTGATTCTCTTTTCATTCTCTTTAACCCACGAAGCAGAATATTGGTTTTATACCGTTGAAAAACATTCAATTCATACTTGGGAAGAGATGTTTCACAAGTTTCTTTCAAAATACTTTCCATATTCGAAAACGATGCAACTAAGGAAAGAAATTCTTAATTTCCAGCAATTACCCGAGGAATCCGTATTTGAAGCTTAGGAAAGATTCAAAACATTATTGTAGAAATGTCCCGATCATCGAATTTTGCTTATTGATCAAATCCTAACCTTTTATCATTGTATCACTACGATTGATCGAGAAAAAATCATGTTGGCAGCCGGTGGAAATCTCATGCGAAAGACTCCTCAAGAAGCTTACGATATAATTTAGAATTTAACACAACATCATTATCAGTGGGATGCTGAAGTTCCTTACGATTCTACCACTTTGTTGAGTGATCATTATTCCGGGAAAATTTCCGTTATGAGTGCATAAATTGACGTTTATGGCAAGCAAGAAAGATATACCAGTCACCATTATCAACAAAGACCAAGTTATTCACCCACCTTTTACTATTTCGACTCTGACGAAAGTGATGATGATGAACCATTTGAAGAAGAGAACTTAAAGATCGATCCGCTTATTAACGAACCTTCGGATACCTTGTTAATGGGGGACAAGGAAGTCAAATTCATTCTTCTTGAGAATATTGATGACCTTGTTCCAATCCTAAGGGTATCTGAGACACCTTTCGATTCGATTTCAGAAACTTTCAAAATGACCTTCACAAATCCTTTGTTTGTCTTCGATTCAGAATGTACTCTCAATTTTGACAATCAAATCTTTGATGAGGAAAGTGATGAGTCTGACATGGAGATCGTAATGGAAAAGGTGCAAATTCCTAGTTCACAAAGTACCGCACAAATCCCACCTCCGTTTATCTCGATTGAAGAAGTTAAAGAAGTAGAGCTGTCTAATGAAAATCCTCCGAGCTCAAGGGTTCGTCTCTCGAGGAGTTCGCCGATGAACTCGCTCGCATCGATCCTCTTCCACCGGGAAGTGAGGACGACCACTTTGATTTTGAAGCCGATTCAAGAAAGATTGAAAGTTTGTTGAATAAAGATCTGTTAAATGAGCCGCCACGAAAGATTAATGATGATTATCTTGAGGAGTTCTCCGGTGAACTCTCTCATATCATATCTCCTTCGGAGTATGATCATTTCTATTTCGATCTTGAAGAAGATTTTAGTTTGGGGGAAGAAAAGCTCTATCCGAGAAGTTTCCTTATTAATGACATCATCCCACCTCTTCCTCCCGAGGTTTTTGTTAAAAATCACCCTATGAGCTTAAATAATCAAATTTAAATTAAGGATAATAGGAAATATCCTTTTGAGGACGAGGAATGGATTCTAATTGTTGTCAAAATATTTATTCCATTCCTCACTTATAATATGATTTCCCCTCTTCTTCACTCTTGCGGGAGTGAGGATACCATCTTTGACCCCGGTATCATCGTTTAGAGTTTTTTTTATTGGACTGTGGGTATCTCGTCGGGGTAGAACTTTCTTATGTTTCAATGTTTATCCAAACCTCTTGAACGAAAGACCAATGGAGATTATCTTTTCCACTTGCTTCCCCAAGGATAAATGAATTCGAGGACGAGTTAGGCTAGCGACTCGTTAACCTAAAACATTAGCGATTCGTGGGAGGCACCCCATGCTTATCCTTCTATCTTCTTACTATTTTCTTTCTAATAAGTTACATGAGGAGGTTAGCCTCTTTGATTTCTCGTGTTTGGTTGTATGTGATGTTTATGTTCAGGATTTCTCGATATATGAAGACTCTCGTGCTCGAAGTTTCGTCTTTTCTCTACTCGAGTTTCATGTTTCGTTGCTTATGGAAATCCGATATCTGAAATCTTATCGACTAACGTTTATCTATTAGCATAATTAATAAATGGATTTTAGATTTCCATTGAGAACCCTTGCCTTTAAATATTGAGGACAATTTTTCCTTTTAGTTTGGGGGTAATCTTCGATTTGATTTGACCATACTTGTTTTTTGCCTTACACTCTCACAACCCCATTTTTCCTTAAAAAAAAAATAAAAAAATAAAATTATTGAAAAAAGTGAAAAATTTAAAAATTTTGTAAGCTTTTGCTAGTTTTTGATTGAAAAGTTTTTCTAGTCTCTTAGAAAAGAAGATATAAAATGCGAATTCTAGCTCACAAGGCCAAGAATATGCAAGTTTCCTAATTGACTTTAAATACGCGAGACTTGATTTCATTTGACAAAGCATTTGCTAAATAAGGTATATGTTTTGACACTTTGTTGTCTTTCCGCTGGTGAGAGTAGGAATATAATTTTGATTTGACCGGGCGTGTTGAGCCCTAGCTTGTTCCCTTAACCATTGATAATTAAATTATCGGCTAAGCATTCGCAGATCTCATTATTTGAGATTTTAAATTTACGGAGATCGAGAAATGATAGAGTTATTTATGAGTTTAGATGCTAAGCATGGAGTAGTTGGTTCTCTTTAGAGCTCATTGAAGGTAGTTGTGGCTTTTTGCTCCCACAAAATTGTTTCACAATAAAAATAAGAATATAATAATAATTAAAGGTGTTAGGTTTTGGCGATAATTAGTTTTTTTTTCTCTTCTTAAAAGAATCCTTGTTTTAAAAATTGGTTACACATCAAGGTCACGTGATAAATAAGTTTGATAATCAAGTTATGAGCTGCGGTTCGAGATCGGGCCCTTGGATCCTTATTTCCAAAAGGTTTTAGGTCTTGGCTACCCTCTTGCACCGGCCCTTGGACCTCTATCCGGGATTGTGTGAGGCCTTGGTCTAACACCCTTGGATCCTCATTTCATGAACGTTTAGAGTCTTGGAATTCTCCGTCGTAACGGCCCTTGGATCCCTTACTCCGAGTAGGTTTATGGTCTTGGAATTACCCCATGAAGCTCCGTAGTTTATGTTACAAGTCATCAATGAAAAGTATAAGTGCTAAAAAAAAGGAAAATGGAAAAGTCAAAAATATAAATGAATAAAATCGCTTTGATGTAGACCTAATTTTTAAGACAACTATTCTCGAGAGAAGATGGAAAACTACTTAGCGTCTAAACTTTGTATCTTTATCGGACTAAAAACTTATCGAAACGAGAAAATATGAAGAAATTCATTTTTCACGAAAAATAAAATTAATAGAGGAAAATAGTAAAATGGGAGCAAGAGGTAATAACACAATTAAATTCCATGGGTAATGTTAGCATCTAAAATCACATTTAGATGTGATTTCGATTTTAAGCTTAGTTTGGGAACTCATGAAAAATCAAGGACGATGAATTCTATCCGTATGGTCACTTATTCATGAGTTGTGTTTCCTATTCCGTGATCCTAAAATGTGTTTCAAAAAGATGTTAGAGTTATTGATTGACATGAAAGTTCAACAAACCGTCACTCGAAATGAAAAGTGCTTAAATGTTATATCTATAAATGTGAAACAAAAGGTAAACGGGGCATTTTTAGAATTAAGGGTTTTTTAATCTCTTTTGAGGAAGCTTTGCTACTTTTCATAGCTTTATTAGAAAGAGGTTGGAATCTTTGGTTTTAGATGAGTGAGTTGATGACATTGCGTGAGGACACGACATTACGTTAGTTTGGGGGATTTTGGTATATGTGAAAACACATACCTTTCTTTATCAAAACTGACCCAAATAAACGGAAAATCAGCCATTAATGCTTAACATTTGAGTATTTCTTGAGTTTATGCATGTGCAGGTACATATATCTCAAAACAGACAAAAGAAAGACAAAACAGAAGAAAACCGAGCACGAGAAGGAAAAGAATGCAAAAGTGAAGCCGGGGAATCATTTGAGTAAGTTTAAGGATATTGAATGCTCAGAAGATGTTTTATGAAGTGTTGGATCATGTTTGGAGAAATTACACGTCAATCCCCCATCTTTACCAATTTTACAAAATCAACCCTCAACTTTGGCAAAATTACCAAAGTCACCCTTCATTTATCAAACTAACACAATTCACGCCTCACATACCCATATATACCAAACATACCCTCACATCTCTCATTTTACCATAATTCACATTATACCCTTATCATTTCATAATCCACACCATTAGTTGATATTTCCAAAAGTACACAAATGGTCCTTAAAATTACACCCGGATCCAACTTAAATACCAAATCCAAAATTAAAAAATCCTTTTACCCAAGCCCAGACCAATCAAAATATGATAAACCAACCCTTTTTCTTTGAACCCTTCCAATATACCACTTGACCCCAACCAATAACCATTTTGAACCCTTTATGTCCCAGTCAACACAATAAATATCCCAATCAAACAAAAACCAAGCCTCGCGCCTTTTTACACCTGTTTTACTGTTAACTGTATTCAACCCCAAATTACCCTCTGACACATCAAATTAACCTCACTTAAATTGCTTCTAGAAGCCCCTGACCACTCCTAACATGTTAGATGCCACGTTGGCTATCCAGAGTGCACTAATTGGCTTAAGCAATGTGGGCACACAATCCAAGGGCTAAGAATGATTGGAGAATGATGGGAAAAGATCAATGGTTGGAGATTGATGATCCAGAAGCTTCATAAGCTACTAAAACCCTAGAAATTTGCTATAAATACCCCTCTTGTTCATCAGTGATAGTGTGTAGTTTTTTAGTAGTCGAATTAATGTGAAAATTACTTTCTAGTTTAATTTCAAGTTTTTAGTGGTTATATTTATGTCTTAAGTATTGTAATCACTTTTGTTAGTAATAAAAGTTTAATTTTCAGTTAATTTCTTGTTCAAGTTTATTCTCAAGTTCTCATTAGTGCTCAATTGTTGTTATTTAGTTTTAATTACTGTTTTAAAGGCTCTATTTACTGTTCATTAAGCTTGTTTATTTTACTATTAGCTTTTACAAAGCTCATTTAGCTTATTTTCTGTTTTACAAAAGCAAAAACCAAAAATATAGAAAAATCATTTAAAAATACAAAAATAAATTTAAAATTAGTTTCAAAAGCTTTCATAAGCCCTTTTTTATGTTTCTATAAGCTTATTTACGCTTCTCATAGATTTTTGTAAGCTTATATTAGTCTAAAATTGTTTTTATCTTAAAAGTTCTCATCAAAGTCAACAAAAGTCAACCAACTTCTTTAATAAGCATTTGAGCTCATCTAGAGATTATTTTGAAGACCTTAGGTTCCTTTTGTCTTGCTTGATGATTCTCAGCTCTTTGTTCTTCTTTTCTACTAATAAAATAAGCTATGGACCTCTTGTAACTTCATTTCTAGTTTACTTTTCTAAGTAGTGCTTTTATGCTTATACTAGTTGCTTATTTGTGAGGTTATTTGCTTATTACAGTATAACTTTACTTGTGTTGCATTGTTTGCTTGAGTTGAGTTGATGTTTATTGTATTTTGAACATTTTGCACATCTCTAGATTAATTTCAATCTCTTTACAGTAGATCTTATTAAGGTGTATTAAGCTCTTATTACTGGTTTGTAACTGAAAAATCAGTTTTCATTCAGTCATTTTTATATCTCAAAAACATTTCAGCAAAGTTGGTTTGATTTTTATAGCTTAAAATTACTTTTAAGATAATAAAGGGTTGTTTGGTACAAGCTTGCACTTAGTTACAATTTGGTGTTGTCTGGATCTATTGAACTTATGTAGTTGTGGTTTGAACATAAATTTCAAATAAAAGTCAGAAGGAAAGGGTTGGTTCACATTTGGAATAGTAGAGTGGTTTTTGAATTATCACTATGGAATATCAGCTTACTAGATCACTAGGTATCTAGATTTTGCATTAGGTGATAGTTGTTTCATTTAGGAGTGGAATTGTTTCTCACTGTTGTTATTTAACCTGTTTTATACATTTGGATTACAAGCTTTTTCATTAAGTAGTTAAGCTTAGATTTCTTTGTCATAAAATTCTAAAAAAAAAATTAAGGTAATGTTAGATATAAGATTTCACATACACATTAAACCATGATCTATAAGGGGCGTACAAGTAAGTTTAGAGAGAGAGAGAGAGAGGGAAATGTTCAAGTAAGAGAAAACTTATGGAGGGTTAGATTCCAAGTGAACATCCAACCCTCTACCTTGCAAGGTAGAGGGTATTTATAGGTTACAGACTAAACTACCTCCTGACGGCCTGTGGATCAGGTATACAGTGGGTAAAGACCCGTCCTTCCTCCACGGTGTAGCACTAAACTAAAAGGCTAACTAAGTAACTAGTAAATAATGTAATGTTGATCTGTGCTGAAAACAGTCAAGCTACCTCACACAAGCTAGCCACTTGTGAATGGCTAACCGTAAGAAGCTTAAAACTGCTTAAAACACAAATACAATGAAGATAAGAGAATATAGTGAATTCCCGGGTCGTTAAGTCCCACGGAGACTCAATGGTGTGTAAACACAAATTCAGATGATAGAATGATCACTAAGGATAGTGATCAGTAAAGGTTTTGATTGAGAAATTACACTACTGATTGATAGGAAAGGAATTGGATACAGAACTGGAAAGCACAACAATCAGATAAGAGAAACGTCAACGTAAGTTTAAAAACTACGTATACGTACAAAATAAAAAGTGAATCTAAGAAATAAAAGACCTAAAAATATAAAAATGACATTTTTGAAATCCTAAAAATAAAAGAAAATTATTAGAAAAAGAAAATTATTTTTATAACTATTTATTTAATTATTATTAATTAAAAACTATTTTAACTATTTAATAAATACTCTAAAATAGAAGAAAATACAAAATAAGGCTAGAAAAATAAAATTATGATTCAGAAAAATCTAAAATATTATAAAACTAATTTTAAAATTAAAAATATATTTTTCACACTTTTTATCTAATTATTACTAATTATTTATTATTTAAAATACACTTAAATACTGGAAAATATAAAATAAAACTGGAAAAATGAAATTTTAACTTGGAAAAATCTAAAATATGATAAAACTAATTTTAAAACTGAAAAGATATTTTTTAGGCTTTTTAATTATTTATTACTAATTAATTACTATTTTTAACTATTTAAAATTATAATAAATACTAAATAGATTAGGAAAATTATGAAACTTTTTTCTAAAAATACTATATGATGACAGAAAACTAACAAAAGTATAAAAACAAGATTTGCTTATTAATAAGCTAAAAAGAAAAATCAAAAAGCTAAAACCTATTAAATAAATGCTATCACTGATTTTAAATTGATGTTTTTCTGGATTTTCTTTTTGAAAACTACTTAAATACTAAAAATATGAAACTTTAATAAACACAAAAATTTTACAAACTACAAATAAGCTGTTTTAGAAGCTTATTGGCCCAACAGTTATGCTTATGAGCTTATGTGATGAATTAAAGCTCAAACAAAGTTATAAACTGGAAACAAAGATGAAATAAGCTATAAACAAGCTAGAACTACTCAAATGAAGCTAAAAGACAAAGATAAGCACACTGATAAGCTAGAAACAAGCAATAAGCACTTATGACACTAGAGTTGAAAAACAGAAATAGGACAAAGTTTAAGCTAATAGCAGTCCTACCAAACAAGCTTCAAAATGAAAAACAAGGCTTGAGACCTCAAGATGGCTTGGTTGGCTACTCAAAGAACCAAAAATCACAAGCTTTGGTCAACTAATAAGCTCTGTACAAGCTTATCAAATTGGACCACCCAACTGTGCACAGGGCATGGTTTTCAAACAGGTACCAACAATAAGCCAATTAAAAAGCACTTTATAAGCTGATTCAAAGAGATCTAGTATTTTTCTAATTTTGTTTAGCAACTGAACTTTAATACCTCAAAAGTTTTTATGCTAAAACTCAGTATTAAACTCACACTAAAATTCCAAAGTTTATTCAAAAACGACCAAAGTGAAAATTTTGACTTTTATAAAAACTAGATGAGTTGACTTTTATGAACTTTGATTTGATCTTAAGCACTGAATGTGATGTATTAAGGTATATTAAGACTAATTTGATTAACACTAACAACTTACTAACACAAAATCATGATCATGAATCATGAAATTCACACAGTGGACACACAAGATGCAATCAAATGAGATTTTGACTTTTCCACAAATGACCACTTGTTTATATGACTTGCTTGAGTTATTAATAACCAATGAGACACAAAGAAAGTACAAGCAACCAACACACACAAGACCTGTGTCAGTTTAAGCAAGCAAATCCAAACACCCTTATATGACTGTTATTGAACTTTTTCAAATCAAATCACAAATTACAACCATGAAACTTATTGCAGACATCATAGTATCATTAATTAGGACTAATGAAGCATTAAACAACTATACTAACAACAAGAAATTAAGAAATGACAATAATGCAATTTTGACTGTTAAAACTAAATTTTCATAAACTACAAATTTAAAAGAACAACAAACTAATTTTACCACTCAATTAAACTTAAATAAGACTAATGAACAAGAAAACACAGAGATTAAAGCTAATGAACAACTAAAACAATTAAATGCAAAAATTGAACAATAAGCTTACAAATGGGTATCCAACTGCAATCACATAACCAATGATCAAGACCAATCCTAAAGGCTTACCACTAAGCCACTAACCCAAGGCCATCCAAGATTTACCCTGCTCCAACTGTGAACACCTTTTCCATATGATTTTTGAATTTTAAACTATTTAATTGGTATTTTTGGTGATTTTTGATTTTAACTTCTAAACTTGTTTTAAGTGTTTCTAAAAGCTTGAATGAGCTTTCTGGGAGCTTATATGTACTATATTAGTCCATAATAACAACTAAAAACATTATTCGAATAACATGAGATTATTGAGCATAAAATTGCATAAACTGAATTTATAACTTAAACACTGAAATTGATAATTTCAAAAGGTTTATTACACAATAGATACTTGAAATAAAAAGCTTTGAAACTAAAACAAACACTGAAATTTTAAATTAAGCTAAAACGACATTAAGGAAAACTAAGTTATGCTAGATAGATTCATACAATGCCTCTCATCCTTCTTTTATAGACTTTTATTACTCCTTGATGACTTCTGATTGTTTCCCACCATCTCTGAGCCATTGGATCATTGAAATGCATCAAAACCTTCCAAGTGGATTTTTGGCGCCAAATATTTCTTGAGCAGGTTTTATCATTAATGGGTTTGGTTTGAGTCAATTAAAGGAATTTGGGTGTTAGTGGAAGTGGAGGGGACAAGGTAAGGGGGGGGGGGGGGTGGAGAAAGTCATGGAAAACCATGGCTGGTTTTGTGATTCAGACATGGGAGAGGGAGAGCTACAGTACTAGCTGTTTTTGGGCGCGCGTGGGTTTTTTTGACTTTTGTTGATTGGTGGGTGTTAATAAAAGGGGGGTTCATAATTGGATATGACAGGGGCCAAAATGGACTTGGCAAGGGTCTTTTTGGTTTTGGATAGGGATCTAAATACAAAAGGAGTCCAATTGGTATTAATAAAGCATAAGGACCATTTTTGTAAATTTGCAAACTTGAGGGACCAAAACTGAACTTTTTCCAAATTATCAAAAGGACCAATCTTGACAAACTTTGATAGTACAAGGACCCTTTTTGCATAAAATTCCATTTTAAAATGTCCAAGGACTATATTTGCAATTTTTCAAAGTTTAAGGACCTTTTCCGTCATTTGACCAAAGAATCATTCAAGGACCAATTTTAACAACTTAGAATATTTCAGGGACCTTGAATGATAAAATTCCACATTTTTGAATTCCAGGGACTAGATTTGACAACTTTTAAAACTTGGGGGACTAAAACTGCCAATTTTGCAAACTTGAATCATTTTTCATCTGATTTTGATATTTTTGCATTTAAAACACATAAAACACTGATTTGTGATATTTTGATCATTTTGATGTGTTTCTGAGTGTTTTCAGATGATTTTGCAGTTTAGATTGTACAAAAATGATGAGTATTTAGACACTCATCAAATGTCTACGAGCTAACTTATGCTAGATTACATTTGGGGTGACCGAGACTTTACTATGGAATTTTCTAATTCCTAACAGTCTCCCCCTAAGGGAGGTCACCCCATGTTTTACATTTTGAATCCTAGCATTCTATTTAATCTTCAGTCTTGAGCTCGCAGACTTTTCTTCATCAAAGTATTCAAACTATGTGCTTCTATGGTGATTTCATCATTGTTCAATTACGATGTATGTTTCGTGGAGGTTGTTGAGCTGATCCACCATAATGACCATTTGAGCATTACTAGAGATCATCAGCCACTGCAAATCTCAGCATCAACCATTATTGTGTTGCCAGCATATGATGTTGTGACATTTGGACCGACATGCTCACATTCTGGATCATGATTTCTTCTTATCAGAGTAGCGGAAGCTTTCATTGATTCATGATATTGGCAGTAGCGTAGCAGAAGCATGGAGTGATAATATCAGAGTCTTTGATGCACTTATCATGATTTCTTTAGAAATGAATGTGTTGTGTGAGCATGCGGCTATGGATTGACCTCTCCATTTTGATCAGCTGCAAACGTCGGGGTGTACCTGGTTCCCCGTTGATCAGTACAAGTACTGCCAGTGATCAGGTATAATTTCGAAGAATTTCCTTGACAGGGTTTCGCAGCTGCTCTAGCCGTTCTCAAACCGGAGCGTCTCAAAGAAGACAACACGGAGTGGGTGAACCAGCGATTAGAGATTCACTGATTGATGAAAAAAGATTTGAAAAACAATCGTGTATAGCTCAATAGAAACTGTTTTTGCAATACAACGAAGTTTTACTGAAAAATCATTTATCAATCATAAACACCTTTTGATTTGAAATAATTGTACACAGTCGATGTGCTAGAGAAAAGAGTTTTTAAGCACAATAGCCGGTTTTTCAAAGGCATCCGTCAATCCATTTTCTTGGACCTGGATTCATTCAATTTTGAATCGCTACACTGATGAGGTCCATATGACACAATCAAGTCTTGGCAATACCACAAGGATAGTGTGTAGGACTCATAAGATATAATCTCACATTCCACATTGTGTGAAATAGTGAGTCTTCAAGAAATAAGTGTCCTAAAGAGATTAATTGATGATCTCGTGGCTCTAGACTCAATTTGTGCATATTTTGGTTTCCTGTGCCGGAGACTAGGGAGAGGGTCTCTGTAACACCCCGACCCGACAAGGGTAAATATATCACAATACGGTTTCATATCAGAACTTTAATAACTATACAATAGCGGAAGCCTTTACAAAATATCCAAAAAGAAAACATAAATAACTAATCTTCCAAATAAATCTAAGATCTCTATGGTAAAGTCTTGCTCTCAGCTCTACTCTCAAACCCAGATCAGCTATCCCATAAGCTCATCTTGAAATGCTTAATACCTGCCGCAGGAAAAGAAAAGTGCGGCTGAGCTTACAAAGCCCAGTGAACAGATATAACGAAACAAAAGCTAAAACAGAATAAATATACAATTAACGAAATCAAAATAAAATGATGACTAGGGATCTTTTAAGATTCTGCGGAAGCACAAATATGCAGAAATCCAAACAACCACTTAACAGTTTAGACATCACTTAACACATTAAAGACACAAAAACAAACACATCAGAACAACCAAACGCACAACATATCGAATAACAGCTTTCGTATAAGCCAAACGGAAAGTCTCAAACTAACGGAAAACACTTCTAAACAAATAAACATGGCATTCATACAAATCAATTAATCAACATTTAATACTCTTGATGCAATAGTATAGCAGCGGAATAATCAGACAAGTCATGGCAGACATAATAACTAAACAGTTCTCAGATCAAATCCTAACCTTAGCAGAGTTTCAACATGGCAGGTCACATACGCAGACAGATAATTAACCTTCAAAATACTCAATTATACACTAGCACATTCATCTCGCAGATCAACACATTCACATAACGATAACAAATCATAATATCAGATATACAAATCAGGTAACAATCTTACCCTATCATGGCAATTAATAATCACTTAAACAAATACGTCATAAGCACATTCACTAACATATCATATCAGAAATATCTTTCTTCTTCAAAAGGTAACATCAGAAAATATATGGAGTAGCTAGCTCCCAGAATTTTGTGAAGACGCGTATTGCACACGACATCATTCACCAGATAACATATCAGATAACAGATCAGATCTAGGATGCATCCATACGCCCCTTCCTACATATTCACAAATATGCTTCACCATCCAGAGACGTGGCAGAACATCACTCTACTGCCCTAGAGTCATATCAGAGGTGCATCACTGATACGGACATGGAACCCCCATGACTAGTTAAATATTTGGTTATTATCAACCAACTTAAGTCAAACAGATTTCAGATATAGCACAGATCATAGTCAAACAGAAGGTCACAGATAACATATCAGATAGTTCATATCGTAAAGGCATATCATATATTCATAAACAGAAGTTCATAACCAGAGGTTCATAATCATAAAATCATAATCCAATATAGCAAGGTTCAACAAATGTATACATCAAAGTCTTCCTAACGTAAGTTCACATCAGATATTGCATAGTTCACTAGAACATAAATTCATATAAGTAACAGATCAAACATTCAGAAAAAGGTTCATAGCAATGGCATTGGGATTCCTAATAAGCATGAGAGAATGACAAAGAAGGAAAACATGAGGGACCTTTACTGAAAATGTCAGAATATCTGTACGATAACACAAGTGTCTTAAAGTAAGACAGAATATCCGTACCTTAAAGCAAATGAAAGGAAGCAAACGAATGTAGAAATACAAAGATGTAACGTCGCGTCTCCTCCAACGAATCTACACGGATTATGATTTATTTAATACTTATTAGTATAACGGATAAATCTCATTAATACTTTTAAAGTTGTCAGATTATTCTCATTTTTAGTGACGGACAGAATTACAATGTTTTAGAGTCTTAATCATTAATTAGTTTAACTTATGGGTTGCAAATGACAAACGGTAAACTTAAGGGCTTAATATGGCATACATTTTATTTAAGAGCTTATATGATCATCTTTCAAAGTATATGGTTTACAAATGTCAAAGACGGATTTTAAGACTCTCTTCCAAAATAGTTTACATAATCTATAACTTACATGAAATAACGAAATTACACACTTAGCTTTTAACCCTAATCAACTTCCCATTTAGGTTCTAGGGTTTCCATACTTTTAATATCATTTATTACGCATTTAATTTACATGTTACTTCTTTTAATGATTTATACTTTGACCTAGAACGTACGAAAACTCAAACGGAAATTAACTTAACTCATGCATGTCCTTACGTAACTCATTTACACATGTTGACCCATAATTACTCAGAATTACAAATTACACCCTTAACATCTTTAATTATGTGATCAAACCTTATATTATCAGATTTTACACTTTTAGCCCGAAGGTTTTAGAATTTACAAAACATACCCTTTAAGTTAAATACAATTCGAATGGCCCTCTAAGTATCCAAAATTACACGTTTAACCCCCATACTTATTTTTATACGTTTAGTACCTTTATTTTACTGTTCACAAAAATAACCTTAAAGTTTCAATATTTACAAAACCAACCCAAACCTTTTATTTAGAACCGAATATGCATTATTCAAGTACAAGCCCTAAACCTAGGTTAAACCAATCATTAGCTCATCATTATTACTTCATTTATTACCCTTAATGATAACAAGAAAACCCTAGTTCATGCAAACCCTAATCGTTCATTTTTAAATCTTTCCTTTTTCCATGCTTAATCGAACCATAAAACTCAAGACAATTCACACAAGCTTCGAATTCATGGACATGTATTTTATTCAGGTCTTATAACATGTAATAGCTTCTGGAAAAATCAAATCATGGTCTTAAAAATTATCATAAGCTCATTCGTTATTTTTATACGCTTTTAGGGTTTTAATTCAAAACAATTCCACATGACTTATTTAACATGCATGGCTAATTTTTACGTGTTCTATATGACTTGTAGGACTGAGAGTAACATTAGGAACATACCCTTGATGAGCTTGGATCGTTAGAACAAAAGAAGCACAAAAACTCCACTCGCCGAAACCCTAATGTACCCAAAAACTAACCACGATCAAAACAGTAGCTTAGGACCTTGAACACGATTTTTCTCACCTCCTTTACCTTCAAACTTGTCCAAGAAAAATGGCCTTAAGCTCTGGAAACTGGAAGTCGAATTTTTGAGGGTTTTGGGAGTCGGTTTGGGTTAAATCGACAATTAGGGATATAGATGAACCGTATAATGTATTTATATAGGTTTTACTATTTTTCTTGTGGGCTTTATAATGTATTGGACTTAAAATAAATGGACTCTAAATAATATAAATTATATTGGGCTTTTATTAGTTTTATTCTCTTATAAAAGTTAATAATTATATTCGGCCATATTTATAAAATACAAAAACTGATTTTATAAAATCATAAACTATAAAATTAGCTTTTCAAAGTAATTAAAATTTATTTGGATCATATGTGGTATTTCTTATAAATTTTCTGAATTTACATAGCTCATTTGGTATTCTTTAAATTAGTTATTCATACTTTTTGATTGTAGGGGTATTTTGGTCTTTTTGTGAACTTTAGAAATTCCAGGTATTACAATTCTTCCCCTCTAAAAGAAAATTTCATCCTCGAAATTGGACAAGACGGAACAGAACAGAAAACGAATCGGATTTCAGAATTTCTAGGAATATATCGAACGTTAATCTTATCTCAAAACAAATGGATTTCTTATCAGAATATTTGAACTCTTACTTATTTAGAAATCAAATCAATATTCAAATACTTATAATAGATAATTATTTACTCATCAGAATAATGGCGGAGAACAGATGAGACGCAGAAAATCAAACGACAAATTCTGACTTATCCAGATATCTAATGATGAGGACATCATATGCATAGACGAAATAAATCCTATCGGCCTCAATAGTCGCAGATATATGTGGAGACATATAAGCTTAAGGTGGTCATAGCAATCTATAGGTTCGCACAGATCATAACAACTTCGGATTCTAAGCGTACAAAACTTATACGTAACAGATATCGACGAAAGATCTCACAATTAGGTACGGAATTCAAACGAATATGAGAAGCACCAAATAACAGATACATGTCAAGTCCATACACACATCAATCACAGGCATTTCCCAGACGTCGTATACCTTCAATAAGTTCAGATTATGTGATCTCGGTATTATTACGTTGATCAGGCGTCATAATACTTGCATCACATAACAAGTTCTTATTGTCACTATATTCGGTCTCGGTTCATGACAAAACACATAACTAATATCATAACAAAGCATACCACATACATATAATACACAGATAGCAAGTAACATACTATAACAAACCAGATACACATGAGTATACCATCATGATGGCCATACTTCATCCAAGCGGTAATTAAACAACGAATAGCAGACGAAACTTATGAGGACTAACGGAAACTTAACGAATCTATCAGAAAAAAAAAACAACAACAGACAGGAATTATACTTTCAAAATTTTGTTTTATTTCCATCCATCAAACAAAATTTGCAAAGTCGACATAAGATGAATTCCCAAAATGAAACTTAATAATCCGAGATTCAAACGTCAAAATGAAAACAAAAGGACTTAGCTCAAAATCAAATGTCAGAAAATTCTCATAAAGAGGGTAACTAATCAGAAGCGAAATTCCTATTCTTGTGTCGGATTAAACCTATCAGTAGCCGTAGATTCTAAATCCGAGTCCACCTCGTATTCTTCCTCATGACTTATTACTGACGATCCAGGAAGAAAAGCTGAGATATACCAGAATGCTAAACGATAAAACTTCACGATTCACACCGAGTTCCGAACAAATCAGAGAAAAGCAATACAGATCAGAATCACTTATCAGAATATCAAACCGTCTTGAAACGCATGACAAACGAATCAGAGTGACATAAGTCGCGCCCAAATCATATGAAGTAGATGAATCTTCTCAGCCACCGGTTGAATCTTGTCTCCGTCTCTTGCGCCTTTGGTTGGTCCATCCAACTTCCTCCAACAGCATCCTGATGTCTCCAACAGCACGGCAGTCAAGTGTGGCTTCTGCTTCACGAACCTCTCCAGCACAGGAACCGTCGCAGCAACGCAGGGTCGGCACCATCTTCTTCGGCTCCACAGGGTAGTCTCCATCTAACGATCGACAAACGGACGAGCGAAAACAAAATAACAAAATTTGATGCGAACAAAGGAGGGCCAATTCAGTGAAGGCAAAAGGATATCGAAGTCATATCTGAACGACCATCAAAAGGAATCGAAAGATATCTGAACAGACGGAAACCTAATGTCTACCCCATCCTCACAGGTCATAGCCTAAGCTCTAAGGGTCCTAAAACCTAGAGCTCTGATACCATAAATTGTAACACCCCGACCCGACAAGGGTAAAGATATCACAATACGGTTTCATATCAGAACTTTAATAACTATACAATAGCGGAAGCCTTTACAAAATATCCATAAAGAAAACATAAATAACTAATCTTCCAAATAAATCTAAGATCTCTATGGTAAAGTCTTGCTCTCAGCTCTACTCTCAAACCCAGATCAGCTATCCCATAAGCTCATCTTGAAATGCTTAATACCTGCCGCAGGAAAAGAAAAGTGCGGCTGAGCTTACAAAGCCCAGTGAACAGATATAACGAAACAAAAGCTAAAACAGAATAAATATACAATTAACGAAATCAAAATAAAATGATGACTAGGGATCTTTTAAGATTCTGCGGAAGCACAAATATGCAGAAATCCAAACAACCACTTAACAGTTTAGACATCACTTAACACATTAAAGACACAAAAACAAACACATCATAACAACCAAACGCACAACATATCGAATAACAGATTTCGTATAAGCCAAACGGAAAGTCTCAAACTAACGGAAAACACTTCTAAACAAATAAACATGGCATTCATACAAATCAATTAATCAACATTTAATACTCTTAATGCAATAGTATAGCAGCGGAATAATCAGACAAGTCATGGCAGACATAATAACTAAACAGTTCTCAGATCAAATCCTAACCTTAGCAGAGTTTCAACATGGCAGGTCACATACGCAGACAGATAATTAACCTTCAAAATACTCAATTATACACTAGCACATTCATCTCGCAGATCAACACATTCACATAACGATAACAAATCATAATATCAGATATACAAATCAGGTAACAATCTTACCCTATCATGGCAATTAATAATCACTTAAACAAATACGTCATAAGCACATTCACTAACATATCATATCAGAAATATCTTTCTTCTTCAAAAGGTAACATCAGAAAATATATGGAGTAGCTAGCTCCCAGAATTTTGTGAAGACGCGTATTGCACACGACATCATTCACCAGATAACATATCAGATAACAGATCAGATCTAGGATGCATCCATACGCCCCTTCCTACATATTCACAAATATGCTTCACCATCCAGAGACGTGGCAGAACATCACTCTACTGCCCTAGAGTCATATCAGAGGTGCATCACTGATACGGACATGGAACCCCCATGACTAGTTAAATATTTGGTTATTATCAACCAACTTAAGTCAAACAGATTTCAGATATAGCACAGATCATAGTCAAACAGAAGGTCACAGATAACATATCAGATAGTTCATATCGTAAAGGCATATCATATATTCATAAACAGAAGTTCATAACCAGAGGTTCATAATCATAAAATCATAATCCAATATAGCAAGGTTCAACAAATGTATACATCAAAGTCTTCCTAACGTAAGTTCACATCAGATATTGCATAGTTCACTAGAACATAAATTCATATAAGTAACAGATCAAACATTCAGAAAAAGGTTCATAGCAATGGCATTGGGATTCCTAATAAGCATGAGAGAATGACAAAGAAGGAAAACATGAGGGACCTTTACTGAAAAGGTCAGAATATCTGTACGATAACACAAGTGTCTTAAAGTAAGACAGAATATCCGTACCTTAAAGCAAATGAAAGGAAGCAAACGAATGTAGAAATACGAAGATGTAACGTCGCGTCTCCTCCAACGAATCTACACGGATTATGATTTATTTAATACTTATTAGTATAACGGATAAATCTCATTAATACTTTTAAAGTTGTCAGATTATTCTCATTTTTAGTGACGGACAGAATTACAATGTTTTAGAGTCTTAATCATTAATTAGTTTAACTTATGGGTTGCAAATGACAAACGGTAAACTTAAGGGCTTAATATGGCATACATTTTATTTAAGAGCTTATATGATCATCTTTCAAAGTATATGGTTTACAAATGTCAAAGACGGATTTTAAGACTCTCTTCCAAAATAGTTTACATAATCTATAACTTACATGAAATAACGAAATTACACACTTAGCTTTTAACCCTAATCAACTTCCCATTTAGGTTCTAGGGTTTCCATACTTTTAATATCATTTATTACGCATTTAATTTACATGTTACTTCTTTTAATGATTTATACTTTGACCTAGAACGTACGAAAACTCAAACGGAAATTAACTTAACTCATGCATGTCCTTACGTAACTCATTTACACATGTTGACCCATAATTACTCAGAATTACAAATTACACCCTTAACATCTTTAATTATATGATGAAACCTTATATTATCAGATTTTACACTTTTAGCCCGAAGGTTTTAGAATTTACAAAACATACCCTTTAAGTTAAATACAATTCGAATGGCCCTCTAAGTATCCAAAATTACACGTTTAACCCCCATACTTATTTTTATACGTTTAGTACCTTTATTTTACTGTTCACAAAAATAACCTTAAAGTTTCAATATTTACAAAACCAACCCAAACCTTTTATTTAGAACCGAATATGCATTATTCAAGTACAAGCCCTAAACCTAGGTTAAACCAATCATTAGCTCATCATTATTACTTCATTTATTACCCTTAATGATAACAAGAAAACCCTAGTTCATGCAAACCCTAATCGTTCCTTTTTAAATCTTTCCTTTTTCCATGCTTAATCGAACCATAAAACTCAAGACAATTCACACAAGCTTCGAATTCATGGACATGTATTTTATTCAGGTCTTATAACATGTAATAGCTTCTGGAAAAATCAAATCATGGTCTTAAAAATTATCATAAGCTCATTCGTTATTTTTATACGCTTTTAGGGTTTTAATTCAAAACAATTCCACATGACTTATTTAACATGCATGGCTAATTTTTACGTGTTATATATGACTTGTAGGACTGAGAGTAACATTAGGAACATACCCTTGATGAGCTTGGATCGTTAGAACAAAAGAAGCACAAAAACTCCACTCGCCGAAATCCTAATGTACCCAAAAACTAACCACGATCAAAACAGTAGCTTAGGACCTTGAACACGATTTTTCTCACCTCCTTTACCTTCAAACTTGTCCAAGAAAAATGGCCTTAAGCTCTGGAAACTGGAAGTCGAATTTTTGAGGGTTTTGGGAGTCAGTTTGGGTTAAATCGACAATTAGGGATATAGATGAACCGTATAATGTATTTATATAGGTTTTACTATTTTTCTTGTGGGCTTTATAATGTATTGGACTTAAAATAAATGGACTCTAAATAATATAAACTATATTGGGCTTTTATTAGTTTTATTCTCTTATAAAAGTTAATAATTATATTCGGCCAAATTTATAAAATACAAAAACTGATTTTATAAAATCATAAACTATAAAATTAGCTTTTCAAAGTAATTAAAATTTATTTGGATCATATGTGGTATTTCTTATAAATTTTCTGAATTTACATAGCTCATTTGGTATTCTTTAAATTAGTTATTCATACTTTTTGATTGTAGGGGTATTTTGGTCTTTTTGTGAACTTTAGAAATTCCAGGTATTACAGTCTCCTTCTTCAATATCAACAATCTCTAAGAGAGAGTCGATAGATTATGTAGGTTCCCTGTGAGAATGAAACAAGCCCTTTTAAGAGGAACTTGAGTAGCTTGGGAAATTAGTGCAATGCGTCACTGGGTCCATGACGTCTTGTCTTCAATGCAATGTCACCTTAGTAACCACCAGTAGCATATGAATTGAACCCGGTTTCTGCCCTAAGGTTGAATTATTGGACCCCTTCAGTGCTTACCGAGACTTCATAACTAGAACCTTGTTGGGTTTGTTCCAGTACTAGCTCAATCTCAGTCCGCACTCTTCCCATATCTCACTTTTCTCCTTTTTTTCATCATAGCTAAGGACTTCTACACTATCTAGTGGATTGTCCCTGGGTAGATCCCTCCGGTTCTGGCGGATCATGGGAACTCAACCTAACCTTATCATCCTTATATCACCATACATAAAGTAAAGTTGGTCGGTCATTTTGGTATCATTCATCTGCCATAGGAACCAATTGAAAACCATTTGAAAAATCAATTCAGATACTTGTGATATATTATCAAAGCATTTTGTACCTGAATTGTTTTGATAATTTTAGAAAAAGAGCTCCCCCTCAACATGTGCATCATGTATTTGAAATCGTTTAGCACACGGAGGCAAGAGAAATAATTAACTTCTTTGATTTCCAATTTCTAAAAGATATCATCATCACTTCCCAATCCATTTGATTAAATACATCATTTTGAGGAAGGATGAGGTTTTCAAAATTTTGCTCCCCCTCAATATGTGCCTCGAAGTTTGAAGGAGTTTTTGCACATACAAGAGGAAAGTTCTTTGAAGTACAACCATGATCCTTTGTATTTAGAAACCATTTAACATACAATCAAGGTACCTTATATAAAAGCATGGAACACTTTGTACCCTGAAGGTTTTAATTTGTTTTGAAATGCTCCCCCTTAATATATGCCTCGAGATACGAAATTTTTTTAGCACATATTAGAGAGCAGTATGCACTTAAAATGGTCATCTTTTAACATCTTTTATATTTATATCACATTTTCTCCCCCGATAAAAAATTTCAAATCCTTTGAGATTTTGGATCTCAAGTGATTTAAATATGTATGAGATAAAACATTTGTTGGAGAAAAATGTGACCAATTTTATATGATCAGAAGTGGACAACATTGAGGTTCCCCTTTAGACACAAAGGGAAGCCACAGAACATAACCTAACACTATTACATACTTCATGGTTATTCATAGTTTGTACACCACATTTTACACATAAATAATACAAAACATAAACAACATCCTTAAAATATCTTCATTCAGTCCTTTGAAGTAGCTTGTAATGACCTGCATGAAGTCTTCCACCCACAAAGCTTTCAAGGTTGCGATAGATCATTCTGGTCTTCAATCTTCGTTTGATTGCAGCAATGAACTCTTCACACCTCTTCACATCTTCCTCAGACCATAATTTCGTTGTGTCCCCCGACTTCATTTTAATTTTGATGTCCTTCACTCTGGAGTTTAATTCTTCTTCGGCCATTTTGAGTGTTCCGTCACTGAATTTGTATAACTCACATAATCTCATTAACATCCTTGACCCGTATCTGTCAGTAAAGATGACTGCTCTAGGGGTGTCAATCACTTTATATTCGTGATGAAATTCATGTCCACTGGCTTCCCAATTTAATCTTATAAGATTGACTCGAGTCTGGTAGCTTTCTATTCCCAATTGAAAATCTCCAACTCTTAGTCGAATGACCAAGCCTCTGATCCAGAGATTGACAGCAGCTGAGAGAGCCTTCTTCTCACGAGCAGGAAGATGGTCAAGGTATCCTTGGAGGTTCAGAAGATAGAGATCTTCAAAGTCATTTGGCATCAGATGTTTGAAATCGTTTTCTTCTATGATGTGCTCTTTCAAGTCAGCTCTTCGAAGAAAAATCTTCTTCAGGTAATCATACCCGTGGATAGGAAAGATCTCTATACCTATAACACTAAGAATATGCAGTCCAGATCGAACTGCTCTGCGTCTCTTCTTGGCACTATGTCTTTCGATGTAGAATTCCTTCTTCTTGAACCACCAATGTGAGATCCCATATGAAGCGGCTATGTCATATTGTTGCTCTTTGTCTGCCCAAAATTGATCTGGAACCATCTGTTCAAGACCTTGATCAGTGTAGGTAGTTGCCTTCATCTTTGAAATTGATAGAGCAGGTCTTCTTTCAGAGGTGTGTCCACATAGATAGTCCAGATCATGGTTAAAGAAGAATTTTGACTGAATGGTCATAAATCCGGGTTCACCGCCAAGAGGAAGAGGGTTACTCACATCAAACCTATTGATCTGTTCACCAACTTGATCATTCAACATTCTATAGCATTCCTTCATTTGATATTGAAGCTGATTAGCATCCGAGTGGAAGACTTTAACTATTTCATAAGCTGGACCTTCAAGATCTTTAGGGGTGATAGATGTAATTTCCTTCTTCTCACAAAACCACTTTATAAAGCTCCCCATATCCCCTGTGAAGTGAAGAAGAGAGTCTTATGCTGGAGCTTCATAGTTGGAAATGATAGTTGAAGCCCAATTGTTTGCTGGATTTGTTGAATCGGATTCGGGAATGAACCACGAAGGCTCTGGAGTTTGAGGTTTATCTTGGGTAAGCCAACTTTGAGTAACATCCTTTGAAGGTGTAGCTCTAGCCTTTTTGATTCGTCTTCCCTCAATGTAAGCATCCAACCACTCTTCGTCTTCTGTAATGTTGGGGATGTACTTGGTAGAAGCGTCATCATCATCCGAGTCAGATTCTTGAGAAACAAAGGATTCTTCATTCATCATTTGCTCTTCTGGAATAGAAGGGATGGTTGGTGTAAGTTGTGACTCAACAGTGGTCCATGCAGTAGACATCTTTTGAGATTTTTGACCACTTGAAGTTCCAGTTTGTTTATGAGTTGTTGGTGGTATTGTAGGTGATCTTGCTTTGTGAGATGTGGTTGTTCCAGAAGATCCTCCAACTCCTGAAGTGCCAGTGCCACCCGTAGGAGGTGGTGGTGGTGATTTTGGACCCCCAGACATATCTTTTGAATCCTTTGGAGCTGATCTTCTTTTCTTCTTAGCCTCCCTTTCACGAATATTGATCACAAACTGCTCATGATTATCATTCCTCATGGATTCCTCAAGCGCCTCGTATAATTTCTTATGTACACTGTGCTTGTCCTCTCCTGCCTCAAACATTCTTTCTGATAGAGCAGATCTCATGTCAGAGATTGGCAAATCTTTGAATCTCTGAAGTAATGGGGCCCTCATTGCCCATTCAACTGTATCTTTAATATCAGTTTCTATTGCTTTTGTGACGACTTCATTGAGATTAAGATTCTCCAGTTCCTTGACACGGCGATCAAGATTGTTAACTGCTATGGGAATATGCTTTTTAATAGTTGCAATGCGTACCATGGCTTCTATAAGCAATTCCTCTATTGTTTTAACAGGAGGAGGTGAGGCACGAGGTGGTGAGGCAGGTGGAGTGACATGATCACTGACAGTGATAACATGTATTGGCTCATCAGCGGGTATGGGTGGAGGAAGTGCAGTAGTCATTGCCGGTTTGTGAGACTGTGTAATTGATGGAGACGTGTCAGCAATGGAGACCTTTGGAGCTGTCATTAGAGGAACGGTTGAGGAGTCTTGTTGAATTGTGACTGAGAACACGGACTGAACTTCTTCCTTTTCATTTGTTTGCTTGTCTGATTCGATGTCAGAGGGACCGTCTTTTAAGAATTGGTCACCGTATGTGAAGTCAGTATCAAGATTCTTAAGAGAGGAAAGGGATCTTGTAGACATGTTTGTTTCTTCAAGATGCCTGGGTACTTCAGATCCTGGCTCAAGGTTCTCTTGTGGGTCCTTAGACGGCTCAACTTTATCACTTACTAATTCAAGTACTGGAATCTCAGCAGTGAACGGAGTCTCCTGATCATCTTCCTGGACATCACTGGACAAAGGGGATTCAACATATCTTTCAGTTGCATCAGTATCCATCCCAGATTGCTCTTGTGTAGAGGATGACACAATATCTCTTTTCTTGAGGATAAATCGGGTCGTCGTTTTGGGAGGTGGAGAAGAGATATTCAGTAGCATGTGTGCAGCTTGTTCTGTTTCTCTTCTAATAATTCCTTTACCTTTGTCTTGAGTAACAGGATTGATTTGTCGAGTTGCTGACTCAGGCTCCCTTATCGTGACTCCTCCCACTGGTGGTCTTTGCGTCTCCGTCAGACTGTCAAGGCTTTGCTGAATTCCTTGTTGGAGTGCAGCATCGTCTTCATCAATCAACTCTGTCTCTCTTCCTGGAATCATGGATCCCTCATTATTACCCTTGCCAGTGTCTCTTTTTCTCCTCTTTTGCTTTTGTGAATAGGAGACTTTTGATGCAGAGCTATCAGGTCTCTTGTTTTTCTTGGGAAGACTTGAGTATGTGGTTCCTGATGATTTAGATTTAGATTGAGTGGAAGTGGACTTAGAGATGTTAGCGGTTGAAGCGGAGACTTTTTTACATAATTCTTGAAGTAATCATCATTCTTGATTCTCTCACTAAGCAAAGCTTCAGGAACTGGCATACCAAAAATCTCCGTGTCATGACCTCTGGCACTATATTTAAGATTTCCAAGAACGAATTCATCACTGGCTTCATGCCGGGCAGACTTGCTGCGTGAATTGACATGGTGAGTTAGTAGTAGATGATGGATAATGAGTTTTGAGAATCTGATGCTGGGAATCACTCTTTTACCAAGACTCTTTCTTCCTTTAACATTATTTTCAAAGTTAATTCTGTCAGAGATGAATGTGTCTAAAGACAATGTGAATTCTTCCCAGATAAGTTAAGCGAAGTCAACATTTTTCCCTTTGACAATTCCCCACAGAATCTGCATAATGGGAGCTCGAACTCTGTCAGTCCCTGATGTTTTACCAGTTAGGCATAGATTGAGGATTGTGACGATTGATCTCCAGGGTTGATGTAATTCTGCATTGATGAGTGATGAAATCTTGGTTATTCTTTCTGGGTATCCCAATTCTTCAACAAAGTTTAAGATATCATGAATGGAGGGTGGAGAGGTGAATTTGTTGGAAGGGTTTCTTGGAGTGATCTGAAGAGCATTCCTGAGTGTTTCAACCGAGATGTCATACTATTTGTCATCGAGCTTACACGAGTATGATGCAGAAATCTTATCCCAATTAACTGTTTTCCAGAATTGTTGCAGATAGATGGATGGGATAGTGCACCGCTTGGTTAGTGCATTAAAGAAGTTAGTGTCCTTTAAGATATCGACAGCCAGACGGTAAGTAGGATTATGTTGCCCTCTATCAACATCTAAGAAGCAGTTGCTCTTAGCAATTGATACCCATTCCGCACGAGGTAGTAATTCTTCATCAGTCAGAGTGACAGATGGTGCAGAAGCAGTGGGAATATCGGAGGATGCAATGTCAGCCATTGAGTTTCTGAAGGATACACATACAACACAAACCATATTCAAGAAAAAATTGTTAGGTTAAGTCACAGATACATACTATAACCACATTATAACTCAACATTTTGTGTTTCAAGTATGAAGTCATAGGATGCAGCATGTAGATAAATGTGATTAGAATGCAGAAACTTATGAGTGTAGGATACCATTTAGGGGAAAAATGCACACTACATAAGGCAACTCTCATAGGTTACAGAGAAACTCGCATACATTCAATGTCATAGACAACACGCATACATTGCATTATGTGAAGCAAGTCGCATATGGCAACTCGCATGCATCAATTCGCTTTGATCAAACAGTGGATGGTCAACATATATGCTAACACGCATTATGGACATAAAGCAAGTCGCATATGGCAACTCGCATATGATGAGAGATAACACGCATAGTCAACACGCATACATTACAAAGTATGAAGCAAGTCGCATATGGCAACTCGCATGCATCAACTCACTTTGGTCAAACGATGGATGGTCAACATATATGCTAACACGCATTATAGACATAAAGCAAGTCGCATATGGCAACTCGCATATGATGAGCGATAACACGCATAGTCAACACGCATACATTACAAAGTATAAAGCAAGTCGCATATGGCAACTCGCATGTGATACAATGAATCTAGACATCTCGCATAGGCAACAGGCAACACGCATATATAAGTCAGTGCAACTCGCATATAGCAACTCGTTTTCAAACAAAACAATACCAACTCGCATATAATAACTTCTTTAACAATCCATCAGAACAACTCGCATCCAAGAAACCTATCCAACTCGCTAACAATAACATATCATGAGTAACCCATTTAGACTCATGACACCACGAACACATATTCAAACACAGTCATATTCATGTAACATAGGAATGCCAATCACCCTATTCAAACCAAACAGCGATATCTCAATCCTACCCATACGACACACTCAATACGCATAATCAAAGGATCTATGAGACATTAACTAAGTATGTCATATCATTAACTGAATGTATCTAATCTACAATAAACGACAGTTATTCAAAAACATACAAACCTAGCGTCCAAAACAATTTGATTTAGATGAGAATCGAGGTGACAAAATCTGCAAAGGGTTAAGAACGAGATGGTTTAAGTACAAATCTTTTCAATGTGTTAAGATAGACAAGATCAGATAACATAAACAACCTACCACGCAGTCTTGATTATGTAACTCGCTTATATGAGAGTTGAGAGAGAATAGTTTATGCGTGTTTAGATCAAGGAAGAGAAAGTGATTTGACTTGTCAACGTAACTCGCTTATAAGGTACACAAATATAGGGAATGACACTTTAAGTCCCTCTACTTGATCACGCAACTCGCATACAGATAAAACATGGCAACACACTTAATACAACATAACACCTCTCATACAACTATAAAGCAATTCGCATGTCATACCACCACGCATAAAAGATACTAGGAACTCAAATTAAAGCATGCAGATGTACTGATTCAGCTACAAGTAATCCTCACTCAAATTAAAGCATGCAGATGTACTGATTCAGCTACAGGTAATCCTCCCCCTCAATCAATGATACGAGGAAGAGGGTAATCATTGATTGACATATTATTATGATGTTGCTACAGCAAGAGTATGAGTTACAAGAGGTAAATAAATAAAGTAAAAGGTTATTACTGCTCTGTTCGAACTTCATCTAAAATCCCGTGACATTGTTGAATGACATTTCTAGGGTCGTAGATGTTATCGATGACAGAAATAAGTGTAAGAATGAGTGAAATAAGAGTAAAAATGGATGTAATAAGTGTAAAAATAGATGTAATAGATGTTCTCTATTTTTTTTTACACAGATTAAAAAAAGAGCGAGTCCTAATTCAAGTTGAATAGGAGTCAAAGTACATGGTATGTCAATTCTGGCATGCTATAGCTGCTGAGTAAGCACTTTTAATCTCTGATGGAAACCAAGTCATGAGGTTCCTAATTGAGCTGAGCATTGTACCTGAAAATGACTGAGAGCACATTGCACTTGAAGTACATGTAGAATTGTAAATGGAAGAGTTAGTGACATGAGTAATCTCACTGTTGGATGTTGTACAGTTTGATTTGTGTGTATCATTAGTAGGGTTCCCGTTATGTTCAATATTATTGAAATGTCTTCCTATGGGCATCCACCTAAGGAAACATCTAGGTATGTAAGACCGTTTGGGTTCTGTAAACTTAAATAATCTGCCAGTGGGAATCCATTGGAAACAGCTGCTAGTAGATTTGGGTGTAGGCACATACCGCTTATGAAAATTGGTCTTTTTGTAAGCATTAGGTTTCTTAGGGGATTGATCTGCCATTTGATGCTTCTTACGAGAAGTAGATGAACTCCTAGTATTCATGATCTTAAAACTTTGAACATTAACCTGAGGTTTGTTATTCATCATATCGGAACGAGCTAGTGAAGTGACTGGTTTTGACAAAACAGTATTCGCATCAACTTGTGAGGCAAGCCTAGATTTCGATTGTCTAAATCTTTCAGTTCTAAAAGCATTCGGCTGCCTAACTACGTTATGTTTTGAGTTGTTTAGAACAGTTGAATTTTCCAAGGTCGATGGTTTTGCAAACTTAGTGTTCACCTTATTTCCAATAGATTTTCTAAGCTCGTTTTTCAAGGCAACAATATTGAAGTTCTTATCCTGAATTTGGGCTTTGAGGGCATCAATGTCAGCCAAAGTGGAATTTGTTTCTAACAAGTTCTTTCTCAAGGACTCATTTTCTCTTAACAAGTTGGATACACATAAAGCCAATTCATCATTCCTAGATTTAAGCTCACTACTCATCTCACTACTCATCTCATGGTTAGGATTGCTCATCCTAAGATCGCATTTTCTCATGCAGATCTGAGAGTTGACATTTAAGATTGCTTATGATTGAGTCTTTGTCTTGAATCTGGGTTTTCAATTGATTAATTTCAAAGAATTCTCAAAATTCTGGAAATTTTGGATTATTGCAAGATTTTGTAGCACGAAAACTTTCTTCCTTTTGTTGTATTGCAATTTCCAGGGAAATTCAATGTTTTTCAAGAATTGAGTATTTGTTTGAAAGTTCATCATAAACCCCTTTTGTTACCATGTTATTTGTTTTAAGGATTTTAGATTCAGACTCAACCAAGACACATTCATCGATATCATTATCAAAGATAGGGTCAGTTAATATTACCTCAATGCATGACACTTGTTCATTTGTTGGTATGGCATCTGTGTTTACCTTATGCACAACCGGATATACTGTCATGAAAGCAGTTTCAAGTTTGTCCGACTCTGACCCTTTGTGTTCAGTGCAACCAATTACATCTGTTAGGAATTAGAAATTACATGTATTAAAGAGTCGGTCACCTCAAGTATATGTAATCGTTAGAAAGCTCGTAGTCATAGTTATTTTAAGTTAAGTAGTATTTAGTTAAGTAACACCGTGGAGGACGGACGGGTCTTTACCCACTGTATGCCTGATCCACAGCCCGTTGTGTGGCGTTTTATGTAAGACTATAAATACTCTCTACCTCCCAAGGTAGAGAGTTGGAGCTCATAATAAGATTTTCTTTCTCTCACTAAAGTTCCCTAAACCTCTAACTTTCTCTCTCTAAAACTCATCTTCTATACGCCTATGTTTGATTGTGTTATGATGTGTATGTGAAAACCAATATCTTACAATTGGTATCAAGAGCCATGGTTAGATCATATCGTGCACATCTTTGGATTTCTAGTGGTTTTTAGGTGGTTTTTGAGTTTGAAAAAGTTTAGTGGTTTGTGCATCATTTGGTTGATTTCTTGTGTTAAAGCTTGGATTTTGTTAGTACTTTTATGTTTATAATCATCACAAGTGTTTAGGTTTTCATTTGGTAAGCTTGAATCATCTTGGTTGGGTTGTTTTTGGATTGAAAAGTGATGTTTATGTGGTTTTTCTTGCTAGCGACTTGATATACGGATCTCTTTCTTCGTAGCGACTTGCTTCACAATTTTGTAGCGAGTTACAGTTTTGGAGCTAGCGACTTAGACCTAGCGATTAACAGTACAAGTAGTGGACTCTCCACTACGGGTAGCGACTCGGTGGTAGCGACTTGGTCTGTAGCGAGTTGCTCTTTAGCGACTTGAATCTTTAGCGACTTGAGTAGCGAATTGCTGCCAAATTTTTGCTAGCGACTTGAGGCTTAGCGAGTTACTACTTAGCGACTTGCATTTTTCTAGCGACTTGGTGGTATAGCGAATTAGGTGCTAGCGACTTGGTGCATTATCTTCTAGCGACTTGGTGATTTTTTTACGGTTTTCTCTTGATTTAGTAAAATCCCGTGAAAGAATCTATTTCCCGGTTTAATCATAGAGTTATAAAATCCCGTATAATCTGTTAACATGTCTACCAACGTTCCTACTATCATCTCCACTGTTGCCGAGGATGTTCAAGCAGCTGGTTCAGATACTCGTCCACCCATGCTTGACAGAACTGACTACGATTCTTGGGCTCAACGAATCAGATTGTACTGCCTTGGAAAGAAAAATGGTGTCAACATTCTCAAATCCATTGATGAAGGACCGTATCGAGTTGAGACGACTAGAGATGTACTTGATACTGCTGAAGATGGAACTCTGATTTACGGAATGGACAGACCAAAGATGTATGATGAGCTTGATGATAAGGAGAAAAAGAGATTCGATGCTGATATCAGGGCTTCTAACATTTTTCTTCAAGGTCTTCCTAAAGACATCTACAAGCTGATCAATCACAACGCCGAAGCAAAGGCAGTATGGGATAATGTCAAGATGCTTCTCTCAGGTTCAGAATTAACTATGGAAGACAGAGAATCACAACTCTATGACGAATTTGAACACTTCAAGATGAAACCAGATGAGAGTGTCTATGAGTACTATGTGAGATTTCATAAGTTAGTGAATGACATGAGGAACATCAGAATGACTATGCCTAACATTCAACTGAACTCAAAATTTGTGAACAACATGAATCCCGAATGGCACAAGTTTGTCACCTCTGTGAAGCTCACTAAAGGATTGAAGAACACAAACTATGAGCAACTCTATGCCTTCCTCCTTCAGAATGAGAGACATGTTATGTTTGAAAAATTGGTTCTTAATCAGTTCAAAACCAACCAGGGAGAGACAAGCTCGTCTAATGACTCAACTGCCTTCTACTCAAACATCGGAATCACAACCAAAGCCTCACAAGTCATACCCATGGGAAATGGTAATCACAAACTAATTCCTGATCCTATGTTCAAACAAGCTGATGCTGATGCATACGTGGGTAACTTCATTAATCAACTAGCTCTTCTGATTAGTCAAAACATGAATTCTCTCCCACAAACCAATAACAACCTCAGAACAGCATCTAACCCACACAATCAAGCTACTGTTAAAGATGGGAGGATCATAGTGGAACCAGTTCAGGAAAGACAGTATGATCAGGGAAGAGGTGGAGCTGGTAGAGGTTATGTTGGTAATCAGAATCGAGGAAGGAATGGTAATCAAGGTCAAGCTAAGCCGATCAAATGTTATAACTAAGGTGGTGAGGGACACATTGCAAGGAACTGCACATCTCCAAAGCGTCCACAGAATGCTGATTACTTCAGAGATAAGATGCTGCTTGTGCAAGCTCAGGATAATGGTGCTGCTTTGGATGAAGAGGAATTGTTGTTTCTAGCTGAGGGCAATGCCAAGACCTATGATGCAGATGTGGATGAGCAGCCTATTCAGGAGATAGGTCACAATCATCAGAATGCCTTTCAAGTCGCTGATTGTGATGCATACGACTCTGATGTGGATGATGGACCTACTGCACACACAATCTTTATGGCTAGCATCTCTCCAATGGTTTCTCCCAAGGTCTCCTCTTCACCACAAGCTGGCCCATCCAAAGACAAACTCATCTCAGAGGTACTAAAACTATACGATGATGCTGATGTGCAAAAGATGCATGACAAAGTACTATCAACTGAAACTATTGAATCAAATATTGAAAATATGGGTAATATCATTGTTGTCCCATATGATCAATATGTGAAACAAAGTGAAAGTGAAGTTTTACCAAGTGATGCATCTCCTGCAGTCAACACTGACTATATTTTTGATGAATACACTGCCTGTGCCCCTGATGAGTCTGTAATTTCTGAACTAAATGCCTATAAAGAACGTGTTGCTATTTATGAACAACGTGCAAAATTTGAGTTGACCACTCGTGAGCAGGAAATGGATGACCAAGTGCGTACAATCATTAGAAAAAGTAATTTTCGAGAAGAAGTATTAAAACAAGAGTTAAATTCCTTGCAAGAAAAGCTTTCTAAAACTGCTAAGCAAAAACAAGAACTTCAAGAAATTGTGAAAATGCTTAAGCAAGAATTTAATGCAAAGGAATCAAAACTCTTGAAAGATTTTTCTAATCTGAAAACTTTGAAAAACAAACTTGAAAACAAGTTGTACATACAAGGGAACACCATTCAGACTGCTCACATGATCACTAAGCATAGGGTCTTAAGCGATAAGCATAGCATTCCCCTTGTTAAGGAACCTAATCCAGAGGTCATTAAAAGGGCTAGAAATGCTCATAAGGTTCTTTATGATGGCAATGAAATCCTTAAACCTAGACAGAAACCTAGTTGCATTGAGTGAACTGAGGAAGATAAGAAATCAGATGAAGTCACTAGGGAAAAGATGAACAAGAAATTAGATGATCCTAAATGTAGAGAGAAGAAAATAAAGATCACACCCCATGATTACAAGAAGGAAAACTGGATTTCATTGAACATGTTTAAGCCTCAGACATTGTTGACTCCCGAACAAGTTTTCTGGAAAATGGATTTAGATAAGCCAATATGTTATATTTCAACTATTTGTTGATTTTGAGAAAACTTGCAAGAAAAGGATCACACCCACTGGTATAACGGAAGGAGAAAGGGGTTTTGAGCAAATGAAAGAATGTTATTTAACTGAGGTCATGCCTTTCTTTAAACTTCTAAAAGATCACTTTGAGAGTCTTAAAAAGGGGATAGAAACTGATATTAAGGGAATGGAAAAGGAATTTGATGCAATGATAGTTGAAGTTAGTGACTATGAGCGAGCACTAAAATATAATGAGATTGAGAGGAAGAACTTGCATACACTAAATGAGAACCTGATTTCTGAATGTATTGCTCAAGATGTGTTTTTCACTGCTACAAATTGCTCCATTAATGCTTCCAAATTTCATGAATTATCGGTTGCCCTGAAAGTCTCCCATGATCGTGTTATTGAGCTTGAAAAAACTAATTCTGAACTAAACGAGAAAATTGAACTGGATGATCACGACAGTTTGGTTAAACATTTTTCTAAACTAGAAGTTGAGCATTTTAATTTACAACTAAAATATCAACATCTTAAAGAAAATGTCAAAACTTAAAATATCAAGACATCCTCAGATGCTCCAGAGTTTGATGCAGTTTTTCAAATTAACAAACGTGATGAACAGATTCAAGCTCAGTGCAACACGATCAGAAAGTTGAAAGCCCAAATCTCTCAATTAAAGGGTCAAACGAACAATATGACAGGCTCCCAAATGCCTCCTCCTTTAGATTCTCAGAATTCTCAAACGTTTCATCTTCAAAACCTAGTAAATGCATTACAAAAGGAAAACAAAAGTTTTCTAGAAGAAAATGAAAAGGTTAAACGTCATTTCAATGAGTTATTTGAATCAATAAAGGTCACTCGTAACAAAAAAAAACGAATAAATAGCCTCATTGCAAAAGGAAATTGAGAATCTGAAGAGTCAGGTAAAAGGGAAAATGCCAATGACCAATGGGGAGAATGGTGTATCAAAGGTTCACTCTTGTAATAAATATGCTTTGTCTGTGAAATATGTCCCTCCTCATCTCAGGAACAACAAACTTGCTGTTCAAACATACTTCTCATCCCTTAAGGATTGCCTAGAATGTCTGCGTGAGATTGTTGAAGAGGATAAGTTAGAGAAACCTCATGATAATGCAATTGGACATGCATGCTAATATGCCAAACGATCTCAAGAAATCCTAGAATGCTTGATCACAATATGCCCAAAGTCATTAGGTGAGAGAGTTAATCCTTTGATTCCATGTTCGATCCCTAATGCCAAGTATGATATTCATTCGATGCCAAATGTCTTGAATGTGAACCTTAGTGTGCCTGTAAGTAGTTCCGATTCCAGATCTGTCAATGCTATGAAAGAGAACTCAAGTGTGCCTTCTAGGAGTACAAATCCCAGCACTTCCAGTTTTAAGAAAGTGAACCTTAGTGTGCCTGCATGTAGTTCAGATCCCAGCACATCTAAACAGGTGATGCAAAGAATAGTAAAACCAAATAATGTTCCCATTCCCTCTACAGGAGTAATCAGTGACATTAAAGGGAGCAGGTCAAAGTCTCAAGACAATACAAGGAATGATAGGACCTCGCAAGCTAAGAATGTGCACTGGAAAAGAGTAGAAGAACAATCTAGGAACTTTAAGCTTGAATGGAATAAAACGAATCGTGTTGATTCTAGTATTAGCCATAGGCGTACTGTAATTAATTCGAATTCTGATACTATTTGCAAACCTTGTACTGATGTCTGCTTGAATTCTGTTTCTAATCATGGATGTGGTGTTAATGTTTTGCTTAATGATGATAATTGTCCAGTTAATGTTGCTAATATTCATGCTAAAAAGGCAAAAAGGCAAAAACGAAAGAAAGTTAGAAAACAGTGGAAACCCACAGGAAGAACATTTAGTAAGATAGGCTATTATTGGATACCTGTTGGTCATAAGAATAATCAGACAATGCCCACTAGAAAATGGATGCCTACTGGTAGAACTATTCCCTTAAGAAGTGAGCACACTGTGAACAGGGCTAATACAGACACTAGTACTGCATCAATTCACAATGATTCCAGTGCCTTAATCTCTGATATGAATGCTTCTTTTTCTGATGTGGGTGTTCCAACCATTGTTATTAACCAAATGGAACCCATTCTTGCATGGGGATCCCAATTATCCAGTTATGCACTCTTGTCTGTGTTCAACTGCAGATCGTTCAAATCGTTCTGTGGTACCTGGACTCAGGCTGTTCCAAGCATATGACTGGCGACCGGTCACGGCTCATGAACTTTGTGAGCAAATTCATCGGGACTGTTAGATTCGGTAATGATCATTTCGGTGCAATCATGGGTTATGGAGATTACGTTGTTGGTGATAGTGTCATCTCTAGAGTATATTGTGTGGAAGGTCTGGGTCATAATCTGTTCTCTGTTGGTCAGTTCTGTGATTCTGATCTAGAAGTAGCCTTCAGAAAACATACCTGCTTTGCTAGAGAACTTAATGGTAAGGAACTGTTAAAAGGAACTCGTGGCTCAAATCTTTACACCATCTCTATCGATGACATGATGAGGTCTTCTCCAATCTGCTTGTTATCAAAGGCTTCAAAAACAAAGTCATGGTTATGGCATCGTCGTCTCAATCACTTGAACTTCGGCACCATTAATGATCTTTCCAGAAAGGACTTAGTTGTAGGTTTACCTAGACTAAAGTATGAAAAGGATCATCTTTGTTCAGCATGCCAATTGGGTAAAAGCAAAAAGTATGCCCACAAACCCAAACCAACAAACTCAATTACAGAAGTTCTTCATACCCTTCATATGGATTTGTGTGGACCAATGAGAGTGCAGAACATCTTTGGTAAGAAATATGTGTTGGTTGTGGTTGATGATTACTCTAGATTCACCTGGGTCAAGTTCTTAAGGACAAAGGATGAAACTCCTGATATCATCATCAAACTCATCAAACAGCTGCAGGTTCGACTTAACAAAACAGTCAGAATTATCCGAACAGACAATAGAACTGAGTTTGTTAACAAACAACTTAGTGACTTTTATGAAAGCATTGGAATCAGCCATCAAAGAAGTGTTCCACGAACTCCTCAACAGAACGGTGTAGTTGAAAGACGAAATCGAACCCTTGTGGAAGCCGCTAGAACAATGCTGATTTACTCAAAGGTTCCAATGTTTCTCTGGGCTGAAGCTATTGCCACTGCATGCTACACACAAAATCGTTCCCTGATTCACACTGTTCATGGAAAAACTCCATATGAACTTGTCCACAATAGAAAACCTAATCTCTCTTTCCTTCGTGTGTTTGGTGCATTGTGTTATCCAACTAATGAGGGACAAGACTTAGGCAAACTTAGAGCTAAAGCAGACATTGGAGTATTTGTAGGGTATGCTCCAAACAAAAAGGGGTACCGAATCTACAACAAAAGAACCCGAAATATCATGGAAACAATTCACGTTACGTTTGATGAGCTGACTGGTCAAATGGCTCCTGGACAATTCATTTCTGGACCCACACTTCAAAACAGTCCCATTGGTTCATCCCTTGTTCCAAATTCTTCTCAAGAAACTCCATATGTACCTCTATCTGAAGATGATTTAAAGAAATTGTTTGATCCTATGTTTGATGAACTTTATGATCCAAGTACTAATGAGGTGTCGATTCCTACAACAGAGGCTGCTCATATTCCTGTGAATGAAGGCAATCCCTCAGTCTCAATATCTTTAAGTCAAGAAGCGCCTGCTGCTGATCCTTCAGTCTCATCAACAAATCATCATTCTTCAAATGTACATCATGGAAATGTTTCTGGCATCAATGATGAAGTTAATCCCTTTGCTACTCCTGAAGATGCTCCATTTGAAAACATATTTGCTCCTGAATCTTCATCAGAACCATCTTCTTCAGGAGACATCGACTCTGCTACTTCAGTTCCTCAACTACTGCCACATGAACACCTTAGAAAATGGACTCACGATCATCCTCTAGATAACATCATTGGAAATCCCTCTCGTCCTGTTTCAACACGGAAACAACTTGCAACCGATGCCTTATGGTGCGTCTTCAACTCCGTACTATCTAAGATCGAACCAAAAGATGTTAAAACCGCCATGAATGAAGATAGCTGGTTCAATGCCATGCAAGATGAAATTCATGAGTTTAATCCACTTGATGTATTGGAGTTAGTACCTGCTCCAGACCGTGCTATGATTATTGCTCTTGAATGGATCTTCAAAGAGAAACTTGATGAGCATGGTGATGTGTTGAAGTACAAGGCCCGATTAGTTGCTAAAGGATACCGTCAAGAGGAGGGTATTGACTTTGAAGAATCTTTTGCTCCAGTTGCTCGAATCGAGGCAATCAGAACCTTTCTGGCTAATGCTGCTAGTAAGAACATGGTAGTCTATCAGATGGATGTGAAGACGACATTTCTGAACGGAGATCTTAAAGAAGTCGTCTACGTCAGCCAACCCGAAGGATTTGTGAATCAAGAGCATCCTACTCACGTTTATCGTTTAAAAAAGGCTCTTTACGGTTTAAAGCAAGCTCCAAGGGCATGGTATGATACACTGTCGAAGTTTCTTCTATCTACCGGATTTAGCAAAGGAGCAGTTGATCCTACATTGTTCACCAGGAAGTCAGGCAAACATTTAATTCATGTTCAAATTTATGTTGATGATATTATTTTTGCCTCGACAGACCCAATGGAATGTGATCGTTTTTCAAATGAAATGAGTTCAAAATTTCAAATGTCAATGATGGGACAAATGTCATTTTTCTTGGGATTAAAAATTTCACAAAGTCCCGGAGGCATTTTCATAAATCAATCTAAATATGCAACAGAGATCTTAAAGAAATTTGGATTTGATTCAAGTGACCCTGTTGACACCCCCATGATTGATCGAACCAAACTAGATGAGGACCACTCAGGGATCATGATTGACCAAACGAAATATCGTAGTATGATTGGATCCCTGATGTACCTGACTGCTAGTAGACCAGACATCTTGTTCGATGTTTGCATGTGTGCTAGATACCAGGCTAAGCCTACTAAAAAGCACCTTGAAGCAGTTAAAAGGGTCTTTCAGTATCTCCAAGGAACCATCAATATGGGTCTTTGGTACCCGAAGGACACCGGTATGTCACTAACAGCCTATGCAGATGCTGATCATGCAGGGTGTCAAGATACTCGTCGAAGTACATCTGGAGGTGCTCAGTTTTTGGGTGATAAGCTTGTGAGCTGGTCTTCAAAGAAGCAAATGAGTACTTCTATTTCCTCTACAGAGGCTGAATACATAGCCATGTCATCCTGTTGAGCTCAAATCTTATGGATGAGATCTCAATTATCTGACTATGGCTTTGAATTCAACAAAATCCCTCTGTACTGTGATAATAAAAGTGCTATTGCTCTCTCATGCAACAATGTTCAACACTCAAGAGCAAAGCATATCGACATTCGACATCATTTCATCAGGGAACAAGTGGAAAAAGGTGTAGTGGAACTCTATTTTGTGAGGACTGAATACCAGTTAGCAGACATCTTCACCAAAGCTCTTCCAAGAGAATGCTTTGAGTTTATTCTTCCATGACTGGGCGTGAAAAGCCTTCAACCAGAAACACTCAAACGTCTTCAGGAGGAAGACGAGGAGTAAAGGTCTATCTTCATCTATCTCCTGTATATATCTATTCGAAAATCAAATAGAAAAATATAAAACTTTCAAAATCCATAAAAATTTGAAAAATTCGAAAAATCTTCAAAAAATATTGTCATTTTGTCTTGTTTCTCTCGATTCGATAATATCTACGGTCTTGATGTTGTCATTCAAAGAATGACACGGGACTTTAAATGTTGTTCGAATTTAAAAAAAAAAAAAAAAAAAAAAAAAACAAAAAAAAAAAACAAAAATTCAAAAAATCAAAAAAACATATCCATTCTTTATCATGTTTTCAAAATTCAATGCTCTGATTCTATAAACATTTGTCTGCTGAAAACTAACTGCTTTGAAAAATAACTCGGTCTCTATTTTTGATAATCATCAGGACTTATTTGTCAAAATCTCTATCTCTCAATCAACAACCTATGTCATTGATTGAGGGGGAGAATGATTTCAATTAAATTAAAAAAGTTATTTGGCATTAAATTGTTTTCAAAAGATATTCATGCATGTTTTACCAATGGAGTTTAAAGTCTTAAAATCCGATCCTTATCAGTTAAAACGCTTTCATAATCAAGTCACAATTCTCCTTAAAAGCTTTCAAAATCAATTTAAATCTATAAGAAGATCACAAATCTCAAATGATTTGATAATTGTGATCGGGGGAGAATTTGTGATTTAAATTGGACTTAAACTGAGGATTCGGTAAATGGTTTTATAAGGATATACATGCTATCCTTCCCACATGTGACAAACGATTTCAAATTTTCAATGCACATGTTGAGGGGGAGCATCTATCTTAAACCTATGATTTGAAACGTGATCATTTATCTCAATGTGCATGTTCCCTCTAGTATGTGCAAAACTCTTTTCAAACCTCGAGGCACATATTGAGGGGGAGCAAATTTATGGAAACCTCATCCTTCCCGGAAATGCTATATTTACTTGATTTGATCAAGGAAGTGATGGTGATATCTTTAAGAAAAATGGTAATCAAAGAAGTAATTTCTTCCTCTTGCCTCCGTGTGCAAAACGATTTCAAACACTTGATGCACATGTTGAGGGGGAGCACTTATTCTAAAAATATAAAAAACAATTCAGGTACAAAATGTTTTGATAATATATCACAAGTATCTGGATTGATTTTCAAATGGTTTTCAATTGATTCCAATGGCAGATGAACAATACCAAATAGACCGACCAACTTTACTTTATGTACGGTGATATAAGGATGATAAGGTTAGGTATTGGTTCCCATGATCCGCCAGAACCGGAGGGATCTACCCAGGGACAATCCACTACTTAGTGTAGAAGTCCTTAGGTATGATGATAAAAAGAGAAAAGTGAGATATGGGAAGAGTGCGGACTGAGATAGAGCACGTACTGGAACAAACCCAACAAGGTTCTTTCTATGAAGTCTCGGTAAGCACTGAAGGGGTTGAAGAATTAAAAAGAATTGAATGAGAAAAGGGTGAAAACAAATAAACCTCCATTTATTCAACCTTAGGACAGAAACCGGGTTCAATTCATATGCTACTGATGGTAACATCGATATTGAAGACAAGACGTCATGGACCCAGTGACGCACTCACTTCAAGTTTCCAAACCACTCAAGTTCCTCTTAAAAGGACTTGTTTCATTCTCACGGGGAACCGACATTATCTATTGACTTTCTCTTAGAGATTGTTGATATTGAAGAAGGAGACCCTCTCCCTAGTCTCCGGTACAGGATCCAAATATGCACAAATTGAGTCTAGAGCCACGAGATCATCAATAAATCTCATTAGGACACTTTCAATGAAGACTCTCTGTTTCACACAATGTGGAAAAAGAGATTATATCTTGAGTCCTACGCATTATCCTTGTGGTTTTGCCTGAACATCCGAGTGATATGTGAACATATTCACAGTGAAGATGGAAAACCTTCTGGAGCCAACATCAAACAAGCTCCTGGTAGGTGGCATGTGAGATCTATTTTATAGATCAACCATGTGACAACTGAACAGAAACAATGGGACGATTCAATCTCTTGAATCAATCCTGGTTCAGGTTATGGATTGACGGATACCTTTGAAAAACCGGTCTTTGTGCTTAACAAATCTTTTCTTTAGCACATCGACCGTGTACTCATTCTTTCAAACCAAAAGGTGTTTTTTTTTCTATCGATTGATAATTGATTTTCAATAAAACCTTCGTTGTATTGCAAAAAACAATTTCTATTGAGCAATACACGATTGTTTTTCAAATCTCTTTTCATCAATCAGTGGACTTAAAATTCGCTGGTTCACTCACTCCGTGTTGTCTTCTTTGAGATGTTCCGGTTTGAGAACAGCTAGAGCAGCTGCGAAACCCTGTCAAAGAAATTCTTCGGAATTATTCCTGATCACAGGCAGTACATGTACTGATCAACGAGGAACCATGGGCCGTGTACCTCAATTCAACGAAAGTGACCAAAGACACTTTCGTGCGATTTATTGCTAACTGTTGTATGCAGGTACACCCGACGTTTGCAGCTGATCAGAATGAAGCGGTCAATCCATAGCTGCATGCTCACTTAACATATTCATCTCAAAAGAAATCATGATTAGTGCATCAATGACTCTGATATTTTCACTCCATGCTTCTGCTTCGCTGCTGCCAATATCATGAATCAACTAAAGCTTCCGCTACTCTGATGAGAAGATATCATGATTCAGAATGTGAGCATGTCGGTTCGAATGTCACAAAATCACATAGAACCAACACCACAATGAATGTCTCAGAGATTTTTATTAGCTGATGATCTCAAAAGCTGGCTCAAATTTATTATCACGTGGATATGTAAAAGACCTCCTCCTAGAGTAACCAAACATGCAATAAGAAGAATCAATGACTACGAGCTTCGGAGCAAAGTGCTACATCAAGAATGCAAGAACAATTGTTAATGTCATATCTGGTTGTATTCAATGTAATTTTAGTATATGTTTGAGGTGACCTCCCTTAGGGGGAGATTGTTAGGAATTAGAAATTCCAGGTATTAAAGAGTCGGTCACCTCAAGTATATGTAATCGTTAGAAAGCTCGTAGTCATAGTTATTTTAAGTTAAGTAGTATTTAGTTAAGTAACACCGTGGAGGACGGACGGGTCTTTACCCACTGTATGCCTGATCCACAGCCCGTTGTGTGGCGTTTTATGTAAGACTATAAATACTCTCTACCTCCCAAGGTAGAGAGTTGGAGCTCATAATAAGATTTTCTTTCTCTCACTAAAGTTCCCTAAGCCTCTAACTTTCTCTCTCTAAAACTCATCTTCTATACGCCTATGTTTGATTGTGTTATGATGTGTATGTGAAAACCAATATCTTACAACATCATTCATTACAGTGTCTGAAATTCCGCAGTCAACATCAGCATTATTCGTTCTTTCAACTGAACCATTACCCAAAATATCACACATTTCCTTTAATTTTCCATGACTATCATTCAACTTATTCAGACAATCATTCCTTTGAGTAGCATTCTTAATGTAGACTTCCACATTGTTCATGAGTTGGACATATGTGTTGATAAACTCATGAATTTCCATTCCAGTGTGTTTCTTGAATGAAATTCCAGTTATGTATGGATCAAAGTCAGCAGAATATTCCCCTTTGATAAATGGCTGAAATTGGTTGTAGATAACTTGAAGTGTAGCATTAGAGTCATCAATTAATACCTTCTCATTGGTAATTTGAAGCTTCAGTTGATCTAAGTTCAGTAACACAGCCTTTTTCAACGTAGGTAAGTCTTGGCGAAAGAGAGCACAGCATGTTCGACTCAAAGGGGTGGATAACAGTTTCGTAAGATGCTGATGAAGTAATTGAAATGGCTCAATATTGCATTCTGAATGCTTTGTATCATGGGTCATTAACATTCGTGGTTTGTTGAAGTTTGACTCAGAAGATGAGGAGTTTTGATCATAATTTGTAGAGTCAATCAAGGTAGGATCTTCAGAAGTACAACCCGTTTCATTGTTCTGAGGGGTATGATAGAGTTCAAGCACTCTGGAGATAAAAGGGTCAGTGATGTAAGACATTGTGGGTGAACGAGTATCTGAGCCAGTTGCATGAACGTCCTCAGAAACAGAAGAAACAATAGTTGGAACGAAGTTAGACATGTTTCAAGCTCTACGGGATTTTACTAGTCTTTGATTAAACAGGGAAATTGATTCTTTCACAGGATTTTACTAAACCAAAAGAACAACCGTAAGAATGTATCACGAATATGTAACAAGCCTAAATTAACAAGTAGCTAACCACACAACTCGCTTAATTATCAACTCGCTTAAGCCATCAACTCGCTCAAGGAGACAACTCGCTTAAGGAATCAACTCGCTAAATAGCCAAGTCGCATTAGCATCAACTCGCAACACTGTCAACACGCTTAATGAATCAAGTCGCTAAATAGCCAACTCGCTTTAGTATCAACTCACAACTCAATCAACTCGCTTGAACACCAAGTCGCTTAAATTAAGTCGCTAGCTTTACAACTCGCTTAATAGCTAAGTCGCTTTAGATCTCAAGTCGCTTAAAGAAACAACTCGCTTAGAACCCAAGTCGCATAAAAATCAACTCGCTAAACAGCCAAGTTGCATGTACCAACTTGCATCCAATAACAAAGCAACTCGCTTTGAATAACAAAGTATCCGAGACTCAACTCGCTTCGTACAAACTTCTAAAATAACCACTTTATCAATCAAAAACAACCAAACCACAATGATTTAAGCCTTCCAATTCAAAACATAAACACATATGATGATCCTAAACACAAAAGTACAAGCAAAATTCAAACTTTAACACTAAAATTTGTCCAAATGAATCAAACTCTCCTAAACCTTTAATACCCCAAAAACCTTATGAAATCCACCAAAACAAGAAGCATGAAAGATGACTGATCAAACCATGGCTCTCTGATACCAATTGTTAGATATAATATTTCACATACACATTAAACCATGATCTATAAGGGGCGTACAAGTAAGTTTAGAGGGAGAGAGAGGGAAATGTTCAAGTAAGAGAAAACTTATGGAAGGTTAGATTCCAAGTGAACATCCAATCCTCTACCTTGCAAGGTAGAGGGTATTTATAGGTTACAGACTAAACGACCTCCTGACGGCCTGTGGATCAGGTATACAGTGGGTAAAGACCCGTCCTTCCTCCACGGTGTAGCACTAAACTAAAAGGCTAACTAAGTAACTAGTAAATAACGTAATGTCTATGAGCTAACTTATGCTAGATTACATTTGGGGTGACCGAGACTTTACTATGGAATTTTCTAATTCCTAACAGGTAAGTAGTTTAGTAGGTGGTTAATCATTTTACAAAAATAAATAATTTGAAAAATTGTTTTGCATAGGCTGCTAGTTACTAGAAGTTGCTGGTTTGAGACTTGTAATCATCAAAGTAGTATCTTAGGCCTGTTCAATTGCAGATCAATATCAAAATAGCCTCTGCACCCATTTTCTTAGCTTAAATCCCAGTTTATTTCTGATTTTTAGAGTTCCCATAGCTTATTTTAGGTGTCCCTTATCATCCTAATAGCTTCTTAGGTACACATTAGCTTATTAGGATGCTCGGTACTTAGTTTAAGGGGATGTTTAGTTTTGTAAGTTTAATCTTATAATTTGTGTCCATTTGCTTATCATGTCCCTCATTCTGCTAATTTACCAGCTCACTTAAGATTTGCAAAAAGTTGTTTTCATAAAAAGTTCCTTTTCATCTTATAATTAAGTTTGGATAAGTAAAGTTTACAAAAAGAAAAAATAAAAAGAAAAGCAAAAAGTGTGACTGCCAGGGTTGAACGTAGGTCAGTCGACTACACACACGCCACACACCACACACCACTACTACAATGCCCTTGGGTCTTCTCCTGTTAAAACTTGCATCATTAATTCTTTTAAGCCCTTTTTTCCTTTTAAGCCTTTACGACTGATTAGCTTTTTACCAGCTTATTTAAAAAGCTTTTTACAAGTTTTCTATTTTTCCCTTAATCTGCATCTGAAAATGTACATTTCATGAATTTTTGGTATTTTTCTATTTAGTTTAGATATTTACCTTTTTAGTATTTAATTCATAATAATTATTTAAAAAGTCAAAGAAATATTCCGCTATTTCCTAAAATTTTCTTTTGTCAAATAGGACTTAAGAAAATTAAATTTGCGTTCCTAGGGTTTAAATTGTATTATTTGGTTTTAAATCGCGTTTTTAATAATCTCGTAGTTGCATTTTTAGGATTAGATTGCGTTTTAGGATAATCGTGCTTTACATTATTGTTTTTTATGCTTATTGAGTTCGTTTTAGTTTATGTTTCATATTTGCTGTGTAAAAACCCATTATTCACCCTTTTCCCCATTCGAAATCACGTGAATGCAACGAGAGTTTTTAAACTTCATTCATCCTTCGCTAGGAACGATCCGGAGACTCAAACCTAACCGTTTGAGTTGCTTTGAGAAATACTATACTAAATTGAGAAATCAATCCTATAGAAGGAATGACGGGAATATTTGTTTGTTTCACTACTTTTTGCATTTCTGACCTAGAAGTGTTGGGCTCTGAGACTTTAGGAGGCACAACAAAGGTAGCGTGCTTGGCTTTAGACATAGAAGTGGGTGCAACTATTCTATCTTGCCTAGTACCAAACTTAGGACATGTGACAATGACATATTCTAAGAGTTCATGAGATTGTTTTGCACACATGCAAGCATATGCAACTGCACTATCAAGTGGTTTTTCTATTCTATCATCTTCTACGAGCTCACGGAGGCCCTCTAAACTGTCCTTGAGGTACGAAAGAAATGCTTGATATGCAAGTTCATTATTCCTAAGAGGAGGGGGAATATACAACACATCAATAGTTTAATTATTAGAAGCAAAAACATTTGGAACAACATAATTGCAAGTGGGAATCGGCAATTTCTCTTTTACTATACGCTTCAGATTCTCAATTTCGTTAAGCAAAGAAGTTACCTTTTCAATGTGTTTATCATGATTTACCTTGACTGAATCATAAAACTCTTTGTTTTGAATTTTCCGCTTGAAAACATTCATTTTCTTTTTGCAATTTATTGATGATGTTTTGAAGTTGGAAATTCTGAGAATCTAAAAGCAGAGGTATCTGAGTGCCAACCACTTCACTACTCTTTCCCTTAAATTGGGAAATTTGAGCTTTCAACTTACGGATCATGTTACAGTGAGCTTGAATCCGTTCATCATGTGTGTTTATTCAAAATATGCATCAAACTCAGGAGCATCCGAAGATGTCTTGGCATTTGAGGTTTTGATTATTTCTTCAAGATGTTGATATTTTAATTGTAAATCAAGATATTCAACTTCTAATTTAGAAAAATGCCTGACCATGTTATCATGATCATCCTTTTCGATTTTTTCATGCCATTTTGAATTCTCGTTCTCAACTCATTGACACGATCTTGGAAAACTTTAAATGCAATTGATAAATCATGAAATTGAGAAACAGTTATGGCATAATTACTGAAAGTATAAGACACATCATGGGCAATGCATCTGAAAATCAAATTCTCATTAAGGACGTGAATATTCTTTCTCTCAATTTCATTGCTTTTAAGCTCATATGCATTAATTCTAACCCGGCTTTCAATTTCATTAAATATCTTTTTCATTTCTTTAACTTCAGTATCTAAGGCCTTTTGAATACCCTCGAATTGTTCTTTTAATTGTTTAAAGAATGGAATAACCTCTGTAAGATAACACTCTTTTGTTTGCTCAAAACCCCTTTCCCCTTAAGTAATACCTGTTGGTATGATTCTCTTCTTACATATTTTATCAAAATCAGCAAATAGTTGGTAGACTACGTATATGCTAATTAAGGTTTTGCTTGGAGTGGGAATAGTTCTAGACACTAAATGCATCAGTCTATTGGGGGATACACAGTAGCTGTAGGCAACTTCCTAAGGGGAGGATTATTAACAACAAGTTCTTCGGCCTTTCTCTTATCCATATCTAACTTCCAAAACACTTGTTCAGGGATTAATTGAGTTTGAGGTTTAAACGTGACTAAGAAGTTTTACTTAGAGTAATCATGAGATTTGACATTTATTTTATGACCCACACACAAAGGTTCCTTCAATTTCTTATCCATTTTCTCTCTAGAGGCATTTTCTAACTCTATGTCCTCTTCAGTGTTCTTTACACAGGTTGACTTTTTTTGGGCTTAAGAATCTCACTACTATCATAAATTACATCATGAGCCCTTTTTGCTTTCTTAAGGAACACGTGATTTGGGTCTTCTACAAGGCCTATACTGTGTTTATCACTTAATACTTTGTGCTATGAAATCATGTGAGCAATTTGAATGGTGTTGCCTTGTACGTACAACTTATTTTCAAGCTTGTTTTTAAAAGTCTTAAGGTTGGAAAAATCATTTATGAGTTTTGATTCCTTTTCTTTGAATTCATGTTTAAGCATTTTAACATTTTCTTGAATTTCTTGTTTTTTCTTACTAGCTTTATTAAGTTTCTCTTGTAAGGAATTTTACTCTTGTTTTAACGTTTCTTCGCTTAATTTACTTTTAGTGATAAATTTACGCATTTCGCTATCCATTTCCTGCTCACGGGTGGTCAACTCAAAATTAGCACGTTGTTCATAGATGGCGACTTGATCCTTATATATATTTAGCTTAGTGGTCATAGAATCATCAGGCACATATTCAGTGTACTCATCAAACACATATTCATCATTAGTGGCAAAAGATGCACCACTTGGTACAACAAGACTTTCATCCTGTTTCACTACTGCTCATAGGGGAAAACATTGCTATTGCCCATATTTACTATATCTGACTCAACGATATTTGTTGGTTGTACTTTTTTGGGAATATTTTGCTCATCAACCATATCATATAGCTTTAGTACCTCTGATATGATAGAAGCATTGGAGGGACTGGCTTGTTGAGGTGATGAACCCATTGGCAAGATATTAGCCATGAAAATAGTATGTGCCATCTGTTCATCAACATCAGAGTCAAAAGCATCACAGTTAGTAACTTGGAAGACATTGGGATTGTTCTGTGCCAAATCATATACTGGTTGTTCATCCAGTTCTGCAACATATGTTTTGGCATTCCCATCAGCATGAAATAACAACTCTTCCTCATCCAACACTGCTCCACTGTCTTGAGCCTATATCAGTAGCATCTTATCCCTGGAAGTACTCAGCATTCTGTGGACATTTAGGTTAAGTGCAGTTCCTAGCAATATGTCCCTCTCCTCCATAATTGTAACACTTTATCGGTTTACCTTGACCCTGAACTACAATCCTTCCTCTGTCTGGTACATTTCCCCGTTCGATATTCCGTGGATTCACATTTTGCCTTCCTTGCAGATTCTGAACCACAACCCTTCCATCTTCTACTGTAGCTTGATTATGTAGATTAGATGAGGTCCTAAGTTGGTTGTTGGTTTGGGGAAGTAAGTTTCTGGACTGTTGACCCAAAAGAGCAACTTGGTTTGAATGGTTTTCAATCAACATGTCTATTGGAGTAAATCCTGAGTCTGGTATGGTAATCTGATTCTGATTCTGAGAGGATTGTATGACTTGTGATGCTCGAGTGTTTAACCTCACATTTGAAACAAATGCAACTGAGTCTTTTGACGGGGTTGCTGCTGCTGTATTAGAAATTTCTCCAAGATAAAACTCTCAAATGTAGCATGCTTCTCATGTTGAAGTAAGTAGGCATACAACTGCTCATAGATAGTGTTCCTCAATCCATTGTTCAACTTCACTAAATCTGTGCTATTCAGGGTTCATCTTGTTTACGAACTTGGAATTAAGTTGGATGTTTGGCATAGTCATATAGATATTTCTCATATCATTCACAAGTTTGTGAAACCGCACATGATATTTTGTAATGCTTTCCCCTGGGTTCATCTTGAAGTTCTCAAAGTCATCATAAAGCTGTGACTCTCAATCTTCCTTAGTCAGATTTGAGACAGAGATAAGCATCTTGACATTGTCCCAAACTGCTTTGGCCTCAGTATTGTGATTAATTAGCTTTTAAATGTCCTTTGGTAGACCTTGAAGTACCATGTTTGAAGCTCTAATGTCAGCATCATATCTTTTCTTCTCCTTATCATTGAGATCATCATAAGTCCTTGGTTTATCCTTACCCAAAGTGACAGTTCCATCTGCACCAGCTTCAAGTTGATCTCTGGTTATTCCCATTTGGAATGGTCCTTCATCAATTGACTGAAGAATGTTAAGACAATTCTCTTTGCCTAAGCCATACAACCTGATTCTTTGTGCCCAAGAGTCATAATCAGTTCTATCCAGCATAGGAGGGCAAGTATCGGACCTAGCAGCTTGAACGTCATCAGAAACGGTAGACATGATTACTAAGTATACGGGATTTTACTAATGTTTGATTTGACCGATAAATAAAACCTTTCACGGGATTTTACAAACCAAGATAAAACTGTAGAACTCAAATCACAAGTGTTAAATCTCAAAAGACAAAACACAGTCCATCAAAACGCACTAGGTCAAAACGCAGTGTGTCAAAATGCACTTAGTCAAAACGCACTAGGTCAAAATGAACTAGGTCAAAACGCACAATAATGAGAAAACGCAGTGAACCAAGTTGCAAGAGACAAAACGCAGGAACAAAACGCAGCACTTGACAAAACGCAAGATCAAAACACAGAATACCAAAATGCAAGATCAAGTCACAGAATACCAAAACGCAAGATCAAGTTGCAGAATACCAAAATGCAAGATCAAGTTGCAGGTCACTTTCAATAGTACAAGAACTAATTGTCCTTTTGTCCTTTTGCAAACAAAACACAACCTAATAATATTAAAATAATCAAGTCGCATGCCAAAGTTCAACAAATCGCACCCAGAAATAGCATAAGTCGCAGCGAGTAAACACCAAATCGCAACAAATACTGTACAAATCGCAACGAGCAGCTATCAAAACGCACCCAAGAAATGATATCCGTGAGTCAAAACGCACTCAAGAACACGTCCAAAACCTTACCTTTTCAATCAAAAACACCACAACGAAGATGAATCAATCCTTCCAAACCCAAAACTAAACTAATATGATGATTCTAAACACAAAAGCAAAACCATGGCTCTTGATACCAATTGTAACATACTGGTTATCATAAACACACAAACACACTAGTGATGATTCAAACTTGGGAGAGTTTAGAGAGAGAAAGTAGAGAGAAATGGGAACCTCTAGTGAAAGAAAGTGATGTTATATTATGAAGCTCCAACCTTCTACCTTGGGTGGTAGAAGGTATTTATAATACTTTACAATAAATGCCACCTACAGGATGTAGATCAGGTATACATTGGGTAAAGACCCGTCCGTCCTCCACGGTGATACTTAACTAACTACTTATAATAACTAATCAACTAAGACTACAAGCTTTCTAATGCTTACACATACTTGAGGTGACCGAGTCTTTAACTTACAGATTTACTAAATCATAACAGTATCATTATGCTTAAGATAATCAATACACACTCTCCATCTGGTGATGAGACGTGTAGGAATCAACTCATTATCTTCATTGGTGACAACAGTCATTCTACGTTTCTTCAGAACACAGTGAACGGGACTCTCAAAAATAGGGTAAATCATTGCGGCATCTAGGACTTTTTTAACTTCCTTTTTGATAACCTCATGAATTTTCGGATTAACCCTTCGTTGTTGTTGCACCGCGGGTTTGAAGTCATCTTCCATTAAAATATTATGAGTACAAAAATGAGGGTCAATGCCCTTAATATCGGAAATTTTCCAAGCAATGGTACTCTTATGATTCTTAAGCACTTCTAAAAGTTTGGTATTATCCTAATATTTTAAATCTTTAGCAATTATAACGGGTAATTTATCGGTTCCTTCTAAAAATGTGTATTCCAGACAAGGAGGTAAATCCTTGAGCTCGGGCTCCGGAGAATTTTCATTAGACTACCTAATCTCTTTATTTCCTCAAATTTAATTTCTTTCGGAGGGAGTGGTGAAAATGGATCTTCATTTAATCGTTTTTCAAGATAAAGAATATCTACTTCCGAATCGTAAATGCCATCGTCAATATCCGATGATATCGACTCATCTTTGAGAAACCCCTCGATCTCTTCCAAAATGAAGTCACTTCCCTTAAAAGGAGTGAGAGAAGGGGAAGAGTCGGCAACGATAGGTTCAGAAGACGGAGTGGGATTGCCACTCTCAGATCTGTTCGCAAATTCAAGAACTTCTTGAGCATACTCCTCACAAGAAACATCAAGGACATCGATCCAGTTAACCAATGTATCATCATAATTAGAGGACTATCTCAAAGTCTGATTGATATTAAATGTTATGGCTTCTTTATTAACATGAAGAGTTATTTCTCCTACATAAACATCGAATAAAGTACGGCCCATCCTCAAAAAGCACATCTCAAGAATGAGGGGAACCCGAGGATCGGCATCAAAATCAACGACTACAAAGTCGGTCAGAAAATGAAACTTTCCTACTTTAACGAAGACATCTCCGACAACACCGATTGGATGAGTAATTGATCGGTTCGCAAGCTCGAGAGTCATGCATGTATGAGTAATTTCGGGAAGTGAAAGCTTTTTTCACATGGAAAGCGGCATCAAGTTAATGCTAGCACCAACATCAGCTAAGGCGGAGCATTGAACTATTCCTTGAAAATCAAACGGAATGAGGAACTTGCCGGGGTCTCCAATTTTCTCAGTTAACGTTTTAAGGAGAACCGTCGAACAATGCTCATTTAAAGGGGTTTTTGCCAACTCAAATAATTTCTCCTTATTACGCAGCAGACTCTTAATCGTTAAAACAAATTTAGGCATAAGAAGAAGAGCATCGGCGAAGCTAATATCAAAGTGTAAATCTTGAAAATTTTGAAAGAATTTCTCCATTTGGTTGTTAGCTTTTTTGTGTAGCTTTTGATCATTAAGTCTAGACGGGTAAGATATTGACGGTTTTAGATTCGTCTTCGAAGCACTAACGGGAGAAAATTTTGGCTCTGAAACTTGGACAACCGGGGGTTGGACGTTTTCGATACTTCCCTTATTAGTAGGAGGCACCGTGTCCTTTGTCACCTCGGTTTCACGTTCCACTACCTTAGGAAGAGAAGATGTAGTAGTAGGAATCGTTGGTCCATCATAAACAACAACACTTCGAGTAGTGATAACTTTCATGTCACCTCTCGGGTTAGCAACGCTATTGCTTGGGTGAGATCCCGAAGTTGAAGGTTAATGAAATTGATTTAAGAGAGTATCAAACATGTTCTCAATTTTGTTTTGAAATTCATCAATTTTGTTATTTGTGGTCCTAAGTTCATTCTTAAGCTCATAACCCTTCTTTTGGAAATCATTTTTCAAAGTTGTTATTTGATTTTGCATTGCCCTCATGTTAGCCTCATTTGTCTTAATGTAGTTTGAAAAATCATTAATAGGTGCAACTTAAGGAGGAGGTTGATAATTTTGAGGAGGTGGAACTTGGTAATTTTGGTTTCCTTAATTGAAATTTGACAAGGATTTAAAACATACATGTTTAGGGGGTCATTTAAGCCCTAAATCAACAGATTTTATATCCATTACAAATTAAAATCGTTCCTTTTCACATTTTAGGTCTTTTGGAAGCAAAATGCTAGAATGAAGCATATTTGGACAAAAAAGAGCAAACACATGAAGAAAAAGGCAAAGTCAAGATCAAAGGCAGTTCTACAAGCCTGATGGTGTCCCAACCAAAGGGCAACACCGTCCCTAAGGAAGTTTTCTAATTAGAATGCAAGTGACAACTCAGGTGAAAAAGAGGTGCTAAAGCATGATGGTGTCATGCCTAATATCTAGAATGCGTCTCCCTTAATTCCTACACCAAACGCCCAAGAACCATCTCAAGACAACGTGTGTAGTATATTGGATTTCACAAACACTCTAAACCATGATCAATGTATGCGTTTAAGTATGTTAGAGAGAAAGTTCTAGTGAGAGAGTGGAAGAGAGTTGGGAACTATAGTGAGAGAAAGGAAAATATTATTATGAGCACCAACCCTCTACCTTGGGAGGTAGAGGGTATTTATAGTCTTACAATAAAACGCCACACAACGGGCTGTGGATCAGGCATACAGTGGGTAAAGACCCGTCCGTCCTCCACGGAGTTACTTAACTAAATACTACTTGACTTAAAAGAACTACGACTACGAGCTTTCTAACGATTACATATACCTGAGGTGACCGACTCTGTAATACCTGGAATTTCTAATTCCTAACAATCTCCCCCTAAGGGAGGTCACCTCAATCTTGTACTAAAATTACATTAAATACAGACAGATATTACATTAAAAATTTTCTTGCATTCTTGATGTAGTACTTTGCTCCGAAGCTCGTAGTCATTGATTCTTCTCATTGCATGTTTGGTTAATCCAAGTGGAGGTCTTTTAATGATCCACGTGATAATAAATTTGAGCCAGCTTTTGAGATCATCAGCAATCAAAAATCTCTGAGACATCCTTTGTGGTGTTGGTATCATGTGATTTTGTGACTTTAGGACCGACATGCTCACATTCTGGATCATGAAATCTTCTCATCAGAGTAGCGGAAGCTTTCGTTGATTCATGATATTGGCAGCAGCGTAGCAGAAGTATGGAGTGAAAATATCAGAGTCATTGATGCACTAATCATGATTTCTTTTGAGATGAATGTGTTAAGTGAGCATGCGGCTAAGGATTGACCGCTTCATTCTGATCAGCTGCAAACGTCGGATGTACCTGCATAAAACAGTTAGCAATAAAGAACACGAAAGTGTCTTCGATCACTTTCGTTGAATAGAGGTACACGGCCCACGGTTCCCCGTTGATCAGTACATGTACTGCCTGTGATCAGGTATAATTCCGAAGAATTTCCTTGACAGGGTTTCGCAGCTGCTCTAGCTGTTCTCAAACTGGAACGTCTCAAAGAAGACAACACGGAGTGAGTGAACCAGCGAAGTTAAGTCCACTGATTGATGAAAAGAGATTTGAAAAACAATCGTGTATTGCTCAATAGAGATTGTTTTTGCAATACAACGAAGGTTTTATTGAAAATCAATTATCAATCATAAAAACACCTTTTGGTTTGAAAAATGAGTACACGGTCGATGTGCTAAAGAAAAGAGTTGTTAAGCACAAAGACCGGTTTTTCAAAGGTATCCGTCAATCCATAACCTGAACCAGGATTGATTCAAGAGATTGAATCGCCCCATTGTTTCTGTTCAGTTGTCACGTGGTTGATCTATATAATAGATCTCACATGCCACCTACCAGGAGCTTGTTTGATGTTGGCTCCAGAAGGCTTTCCATCTTCATTGTGAATATGTAAACACATCACTCAGCTGTTCTGGCAATACCACAAGGATAATGCGTAGGACTCAAGATATAATCTCTCTTTCCACATTGTGTGAAACAGAGAGTCTTCATTGAAAGTGTCCTAATGAGATTTATTGATGATCTCGTGGCTCTAGACTCAATTTTGTGCATATTTGGATCCTGTGCCGGAGACTAGGGAGATGGTCTCCTTCTTCAATATCAACAATCTCTAAGAGAAAGTCGATAGATAATGTCGGTTCCCCGTGAGAATGAAACAAGTCCTTTTAAGAGGAACTTGAGTAGTTTGGAAAGTTGAAGTGTAGTGCGTCACTGGGTCCATGACGTCTTGTCTTCAATACCGATGTTACCATCAGTAGCATATGAATTGAACCCGGTTTCTGCCCTAAGGTTGAATAAATGGAGGGCTATTTGTTTTCACCCTTTTCTCATTCAATTCTTTTTAATTCTTCAACCCCTTCAGTGCTTACCGAGACTTCATTGCAAGAACCTTGTTGGGTTTGTTCCAGTACTTGCTCTGCCTCAGTCCGAACTCTTCCCATATCTCACTTTTCTCCTTTTATCATCATACCTAAGGACTTCTACACTAACTAGTGGATTGTCCCTGGGTAGATCCCTCCGGTTCTGGCGGATCATGGGAACCAATACCTAACCTTATCATCCTTATATCACCGTACATAAAGTAAAGTTGGTCGGTCTATTTGGTATTGTTCATCTGCCATTGGAACCAATTGAAAACCATTTGAAAATCAATCCAGATACTTGTGATATATTATCAAAACATTTTGTACCTGAATTGTTTTTGATATTTTTAGAATAAGTGCTCCCCCTCAACATGTGCATCAAATGTTTGAAATTGTTTTGCACACGGAGGCAAATCAAGTAGATAGAGCATTTTGGTGAAGGATGAGGTTTTCATGATTTTGCTCCCCCTCAATATGTGCAACTAAGTTTGAAAAGAGTTTTGCACATAATAGAGGAAACCTGCACATTGAGAAACATGATCACATTTCAAATCATAGGTTTAAGATAGATGCTCCCCCTCAACATGTGCATGGAAAATTTCAAATCGTTTGTCACATGTGGGAGGGATAGCATGTACATCCTTATAAAACCATTTACCGAATTATCAGTTTAAATCCAATTTAAATCACACATTCTCCCCCGATCACAATTATCAAATCATTTGAGATTTGTGATCTCTTATTGATTTAAATTGATTTTGAAAGCTTTTAAGGGGAATTGTGACTTGATTATGAAAGCGTTTTGACTGATAAGGATCGGATTTTAAGACTTTAAACTCCATTGATAAAACATGCATGTACATCTTTTGAAAACAATTTAATGCCAAATAACTTTTTAATTTAATTGAAATCATTCTCCCCCTCAATCAATGACATAGGTTGTTTATTGAGAGATAGAGATTTTGACAAATAAGTCCTGATGATTATCAAAAATTAGAGACCGAGTAATTTTTCAAAACAATTTGTTTTCAGCAGATAACATGTTAGTAGAATCAGAGCATGGAATTTGGTTGATAAAAAGGCTTTTGATGAATGTTCAAACAAATTCTCAAATCTTGAAAAACATGAAAAAACATGGCTCTGTTCTTTCTTTGAAAAAGCGGGTTACTGCCTGAAATGACAATAAACCATTGTTTCTCTTTCTCCCAATTTTTTTTTTTTTTTTTTTTTTTTTTTTTTTTTTTTTTTTTAATGAATTCGAGCAACATCTAAAGTCCCGTGTCATTCTTTGAATGCAACACAAAGACCGTAGATATTATCGAACCGAGAAAAACATAACAAATTGACAATAAATTTTGAAGATTTTTCGAATTTTTCAGATATTTATGGATTTTGAAGGTTTTATAATTTTCTGTTTGATTTTTGAGGGTTTTATAATTTTGTATTTTGTTTTTCGAATAGATATATAAAAGAGATAGATGAAGATAGACCTTTACTCCTCGTCTTCCTCCTGAAGACGTTTGAGTGTTTCTGGTTGAAGACTTTTCAAGCCAAGAAGTGGAAGAATAAACTCAAAACGTTCTCTTGGAAGAGCTTTGGTGAAGATGTCTGCTAACTGATATTCAGACCTCACAAAATAGAGTTCCACCACGCCTTTTTCCACTTGTTCCCTGATGAAATGATGTCGAATGTCGATATGCTTTGCTCTTGAGTGTTGAACGTTGTTGCATGAGAGAGCAATAGCACTTTTATTGTCACAGTACAGAGGGATTTTGTTGAATTCAAAGCCATAGTCAGATAATTGAGATCTCATCCATAAGATTTGAGCACAACAAGATGACATGGCTATGTATTCAGCCTCTGTAGAGGAAATAGAAGTACTCATTTGCTTCTTCGAAGACCAGCTCACAAGCTTATCACCCAAAAACTGAGCACCACCAGATGTACTTCGACGAGTATCTTGACACCCTGCATGGTCAGCATCTGCATAGGCTGGTAGTGACATACCGGTGTCCTTCGGGTACCAAAGACCCATATTGATGGTTCCTTGGAGATACCGAAAGACCCGCTTAACTGCTTCAAGGTGCTTTTTAGTAGGCTTAGCCTGGTATCTAGCACACACGCAAACAACGAACAAGATGTCTGGTCTACTAGCAGTGAGGTACATCAGGGATCCAATCATACTACGATATTTCGTTTGGTCAATCATGATCCCTGAGTGGTCCTCATCTAGTTTGGTTCGATCAATCATGGGGTTGTCAACAGGGTCACTTGAATCAAATCCAAATTTCTTTAAGATTTCTGTTGCATATTTAGATTGATTTATGAAAATGCCTCCGGGACTTTGTGAAATTTGTAATCCCAAGAAAAATGACATTTGTCCCATCATTGACATTTGAAATTTTGAACTCATTTCATTAGAAAAATGATCACATTCCATTGGGTCTGTCGAGGCAAAAATAATATCATCAACATAAATTTGAACATGAATTAAATGTTTGCCTGACCTCCTGGTGAACAATGTTGGATCAACTGCTCCTTTGCTAAATCCGGTTGATAGAAGAAACTTTGACAGTGTATCATACCATGCCCTTGGAGCTTGCTTTAAACCGTAAAGGGCCTTCTTCAAACGATAAACGTGAGTAGGATGCTCTTGATTTACAAATCCTTCAGGTTGGCTGACGTAGACGACTTCTTTAAGATCTCCGTTCAGAAATGCCGTCTTCACATCCATCTGATAGACTACCATGTTCTTACTAGCAGCATTAGCCAAAAAGATTCTGATTGCCTCGATTCGAGCAACTGGAGCAAAAGATTCTTCAAAGTCAATACCCTCCTCTTGACGGTATCCTTTAGTAACTAATCGAGCCTTGTTCTTCAACACATCACCATGCTCATCAAGTTTCACTTTGAAGATCCATTTAAGAGCAATAATCATAGCACAGTCTGGAGCAGGTACTAACTCCCATACATCAAGTCAATCAAACTCATGAATTTCATCTTGCATGGCATTGAACCTGCTATCTTCATTCATGGCAGTTTTAACATCTTTTGGTTCGATCTTAGATAGTACGGAGTTGAAGAATCACCATAAGGCATCGGTTGCAAGTTGTTTCCGTGTTGATACAGCGCGAGAGGGATTTCCAATGATGCTGTCTAGTGGATGATCGTGAGTCCATTTTCTAAGGTGTTCATGTGGTAGTTGTTGAGGGACTGAGGTAGCAGAGTTGATGTCTCCTGAAGAAGATGGTTCTGATGATGATTCAGGAGCAAATATGTTTTCAAATGGAGCATCTTCAGGAGTAGCAAAGGGATTAACTTCATCATTGATGCCAGAAACAGTTCCATGATGTACATTTGAAGAATGATAATTTGTTGATGAGACTGAAGGATCAGCAGCATGCGCTTCTTGACTTAAAGATATTGAGACTGAGGGATTGACTTCATTCTCAGGAATATGAGAAGCCTCTGTTGTAGACATTGACACCTCATTAGTACTTGGCTCATAAAGTTCATCAAACATAGGATCAAACAATTTCTTTAAATCATCTTCAGATGGAGGTACATATGGTGTTTCTTGAGAAGAGTTTGGAACAAGGGATGAACCAATGGGACTGTTTTGAAGTGCGGGTCCTGAACTGAATTGTCCAGGAGCCATTTGACCGGTCAGCTCATCAAACGTAACGTGAATTGTTTCCAAGATATTTCGGGTTCTTTTGTTGTAGATTCGGTATCCCTTTTTGTTTGGTGCATACCCTACAAAAACTCCAATGTCTGCTTTAGCTCTAAGTTTGCCTAAGTCTTGACCCTCATTAGTTGGATAACACAATGCACCAAACACACGAAGGAAAGAGAGATTAGGTTTTCTGTTGTGGACAAGTTCATATGGAGTTTTTCCATGAACAGTGTGAATCAGGGAACGATTTTGTGTGTAGCATGTAGTGGCAATAGCTTCAGCCCAGAGAAACATTGGAACCTTTGAGTAAATCAGCATTGTTCTAGCGGCTTCTACAAGAGTTCAATTTCATCTTTCAACTACACCGTTCTGTTGAGGAGTTCGTGGAACACTTCTTTGATGGCTGATTCCAACGCTTTCGTAAAATTCACTAAGTTGTTTGTTGACAAACTCAGTTCCATTGTCTGTTCTGATAATTCTGACGGTTTTGTTAAGACGAACCTGCAGCTGTTTGATGAGTTTGATGATGATATCAGGAGTTTCATCCTTTGTCCTTAAGAACTTGACCCAGGTGAATCTAGAGTAATCATCAACCACAACTAACACATATTTCTTCCCAAAGATGTTCTGCACCCTCATTGGTCCACATAAATCCATATGAATCATATGAAGAACTTCTGTGACAGAGTTAGTAGGTTTGGGTTTATGGGCATACTTCTTGCTTTTTCCCAATTGACATGCTGAACAAAGATGATCCTATTCGTACTTGAGTCTAGGTAACCCTACAACTAAGTCCTTTCTGGTGAGATCATTGATGGTGCCGAAGTTCAAGTGATTGAGACGACGATGCCATAACCATGACTTTGTTTTAGAAGCCTTTGACAGCAAGCAAATTGGAGAAGACTTCATCATATCTTCGATAGAGACGGTGTAAAGATTTGAACCACGAGTTCCTCGTAACAATTCCTTACCATCAAGTTCTCTAACAAAACAAGTATGTTTTCTGAAGGCTACTTCTAGATCAGAATCACAGAATTGACCAACAGAGAACAGATTATGACCAAGACCTTCCACATAGTATACTCTAGAGATGACACTATCACCCACAACATAATCACCATAACCCATAATTGCACCGAAATGATCATTTCCGAATCTAACTGTCCCGATGAATTTGCTCACGAAGTTCATGAGCCGTGACCGGTCGCCAGTCATATGCATGGAACAGCCTGAGTCCAGGTACCACAGAACGATTTGAACGATCTGCAGTTGAACACAGACAAGAATGGATAACTGGATAATTCGGATCCCCATGCAAGAATGGGTTCCATTTGGTTAGTAACACTGGTTGGAACACCCACATCAGAAATAGAAGCATTCATATCAGAAAATAGTGTAATGGAATCATTGTGAATTGATGCAGTACTAGTGTCTGTATTAGCCCTGTTCACAGTGTGCTCACTTCTTAAGGGAATAGATCTACCAGTAGGCATCCATTTTCTAGTGGGCATTGTCTGATTAGTCTTACGACCAACAGGTATCCATTAATAGCCTATCTTACTAAATGTTCTTCCTGTGGGTTTCCACTGTTTTCTAACTTTCTTTCGTTTTTGCTTTTTAGACTTCTTAGCATGATTATTAGCATTAACAATATTAATTGGACAATTAACATCATTAGGCAAAACATTAACACCACATTCATGATTAGAAACAGAATTCAAGCAGACATTAATACAAGGTTTGCAAATAGTATCAGAATTCGAATTAATTACAGTACGCCTATGGCTAATACTAGAATCAACACGATTCGTTTTATTCGGCTCAAACTTAAAGTTCCTAGGTAGGTCTTCTACTTTCTTCCAATGCACATTCTTAGCTTGCGAGGTCGTGTCCTTCCTTGTATTGTCTTGAGACTTTGACCTGCTTGCTTTAATGTCACTGATTACTCCTGTAGAGGGAATGGGAACATTAGTTGGTTTGGCTACTATTTGCTTCACCTGTTTAGATGTGCTGGGATCTGAGCTACATGCAGGCAGACTAAGATTAACTTTTTTCACACTTGAATAGCTGGGATTAGAACACCTAGAGTGCATACTCGAGTTCACATTCTTAGCACTAACAGATTTGAAATCTCTAGGGTGCACACTCGAGTTCGCATTCTTAGCACTAACAGATTTGAAATCTGAACTACTTGAGGGCACATTGGGGTTCACATTCATAACATTTGGCATTGAGTGACTTGCATGCTTGACACTAGGCATAGAACACGGTATCAAGGGATTGACTTGCTCACCTAAGGTTTTAGGGCATATTGTAATTAGGCATTCTAGAAGTTCTTGAGATCGTTTGGCATATAAGCATACATGGCCAATTGCATTATCATCTGGTTTCTCTAACTTATCCTCTTCTACAATCTCACGGAGACATTCTAGGCTGTCCTTAAGGTATGAGAAATATGTTTGAATAGCAAGTTTGTTATTCCTAAGATGAGGAGGAACATATTTCACAGACAAAGCATATTTATTACAGACATGTACCTTTGATACACCATTCTCCCCATTGGTCATTGGCATCTTCCCTTTTACCTGACTCTTTAGATTCTCAATTTCTTTTTGTAACGAGGCTACCGTTTCGTTATTTTTGTTACGAGTGACCTTTATAGATTCAAATAATTCATTGAAATGACGTTTAACCTTTTCATTTTCTTCAAGAAAAGCCTCATTTTCCATTTGTAAAGCATTTACAAAGTTTTGAAGATGAAAGTTTTGAGAATTCTGAGAATCTAAAGGAGGAGGCATTTGGGGACCAGTCACATTGTTCGTTTGACCCTTTAATTGAGAGATTTGGGCTTTCAATTTTCTGATCGTGTTGCAATGAGCTTGAATCTGTTCATCACGTTTGTTAATTTGAAAAACTGCATCAAACTCTGGAGCATCTGAGGATGTCTTGATATTTGAAGTTTTGACATTTTCTTTAATATGTTGATATTTTAGTTGTAAATTAAAATGCTCAACTTCTAGTTTAGAAAAATGTTTAACCAAATTGTCGTGATCATCCAGTTCAATTTTCTCATTTAGTTCAGAATTAGTTTTTTCAAGCTCAATGACACGATCATGAGAGACTTTCAAAGCAACAGACAGTTCATGGAATCGAGAAGCAGTAATAGAACAGTTAGTAGCAGTGTAGAACACATCTTGAGCAATACATTCAGAAATCAGGTTCTCATTTAGTGTATGCAAGTTCTTCCTCTCAATCTCATTATATTTTAGTGCTCGCTCATAGTCACTAACCTCAACTATCATTGCATCAAATTCCTTTTCCATTCCCTTAATATCAGTATCTATCCCCTTTTTAAGACTCTCAAAGTGATCTTTTAGAAGTTTAAAGAAAGGCATGACCTCAGTTAAATAGCATTCTTTCATTTGCTCAAAACCCCTTTCTCCTTCAGTTATACCAGTGGGTGTGATCCTTTTCTTGCAAGTTTTCTCAAAATCAACAAATAGTTGAAAGATAACATATTGGCTAATTAAGGTCTTGCTTTTAGTGGCAATTGTTCTAGGAACAAGATGCATTGGTGTATTAGGAGGATACACAGTTGCTCTAGGCATTTTCCAAAGGGGAGGGTTTGTTTCAACAATATTTTCAGCTTTCTGCTTATCTAGATCTATTTTCCAAAAAACTTGTTCGGGAGTCAACAAAGTCTGAGGCTTAAACTTGTTCAAGGAAATCCAGTTTTCCTTCTTGTAGTCATGGGGTGTGATCTTTATTTTCATCTCTTTACATTTAGGATCATTTAGTTTCTTATTCATCTTCTCCCTAGTGATTTCATCTAATTTCTTATCTTCCTCTGTGCACTCAGAGCAACTAGGTTTTTGTATATGTTTAAGAATCTCATTGCCATCATAGATCACATTTTGAGCTGCTTTTGCTATCTTCCCATACTCAGGGTTGGGTTTATCTATAATGGGAACACTATGCTTATCGCTTAGAACTCTATGCTTAGTGATCATGTGAGCAGTCTGAATGGTGTTCCCTTGTATGTACAACTTGTTTTCAAGTTTTTTTTTTAAAGTTTTCAGATTAGAAAAATCTTTCAAGAGTTTTGATTCCTTTGCATTAAATTCTTGCTTAAGCATTTTCACATTTTCTTGAAGCTCTTGTTTTTGTTTAGCAGTTTTAGAAAGCTTTTCTTGCAAGGAATTTAACTCTTGTTTTAATACTTCTTCTCTAAAATTACTTTTTCTAATGATTGTACGCACTTGGTCATCCATTTCCTGCTCACGAGTGGTCAACTCAAATTTCGCACGTTGTTCATAAATAGCAACACGTTCTTTATAGGCATTTAGTTCAGAAATTACAGAATCATCAGGGGCACATGCAGTGTATTCATCAAAGATATAGTCATTGTTGACTGCAGAAGATGCATCACTTGGTACAACTTCACTTTCACTTTGTTCCACATATTGATCATATGGGACAACATTGATATTACCCATTTTTTCAATATTTGATTCAAAAGTTTCAGTTAATTGTACTTTGTCATGCGTCTTTTGCACATCAGCATTATCGTATAGTTTTAATACCTCTGAGATGAGTTTGTCTTTGGATGGGCCAGCTTGTGGTGAAGATGAGACCTTAGGAGAAACCATTGGAGAAATGCTAGCCATAAAAATTGTGTGTGCAGTAGGTCCATCATCCACATCAGAGTCGTATGCATCACAATCAACGACTTGAAAGGAATTATGATGATTGTGACCTATTTCCTGAACAGGCTGCTCATCCACGTCAGCATCATAGGTCTTGGCATTGCCCTCAGCAAGAAACAACAACTCTTCTTCATCCAAAGCAGCACCATTATCCTGAGCTTGTACAAGCAGCATCTTATCTCTAAAGTAATCAGCATTCTGTGGACGTTTTGGAGATGTGCAGTTCCTTGCAATGTGTCCCTCACCACCACAGTTGTAGCATTTGATCGGCTTGGCTTGACCTTGATTACCATTCCTTCCTCGATTCTGATTACCAACATAACCTCTACCCGCTCCACCTATTCCCTGATCATACTGTCTTTCCTGAACTGGTTGCACCACGATCCTCCCATCTTTAACAGTAGCTTGATTGTGCGGGTTAGATGCTGTTCTGAGGTTGTTGTTGGTTTGTGGGAGAGAATTCATGTTTTGACTAATCAGAAGAGCTAGTTGATTAATGATGTTACCCACGTGTGCATCAGCATCCGCTTATTTGAACATAGGATCAGGAATGAGTTTGTGATTACCATTACCCATGGGTATGACTTGTGAGGCTTTGGTTGTGATTCCGATGTTTGAGTAGAAGGCAGTTGTGTCATTAGATGAGCTAGTCTCTCCCTGGTTGGTTTTGAACTGATTAAGAATCATCTTTTCAAACATGGCATGTCTCTCATTCTGAAGAAGGAAGGCATAGAGTTGCTCATAATTCGTATTCTTCAATCCTTTAGTGAGCTTCACATAAGTAACAAACTTGTGCCATTCAGGATTCATGTTGTTCACAAATTTTGAGTTCAGCTGAATGTTAGGCATAGTCATTCTGATGTTCCTCATGTCATTCACCAGCTTATGAAATCTCACATAGTACTCATAGACACTTTCATCTGGTTTCATCTTGAAGTGCTCAAATTCATCATACAACTGTGATTCTCGGTCTTCAACAGTTAGCTCTGAGCCAGAAAGAAGCATCTTGACATTATCCCATACAGCTTTTGCCTCGGTGTTGTGATTGATCAGCTTGTAGATGTCTTTTGGAAGACCTTGAAGAACAATGTTTGAAGCCCTGATATCAGCATCGAATCTCTTTTTCTCCTTACATCAAGCTCATCTTACATCTTTGGTCTGTCCATTCCGTAAATCAGAGTTCCATCTTCAGCAGTATCAAGTACATCTCTAGTCGTCTCAACCCGATATGGTCCTTCATCAATGGATTTGAGAATGTTGACTCCATTTTCCTTTCCAAGACAGTACAATCTGATTCGTTGAGCCCAAGAGTCGTAGTCAGTTCTGTCAAGCATGGGTGGACGAGTATCTGAACCAACTGCTTGAACATCCTCGGCAACAGTGGAGATGATAGTCAGAACGTTTGTAGACATGTTTCAAGCTCTACGGGATTTTACTATTCTTTGATTAAACCGGGAAATTGATTCTTTCACGGGATTTTACTAAACCAAAAGAACAACCGTAAAAATGTAACACGAAGAAGAAAAAGGTCTAAATGAACAAGTCGTTAAACACACAACTCGCATAAGCAGTCAACTCGCTCAATAGCCAAGTCGCATTAGCATCAACTCACAACACACTCAACTCGCTTAAGTAATCAAGTCGCTAAATAGCCAACTCGCTTTAGTCTCAACTCGCAATACAATCAACTCGCTTGAACACTAAGTCGCTTAAGTTAACTCGCTAACGTTACAACTCGCTAAGTAGCAAGTCGCTTTATATCTCAAGTCGCTTAAAGAAACAACTCGCTTAGAACCCAAGTCGCATAAAGGTCAACTCGCTAAACAGCTAAGTCGCATGTACCAACTCGCATAAAATAACTAAGCAACTCGCTTTGAAGAAAAGCAAGTCCGAGACTCAACTCGCTTCGTCCTTCTTACAAAAATAACCACTTTATCAATCCAAAACAACCAAACCACAATGATTTAAGCCTTCCAATTCAAAACATAAACACATATGATGATCCTAAACACAAAAGTACAAGCAAAATTCAAACTTTAACTCTAGAATTTGTTCAAATGAATCAACCTCTCCTAAACCCTTAATACACCAAAAACCTTATGAAATCCACCAAAACAAAGAGCATGAAAAATGAGTGATCAAACCATGGCTCTTGATACCAATTGTAGGATATTGGATTTCACAAACACTCTAAACCATGATCAAAGTATGCGTTTAAGTATGTTAGAGAGAAAGTTCTAGTGAGAGAGTGGAAGAGAGTTGGGAACTATAGTGAGAGAAAGGAAAATATTATTATGAGCTCCAACCCTCTACCTTGGGAGGTAGAGGGTACTTATAGTCTTACAATAAAACGCCACACAACGGGCTGTGGATCAGGCATACAGCGGGTAAAGACCCGTCCGTCCTCCACGGAGTTACTTAACTAAATACTACTTGACTTAAAAGAACTACGACTACGAGCTTTCTAAAGATTACATATACTTGAGGTGACCGACTCTTTAATACCTGGAATTTCTAATTCCTAACAACGTGCTTCATGAAGACAGACGATGTCACACTCATCAACTGACGCTGTCCCAATGATGACTTGGACCAAACGAAACCCTAAAGACCGTGACCATATGGCGTCACCAGCAAAAGGCGACACCGCCGCACTTGTAAATCTATATATAGAATTTGATTTTTCTACATTTAGAGAGGTAGAATTTTGAAGAGCGAACCCTAACTCGCGTGTAATACGACTTGGACATTATTTTAGGGTCCCAAACCCTTCTTAACATAATAAGATACGTTTGTTAATCAATCATTTCATTATGTCTACTCTATGTTTAATTTTTTGTGTATATGCATGCTTATTTATCATGAGTAGCTAAATTACTATTGTGTTTGATTAGATCTATGAAACCTAGTTGTTAATTATTGTTAGGTTGTCTCTTGTCTTGGTTGGTAGATGCTAGAGTAAGAAAAACTGGCTTCTTTTTTAATTGTTGGGAGCTTGAACGTCCTAAATAGCATAAAGCTTGAGAGTGCACTTGAGCCATCGTTGTGTTTATTGCGTGAGTTGTAGCTTTAGGATAATAGAGTATTCGGGGGAGATACTACAGTTCTTGGTGATCCCGGATAGTCTAGAGGAGAGTTACAATTCATAGAACTAGGGCATTAGGTACCTCCATGACCACACGGAATACAACGCACTAGTTAAGATGAGGATGTGACAATTCAACCGACCAATAAGAGATAACTAGGGAGTAAGAATTTCTAAGTAAACACAATTTTAATTATCATAAGAGCACACCTGCAATACAATTCATTTCACTTTTAATTAGTATAATTAGTTATTAATTTAAAGAATTAGTAGTTAAAATTGGTAGAAGTACCACCCCCACTCCTATACCCTGAGATATTTGCCTTGCTTTCTAAAAAACATTAAAAGACTAAAAAGAATCTCCCTCAACCTTACCTTCTCATCATACATCTCTACCTAGCATCTCTATTCCCCTAGAGAAGGATCAACCCCCTGGGCTTACCTATACTACACTGCAACGATTAGGTACACTGCCTAGTTGGTTGTAAAGCTTGCTCGTTTAAAAGGAAGTCTTTCGACCTCGAACCCACGCATCAAGTTTTTGGCGCAGCTGCCGGGGAATAGAATAGCTAGTTAGTTTTCTAACTCGATTAAGTCTACTCGATTGATTCCTATCAAGTGAGTAGCTTTCTTTTAGTCTATCCCCCTTCTTTTGTGTTTTTGTTCGTGACTTCGTCACTTTTCACCATGGGTGACATTCCACCAAACAACGATCCACCACATCATCCACCACCAAACCACTCACCAAAAAATCCACCACTTGATTGAACCTGTGCCAACCAACTTCGCGTTCGAATCTGTAGTGAAATTGGGGTACTTAGGAAATTGAATAGGATAATTGAAAACGCACTCGAGAAATTACTTGAGGATACAACTAGTATATTAGATAACGATTCCACCATGAGTGATGACTCGGATGAAGAGCTTGAGGAAGGAGATTATAGGGTTCTAGAAATTATGGCGAGCAATGAGGAAGAGGAACTTAATGAATATTTTAAGTCATACCCTAATGGAAAATAAATCATCTATCATTATTACATAGTTAATAACCCACGACCACCTTTCAACCCATGCATAAAAAAGGGTGACCCTAGAAACATTAAGATACTATGCATGATTGGCCACTTATATAGGAATCACACTTACATTGACTATAAGGCTCCTATGAATATCATGTCTAGGCTCTATTACAATTGGATCATGAGTAAAAAGCTAGGACCTAGGAAGGATCCCTTTTACGCTAAGAAATTGAGTAACTTTGTTGGGAGAGCTAGAGGATTGCGTGTCTTTGTAGGTAATTTCACAGACAGGTGTGATTTCATGATCTTAGAAGATGTTAGAGGTATTATTGATAGATTCTTAAGATAGGTAATACTTGGAAAACCATTTATTGAAGAATCTATGATGATTTATGACCAAGAGGAAGGGATAGTCAAGTTTTCAAATGGAACCAAATGTCTCAAATATATAATTCCATGCAAAAATAAAAAGTTTAAGGGCATTGAAGAGTTAGAAGTGGATAATATACCGGCTTTTGAGGTTGACTGTGAGGATAAGGTTTACTACACCGATTGTTTAAAATTAGGCCTCGAGTATATTCGTGATGAAGGACAAGTTAAAACATTCGAATTGGCATTTAATATATCCGGGAAGTAGGGGTACGACTTCAAGTCTAGCTACGAGAATCATAAATAAAGAAAAGCGCTTCTTGGGAGGCAATCCAAGCTTAATTTTTTGCTTGTTTTGTTTTTCAATTTTCCTTGTGTGTTTCATATATCTTTTTCATTGTTGTTTATTCTCATGTCCATTTTGTGAAAATGCTTTATTTTGTTTTTAACCTCGTCTTAATTGCATATAAAGGTATTTTATAAAAAGATAAGTGTAGGGAAGATCACATAGGTTTTAAGAACTTGCATGAACATGAGATTAACAATAATTGAAATCGTATATATTTGTGTTTTTGTTAGAGTCAAATGCTTGTATCGAGTCATAATGGATGTTTTGCAAGAATTTTTCCAGGTATTTAATGAGGTAAATTTTCCAGAAAAACGTACCAGACCCTTTCTGTTAGGACAACCTGACGGCATTGGGACTAAAACCCGACGGCGTCAGGCAATGTGGAAACAGATTATCAGTTTTGTTTTCTATGTAACTTGTGATTTTTAGAAGTTTCCAATTCTTAATTTCCTAGAAAAGTTGTAAACATTCATTCCACAAGCATTATATCTTATTTTCTTTCTAATATAGTTTTTATATCTATAGTTTTACCACCGATTTTATTTGAGGTTTCGTTTTGTTTTCTTATAAGTGTGCAGGTTATATTAGACAAAAAGAATAAATACATATTGGAAGCACTTATTACCTATTCATTCTTCTTGGAGGAAGATTTAACCACAACTTTATACATATCCTAACAAGCTAATCAGGGGAGTACTACTTCCTTTCTCTTTTACTTACATTTCTTTATCATAACTTTGATACTTTCGGGGAACATTGGGGACACTGTTTAGTTTAAGTGTTGGGAGGGAGAATAACAAGGGAACTTAGAAACTATTCACTCATTTGATTTTTGTCTTGTCCTTAGTTGTGTAATAAACTATGAGAAATATTTATTAGGGAAATTTTAGCACGAAATTTAAAATTTGTTATGGAATTTACGAGTTAAACTTTAGTCTTAATAAAGCGTCTCATCGATAGGAATTATATGACTAGTACAAAAACCGTATATCACTCAAATTCCACCCTAAAATTGTGACGTTCGCCCCTAGATCTTTAGGAATAAAAGCATTCATCTTTAATGCATAGTGAGTGTACCATTAGTATAATAGATTCTAGAACTTGTTTTGTGATGCATTCCAAGATCGCTATTGAGACTACATTCGTGTAGTTAGGATTAACTAAATGACAAGAGGCATTAGGATAACCCTTGTTTTATAACTATAATTTAATTACTTCATCCAGATCGGTTGAGTAATTTTCCCCACACCCTTGCGATGTACTCATCTTTAGACACGATACCCCTAGTTAACCTGTTACATATTGGATTTCACAAACACATCAAATCATGATCACATATAGGCGTATAATATAAGGTTTTAGAGAGAGAAATAGTTAGAGGTTTGGGAACTTAGTGAGAGAAAGTAAAAGTGTTATTATGAGCTCCAACCCTCTACCTTGGGAGGTAGAGGGTATTTATAGTCTTACATAAAACGCCACCTACGGGCTGTGGATCAGGCATACAATGGGTAAAGACCCGTCCGTCCTCCACGGTGTTACTTAACTAAATACTACTTAACATTAAATAACTACGACTACGAGCTTTCTAATGATTACATATACAATCTCCCCCTAAGGGAGGTCACCTCAAATTACATTGAATACAAACATATATTACATTAAGATTGTTCTTGTATTCTTGATAATGTTCTTTGCTCTGTAGCCCGTAGTCATTGATTCTTCATTTTTGCATGTTCGGTTAATCCAAGTGGAGGTCTTTAACTGATCCACGTGATAATGAGTTTTGAGCCAGCATTGAGATCATCAGCTACCATAAATCTCTGACTTTTCCATTGCGGTGTTGACATTATGTGAAGTTGTGACTTTTGGACTGACATGCTCACATTCTGGATCATGAAATCTTTTCATCAGAGTAGCGGAAGCTTTAGTTGATTCATGATATTTGCAGCAGCGTAGCAAAAGCATGGAGTGAAAATATCAGAGTCATTGATGCACTTATCATGATTTCTTTAGAAATGAATATGATGAGTGAGCATGCGGCTGTGGATTGACCTCTCCATTCTGATCAGCTGAAAACGTCGGACGTACCTGCATACAACATTTAGCAATAAAGCGCACGAAAGCGTCTTGGATCACTTTCGTTGAATTGAGGTACAGGGCCCACGGTTCCCCATTGATCAGTACAAGTACTGTCTGTGATTAGGTATAATTCTGAAGAATCTCCTTGACAGGGTTTCGCAGATGATCTAGCTGTTCTCAAACTGGAACGTCTCAAAGAAGACAACACGAAGTGAGTGAACCAGCGAATTTGAGATTCACTGATTGATGAAAAGAGATTTGAAAAACAATCGAGTACTGCTCAATAAAGTGTTTTTGCAATACATCGAGGGTTTTTGAGAAAAATCAATTATCAATCATAAACACCTTTTATATTTGAAATATTAATACTTAGTCGATGTGCTAAAGAAAAGAATTTTTAAGCACAACGACCGGTTTTTCAAAGGTATCCATCAATCCATAACCTGAACCAGGATTGATTCATAAGTTTGAATCGCCCCATTGTTTTTTTTCAGTTGTCACATGGTTGATCTAGTGGATAGATCTCACATGCCACCTACCAAAAACTTGTTTGATGTTGGCTCTAGAAGGATTTCCATCTTCATTGTGAATATGTTTGCATATCACTCAGATGTTTTGGCAATACCACAAGGATAATGCGTAGGACTCATAAGATATAATCTCTCTTTCCACATTGTGTGAAACAAAGAGTCTTCATTGACAGTGTCCTAAAGAGATTTATTTGTTGATCTCGTGGCTCTAGACTGAATTGTGAACATTTGGTTCCTATGTCGGAGATTAGGGAGGGGGTCTTCTTCTTCAATATCAACAATCTCTAAGAGAAAGCCGATAGATTATGTAGGTTCCCTGTGAGAATGAAACAAGCCCTTTTAAGAGGAACTTGAGTAGCTTGGGAAGTTTTAGTGCAGTGCGTCACTGGGTCCATGACGTCTTGTCTTCAATACCAGTGTTACCTTAGTAAACACGAGTAGCATATGTATTAAACCCGGTTTCTGCCCTAAGTTTGAATTATTGGAGGGCTATTTTTTTCACCCTTTTTCATATTCATTTCTTTTTCATTCTTCAACCACTTCTGTGGTTACCGAGACTTCATAACTAGAACCTTGTTGGGTTTATTCCAGTTCTAGCTCTATCTCAGTTCGTACTCTTCCCATATCTCACTTTTCTCCTTTTTTTCATCATACCTAAGGACTCTACACTATCTAGTGGATTATACATGGGTAGATCCCTCCGGCTCTGGTTGGATATTTGGAACGAATACCTAACCTAACCATCCTTATAACACCATACATAAAGTAAACTTGGTCGGTATATTTGGTATTGTTCATCTGCCATTGGAACCAATTGAAAACCATTTGAACATCAATCTATGTTAGGATTTAGTAAATCCAGTTATTAAAAACTCGGTCACCTCAAGTATATGTAATCGTTAGAAAGCTCGTAGTCGTAGATTAGTTAATGTTAAGTAGTATTTAGTTAAGTAACACTGTGTAGGACGGATGGGTCTTTACCCACTGTATGCCTGATCCACAGCCCGTAGGTGGCGATTTATGTAAAGACTATAAATACTCTCTACCTCCCAAGGTAGAGAGTTGGAGCTCATAATAAGAATTTTCTTTCTCTCACTAAAGTTCCCAACCTCTAAATTTCTCTCTCTAAAACATCTTGTATACGCCTCTTTGATTATTGGTTTACTGTGTTTGTGAAATCTAATATGTTACAAATGGTATCAAGAGCCATGATTTGATCATCTCTTAAATATCCTTGGATTTCTAGTGGTTTTTAGATGGTTTTTGAGTTTGAAAAAGTTTAGTGGTTTTTGCATCATTTGGTTCATTTCTAGTGTTAAAGTTTGAATTTTGGGTGTACTTTTGTGTTTAGAATCACTGTATGTGCTTGGGTTTTGATTTGGTAAGCTTAAATCACTGTGGTTGAGCTTGTTTTGGATTGAAAAGTGTGTTTTTGAAGTTTTTCTTGGTAGCGACTTGGTTCTCGTAGTAAATTTCATCATAGCGACTTGCTTCAGAAAAAGGTAGCGAGTTGTAGTGCTTTTTGGTAGCGACTTGGTCCTAGCGACTTGTCTATTGAGACAAGCCGACAAATAGTACAAGTTAGTGGATTCTCCACTACGGCTAGCGACTTGGTGAGGCTAGCGACTTGCTTCAGAAATTGTTAGCGAGTTGTAGTGTAAATTGTTAGCGACTAGATACTAGCGACTTGGATCTTAGCGAGTTGTTCTTTAGCAACTTAACTATGTCTAGCGACTTGGTGTTAGCGACTTGGACCTTAGCGAGTTGCTCTTTAGCGACTTGACTATGTAGAGACTTGGTCCACTAGCGACTTGTGACTTAGCGACTTGGTGATTAGCGACTTGGTTAAAAAATTAGTAGCGACTTGGTTGATTTTTGTTTGTAATATGGTTTTCTCTTGATTTTGTAAAATCCCGTGAAAGAATCTATTTCCGGTTTAATCATAGAGTTATAAAATCCCGTGTAATCTGTTAACATGTCTACCAACGTATCTACAATCATCTCCACTGTTGCTGAGGATGTTCAACCAGCTGGTTCAGATACTCGTCCACCTATGCTTGACAGAACTGACTACGACTCTTGGGCTCAACGAATCAGATTGTACTGTCTTGGAAAGGAAAACGGGGTCAACATTCTCAAATCAATTGATGAAGGACCTTATCAGATTGAGACTACAAGAGACTTAATTGATACAGCTGCAGATGGAACAATGATCTATGGAATAGACAAACCAAAGACGTATGATGAGCTCAATGATAAGGAGAAAAAGAGAGTCGATGATGATATCAGGGCTTCTAACATTATACTTTAGGGTCTTCCAAAAGATATCTACAAGCTTATCAATCACAACATTGAAGCCAAGGCAGTATGGGATAATATCAAGATGCTTCTCTCAGATTCTGAATTAACCAAGGAAGACAGAGAATCACAACTGTATGATGAGTTTGAGCATTTCAAAATGAAACCAGATGAGAGTGTCTATGAATACTACGTGAGATTCCATAAGCTTGTGAATGACATGAGGAACATCAAAATGACCATGCCAAATATTCAGCTGAACTCAAAGTTTGTGAACAACATGAATCCCGAATGGCACAAGTTTGTCACCTCTGTGAAACTAACCAAAGGATTGAAGAATACAAACTATGAGCAGCTGTATGCCTTCCTTCTTCAGAATGAGAGACATGCCATGTTTGAAAAAAGGATTCAGGAACAGTTCAAAACCAACCAGGGAGAAACAAGTTCGTCAAATGACTCTATAGCTTTTTACACCAATGTTGGAATTATTAACAAAGCTTCTCAAGTCATTCCCGATCCAAGTTTCAAGCAACCGGATGCCAATGCAGTCATGGAACACTTTATCAATCAACTAGCTCTTATGGTTAAACAACACTTAACCTTCACTCCACATACTAACCGTCTTCTCACTAACAATGAAATCAGGACTGCATCCAATCTACACAATCATGATTTGGTCAGAGATGGGAAGGTTATGGTGCAACCAGTTCAAGAAAGGCAGCATGAACAGGGAAGAGGTGGAGTTGGTAGAGGTTATGTGGCAAACCAGAATCATGGAAGGAATCCAAGTCAGGGTCAAGCTAAGCCAATTAAGTGCTACAACTGTGGTGGTGATGGACACATAGCACGGAACTGCACTTCTCCAAAACGCCCTCAAAATGCAGAGTACTTCAAAGACAAGATGTTACTAGTGCAAGCTCAGGATAATGGAGCTGTGTTGGATGAAGAGGAGTTGTTGTTTCTTGCTGAGGGCAATGCAAAGACATATGATGCAGATGTGGAAGAGCAACCAATTCAGGAGATAGGTCATAATCATGAGAATGCCTTTCAAGTTGCAGACTGTGATGCATACGACTCTGACGTCGATGATGAACCTATTGCACAAACAATCTTCATGGCTAGCATTTCTCCAATGGTCTCTCCAAAGGTCTCATCATCTCAGAGGTATTAAAACTATACGATGATGTTGATAAGCAAAAGATACATGACAAAGTACAATCAACTGAAACTTTTGAGTCAGATATTGAAAATATGGTTAATATCAATGTCTTCCCATATGATCAATATGTGAAACAAAGTGAAAGTGAGACTGTACCAAGTTATGCATCTTCTGCAGTCAATGATGACTATATTTTTGATGAATACACTGTATGTGCCCCTGATGATTCTGTTATCTCTGAACTGAATGCATATAAAGAACAAGTAGCTATTTATGAACAACGTGCAAAGTTTGAGTTAACCACCCGTGAGCAGGAAATGGATGACCAAATGCGTACAACTATTATAAAAAGTAAGTTTAGAGAAGAAGTATTAAAACAAGAGTTAAACTCCTTATAAGAAAAGCTTTCTAAAACTGCTAAGCAAAAACAAGAACTTCAAGAAAATGTTAAAATGCTTAAGCAAGAATTCAGTGCTAAGGAATCAAAACTTTTGAATGATTTTTCTAATCTAAAAACCTTGAAAAACAAACTTGAAAATAAGTTGTACGTACAAGGGAATACCATTCAGAGTTCTCAGCGATAAGTATAATACCCCCATTATAAAGGAATCCAACCCTGAGTATGGTAAGATAGCAAAAGTTGCTCAAAATGTAATCTATGATGGCAATGAGATTCTTAAACCTAGACAGAAACCTAGTTGCATTGAGTGCACTGATGAAGATAGAAAACTAGATGATGCATCTAGGGAGAAAATGAATAAGAAGCTTAACGCTCCTGCATGTAAAGAGAATAACATAACGATCAAACCCCATGATTACACTAAGGAAAATTGGATATCCTTGAACATGTTTAAGCCTCAAACTCAATTAACCCCTGAACAGATCTTTTGGAAGAAAGACATGGATAAGCTAAAAGTTAATGTACTTGTTGAAACAAACACTCCCCTTAGGAAAATGCCTATAGCTACTGTGTATCCTCCAAATACACCAATGCATCTAGTTCCTAGATCTATTGCCACTAATAGCAAGACCTTAATCAGCCTATATGTTGTTTATCAGTTGTTTGTTGATTTTGAGAAAACGTTTAAGAAGAGAATCACACCTACTGGGATAACTGAGGGGGAAAGTGGTTTTGAGCAAACTAAAGAATGTTATTTAAATGAGGTCATGCCTTTCTTCAAACAATTAAAAGGTCAATTTGAGAGTCTTCAAAAAGGGATAAATTCAGATATTAAAGAAATGGAAAAGGAATTTGATGCAATGATAGTTGAAGTCAATGATTATGAATAGGAACTGAAATATAATGAAGTTGAAAGGAAGAACTTGCACATCTTAAATGAGAATTTGATTTCGAGTTGTGTTGCTCAAGATGTGTTTTATACTGTTACTAAGCACTCTATTACTTCTTCTCGATTTCATGAATTATCTATTGCATTGAAAGTTTCCCATGATCGTGTCATTGAGCTTGAAAACAAAAACTCATAACTAAGTGAGAAAATTGATCAGGATGATCACGATAATTTGGTAAAACATCTTTCTAAAATAGAAGTTGAACATTTTGATTTATAACTAAAATATCAACATCTTAAAGAAAATGTCAAAACCTCAAATATCAAGACATCCTCAGATGTTCCAGAGTTTGATGCAGTCTTTCAGATAAGCAAACGTGACGAACAGATTCAACCTCATTGTAACACGATCAGAAAGTTGGAAGCCCAATTCTCTCAATTAAAGGGTGAAAAGAACAATGTGACTGGCTCCCAAATGCCTCCTCCTTTAGATTCTCAGTATTCTCAAACTTTTCATCTTCAAAACTTAGTTAATGCTTTACAAAAGGAAAACGAGAGTTTTCTAGAAGAAAATGAAAAAGTTAAACGACACTTTAAAGAGTTATATGATTCAATGAAAGTCACTCGTGACCAAAACAATGAAAAAATAACGTCTTTACAAAAAGAAATTGAGAATCTGAGGAGTCAGGAAAAAGGGAAACTGCCTCTTGTTTTTAATGAGAATATTGCATCAATGTCATCCTCAGACTGCAAATATAATGTGACTGTTAAATACATTCCTCCTCATCTTAGGAATAATGAACATGTGTTTCACAACTATTGTGCTCACCTTAAGGATAGTCTAGAATGTCTCCGTGAGATCGTGGAAGAGGATTTCTTAAATAAGTCTCTTGATAGAGAAATTAGGTTTGCTTGCATTCAGGCCAAACGATCTCAAGAGCTGCTAGAATGTTTAATAGCAACATGTCCTAAATCCTTAGGTGCGAAAGGTAAAGCTGTGATGCCTTATGCTATGACTAGTGCCAAGCATACGAATTATTCTATGCCCAGTTTTAAGTAAGTGAACACTAATGTGCCTTCAAGTAGTTCAGATCCCTGCACGTCTAGTTAAGGAATGCAAAAAGTAGATCAACCAACTAATGTTCCCATAATTCCCTCTACATGAGTAATCAGTGACATTAAAGCAAGCGGGTCAAAGCCTCAAGGCAATACCAAGCAAGATAGGACCTCGCAAGCTAAGAATGTGCATTGGAAGAAAGTAGAAGACCAACCTAGGAACTTTAAGTTTCTGTTGAATAAGACGAATCGTGTTGATTCTAGTGTTAGCTCTAAGCGTACTGTAATTAATGCGAATTCTGCTACTTTTGGCAAAACATGAAATGATGATTGCGTGGTTTCTGTTGCTAATCTTGAATGTGGTGTGAATGATTTGTCTAATGTTGTTAAATGCCCAGTTAAAACTGTTAATGCTAAAAATCAAGCTAAGAAGGCTAAAAGGCAAAGGCGAAAGAAAGTTAGAAAACAGTGGAAACCCACAGGAAGGAAATTTAGTAATATAGGTTATCAATGGATACCTACTGGGCATAAGGTTAATGAGTTTTTCTCTAAATTTTCTAAGTCAATGCCCACTAGAAAATGGATGCCTACTGGTAGAACTATTCTCTTAAGAAGTGAACATACTTTGAATAGGTCAAATATGGACACTAGCATTGCATCTATTTCTAATGAGTCCATTGTTTCTACTTCTGATGTGGGAGTTCCAATCACTGTTACTAACCAAATGGAACCCATTCTTGCATGGGGATCCTAATTATCCAGTTATCCATTCTTGTTTGTGTTCAACTGCAGATCGTTCAAATCGTTATGTGGTACCTAGACTCAGGCTGTTCCAAGCATATGACTAGGGACCGGTCACGGCTCATGAACTTCATGAGTAAATTCATCGGAACTGTGAGATTCAGAAACGATAATTTTGGTGCTATTATGGGTTATGGAGATTACGTGGTTGGAGATAGTGTGATTTCCAGGGTATATTATGTTGAAGGTCTTGGACATAATCTATTTTCTGTCAGACAGTTCTGTGACTCAGATTTAGAAGTGGCCTTCAGAAAACATACTTGTTTTGTTAGAGAACTTGACGGTGTGGAACTTCTCAGAGGAACTCGTGGTTCAAACCTATACACCATCTCTATCGAAGATATGATGAAATCTTCACCCATCTGCTTGCTGTCAAAGGCTTCCAAAACTAAGTAATGGCTATGGCATCGTCATCTCAATCACTTGAACTTTGGTACCATAAACAAGCTTAATAGAAAAGACTTAGTAAGAGGATTACCCAGATTAAAGTATGAAAAAGATCATCTTTGTTCAGCTTGCCAATTGGGAAAAAGCACAAAATATGCCCACAAACCAAAACTCACAAACTCAGTAATGGAAGTTCTTCATACCCTTCATATGGATCTGTGCGGACCAATGAGAGTTCAAACGATAAATGGGAAGAAATACATTCTAGTAGTTGTTGATGACTACTCTCGATTTACTTGGGTAAAGTTTTTGAGGACAAAGGATGAAACTCCATATGTCATCATCAAACTTATCAAACAGCTTCAGGTTCGACTCAATGATACTGTTAGAATTGTTCGAACAGACAATGGCACAGAGTTTGTTAACAAAGACTTAATCCAGTTTTACGAAATTGTTGGAATCAATCATCAAAGAAGTGTTCCACGAACTCCTCAACAGAACGGTGTAGTTGAAAGACGAAATCAAACTCTTGTGGAAGCCGCAAGAACAACGCTAATTTATTCAAAGGTTCCAATGTTTCTATGGGCTGAAGCCATTGCCACTGCTTGCTACACCCAAATTCGTTCCCTTATTCACACCTCTCATGGAAAAACTCCATATGAACTTATCCATAAACGAAAACCTTATCTATCCTACCTTCGTGTGTTTGGTTCTTTATGTTGCCCAACTAATGACGGTCAAGATTTAGGTAAACTAAAAGCTAAAGCGGACATTGGATTATGTTGGGTTTTAGGTTCCTTAGATTTGATGAGACAAAATAAATAAAAGAATGAAATATCAAGGGCTTAAAGAGAAAGAGATGAAACCTACAAAAAGATGTAAGGACTTGCTTGCAAAAGAAGATTTACTTATTAGTCCTTCGTAGAGATTTGTAAACCCTAATCCTCTAGTATATAAAGAGGACATGGGGTGTAGGTTTTATTAATTAAGTCTTCCATAATGTAGTCATTAAAAGTGTGTGTGTGTCTAGGCGTCAAGTCCTCTAAGTGGACGCCTAGGATTTGTGTAGTTTAGCCTCAAGGATCTTTGATCCCTGTTACAAGTTTAGTGTAACCGTATTATACCGATCAAATAATATTTGAGGCTTGGAGTGATTATTAAGATAAACCTTGTGTCAATAACTATGCTTTGTTTTATTCCGCTGCGTACCAAGTTTATTGTCATTGTTATTGTTAACCCTAGAGGCTTAAAACGATATCAAGGAGTCTAACAAACTCAACAATTGGTATCAGAGAAGATACAAAGAACCAATAGGTCAAAAACTGTTCAAAGATGGTACTGGTTTAGGATACAATGATATGCCACCACCCCCTTTGATGAAACATGCACCACCTGCTAAAGAACTGTCATTTAGTAGTGAATTCAGTTTTAATAAACCTGTTGAAGAAGTAAATAAGACTGAAACACCTAAGATAAGTTCTGATAAGTTATCTGGTGCTCCCATAATTGAAGATTGGGAATCAGATTCTGAGGATGATAGAACTGAATCAACTAAGTCTGAAAAGGTAGAGCCAGTTAAGAAAGTTGATTCTAAGCAAGTCAATCCTGTACCTAGATTTGGAGCTAAAGTTACCAAGAAAGTAGTAGAGTACAGGGAAATTCCTAGGGAACAGATGAAACAATATAAACCTAGGGGTAATCAAAGAAGCTTAAATGGTCTAATTTCTAACAGATTAGGTGATGAGTTTCAATGTGTTAATAAGGCTTGTTTTGTGTGTGGTAGTTTTGAACACTTACAGAGAAATTGTCATAAAAACAGACCACAAGTTTGGAATCATTGGAGGAGGGTAAATCATAAAAACTTTTCAAGAAAAACAAACCCTCATCCTAACAGTAACATGATTCCAAGAGCAGTGCTGATGAGAAATGGGAATACAAAATCAATTGTCACTGCTTCACCTAAATGGGTTCCAACCACGGCTAAGCAAAATGTAAACACGGCTAAGCAGTGTCAAACCACTGATAAGCCAAATATCACCACTGATTCAAAAGAAGTTTTAAAAATTCCAAAGGTGATAACTGATACAGTGGTTGGAAATCATTTTTATGCTGTTAAGGCCTCAGCAAGTTGGCAATGGAAGCCTAAGACAAAGGTTTTACCATATGTCAACTGTGCATCAATGGACCTCACGAAATTTGAATATTTTGATGCACAGGGCAGACCCAAGTCAGTACTGACTTGGGTCCACAAAAAGAACTAACTTGTGTAATCTTATGTGCAGGGCAATCTTCAAACTGAGCTAAAGGATAAAGGAGTTTTTGATAGTGGTTGCTCTGGGCACATGACTTGGGATGGAAGCAATTTGGAAGATTTTGAAGCTTATGATGGAGGATATGTGGCATTTGGCAATGATCCAAAGGGAGGAAAGATACTTGGCAGAGGCACAATCAGAACAGGAAAGCTAGACTTTAAGAAGGTCTATTTGGTACATGGACTTAAGTATAATTTATTCAGTGTTTCTCAAATGTGTGATAAGAAAAAGGGGGTACTTTTTGGGGAAACTGAGTGTGTGGTGTTATCTCCTGAGTTTAAGATGCCTAATGAGAAGTTTATACAACTTAGGGTACCTAGGAAGGAAAATATATATTGTTTTGATCTTAAAAATGTTCTTCCTAATAGGTCCTTATGTTTGTTTGCTAAAGCATCGGTTGATGAGTCAAAATTGTGGCATAGAAGGCTAGGTCATCTCAATTACAAAACAATCAATAAACTGGTAAAAGGAAACTTAGTGAGAGGGTTACCTTCAAAAGTTTTTGAGTGTAAGGAACTGTGTGTGGCCTGTCAAAAAGGAAAACAACATAGAGCTTCTTGTAAGACCAAAACTGTAAACACCATAACACAACCACTGTTTATGCTTCATATGGACTTATTTGGACCAACCTTTGTTAGAAGCTTGAACCATAAGCAGTATTGCCTACTTATCACTGATGATTATAGTAGATTTTCTTGGGTATACTTTTTGGCTACTAAGAGTGAGACTAGTGAGATTCTTAAGAGTTTCATTACTAAGATAGAAAATCTAGTAAGTCATAATGTCAAAGTAATCAGATATGATAATGGAACTGAGTTTAAGAATGATGTGATGAATCAGTTCTGTGTAGCTAAAGGTATTGAAAGACAGTTTAGTGTTGCTAGGACACCACAACAGAATGGTGTAGCTGAAAGGAAAAATAGAACACTAATTGAGGCTGCTAGGACTATGTTGTCAGAGTCTAAGTTACCAACTACCTTTTGGGCTGAAGCTGTAGGAATTGCATGTTATGTGCAAAACAGAAGTAAGGTAGTGAAGCCTCATAACAAGACCCCCTATGAGCTGTTACATGGTAGGAAGCCAATGATTGCATTCCTAAAACCTTTTGGGTGTCTTGTTACCATTTTGAATACCATAGACTACCTAGGCAAGTTTCAAGAGAAAGCAGATGATGGATACTTTTTAGGCTATTCCACTAATAGCAAAGCCTTTAGAGTTTACAATAGGAGGACTAGAATTGTTGAAGAGAACCTACATGTTCAATTCAGTGAAAAGACTCCTAGTGTTGAGACCAAAGGACCAGACTGGCTGTTTAACATTGATATGCTAACCAAATCTATGAATTATGAGCCTATCATTGCAGGAACTTCCACTAATGCTGATACAGGTATACAAAAGGATTCTGAAGTTGATAAATCTTCAAAGGAAGCTGATTCTCCAACAGAGTTCTATTTGGTTGAAAATGGAAAGCTGGTACTGTTCCTTCCATCATACACAAGCAAGGTCCCTCTGATGATGATGTACAGAATTCTGGAGTCAAAGTTGATCATCATCAAGATAAGGATGAGTTGTTGCGAGATAACTCAGTGTCGGTAGAAGAAATTGAAAAGAAGAACAAGCAATCTGCAAGCACTGCTAAGCCTACTGAAAGTGCTGATAGACCATTTGTAAATGCTGACAAGCCATCTTCTACCACTGATAGTTCAAGTGAAATTCCGGCTACAAGTACTGGTGATAGTACTTACTTTGGACCTAATCCGAAGCCACTATTTGGTGATGTGGAGTATCCACATGATCCTGATATGCCTGAATTAATAGAGATTGATACTCCTACTGATGATGAAGACATGGATGAATTCTTCAATGCTAATTTGACTAATTTGGACACTGTTATTAATGAAAGTCCAATTACTTCTACAAGAATTCACAAGATTCATCCCATGGAACAGATTCTTGGAAATTTGAATACTCCAGTTCAAACAAGAAGCAGGGTAAAGAACTCAGAACCCTTTCCTGAACATAGGTTCTTTGCAAGATCTCTTCACAAAAGAAACAGTCATAAAGATCTGCAAAATTGTTTGTTTGCTTGTTTTCTGTCTCAAAAGGAGCCCAAGAGAGTAGAAGAAGCTATAACAGAAGAAGGATGGGTAGAATCAATGCAAGAGGAGCTTCTTCAGTTCAAACTTCAAGAGGTTTGGACATTGGTTGATCTTCCAAATGGGAAGAGGGCTATTGGGACTAAATGGGTGTTCAGAAACAAAAGGGATGAAAGAGGTATTGTAGTGAGGAACAAGTCAAGGTTGGTTGCTCAAGGATATACACAAACTGAAGGTTTGGACTATGATGAAGTATTTGCACCAGTTGCAAGGATAGAGGCTATTAGATTGTTTTTGGCTTATGCTTCATTCAAGAATTTTGTTGTGTATCAGATGGATGTTAAAAGTGCATTTTTATATGGCACTATTGATGAGGAGGTATATGTTTGTCAACCTCCTGGTTTTGAAGATCCTGATCATCCTGACAAGGTTTATAGGGTGAGGAAGGCTATGTATGGACTGCATCAGGCTCCTAGGGCATGGTATGAATGCCTATCTACTTATTTGATGGACAATGGGTTTAAAAGAGGACTGATTGATAAAACTTTGTTCATTAGAAAGCACAAAGATGATATTTTACTGGTTCAGGTTTATGTCGATGACATCATCTTTGGGTCTACTAACAAGGAGCTATGCAGAGATTTTGAGAAACTTATGCATGATAAGTTTCAGATGAGTTCTATGGGAGAACTCACTTTCTTTTTGGGGCTACAGGTTCAACAAAGGACTGATGGTATTTTCATTAGTCAAGACAAGTATGTAGCAGATGTGTTGAAGAAATTTGGGTTTCAAGATGTAAAAAGTGCAAGTACACCAATGGAGACTCAAAAACCTATGCTACCAGATGATGGAAGTCCCGAAGTTGATTTGAAGTTGTACAGATCCATGATTGGATCTTTGATGTATCTGACTGCATCTAGGCCAGACATTATGTTCTCAGTATGTGTGTGTGCAAGATTTCAAGTAACACCCAATACCTCACACATGAATGCTGTTAAGAGGATCTTTAGGTATTTGAAAGGTCATCCTAAATTAGGCCTTTGGTACTCTAAGGATTCTCCTTTTGATTTGGTGGCCTACACTGACAGTGACTATGCTGGAGCTAGTCTGGATAGGAAGTCTACCACTGGAGGATGTCAGTTCTTGGGAAGCAGATTAATTTCTTGGCAGTGTAAGAAGCAAACTATTGTGGCTAATTCTACAACTGAAGCTGAATATGTGGCTGCTGCTAGTTGCTGTGGTCATGTTCTATGGATTAAGAATCAATTGCTGGATTTTGGGTACAATTTTATGCATACTAAGATTTACATTGATAATAACAGTACAATTTGCATTATCAAAAATCCTGTTTTACATTCTAGAACTAAACATATTGAGATAAGACATCATTTTATTAGAGATTGTAATGAGAAAAGGTTGATTCAAATGGTAAAAATCCATACTGATTTCAATGTTGCTGATCTTCTCACAAAAGCTTTTGATGTGGGGAGGTTTCAGTATCTTGTTGTTAGTACTGGAATGATTAATCTCTAAACTTCTCAAATTGTTTTGTATAAGTTTGTAAAAGTATTGGACTGTTATTATGTAATCTTAGTATTGCTATTTCTTTTATATCCACTGATAGTGTTGCTTCTAACCACTGATAGAGTTGAGCTATCCACTGCTAGTTGTTCTGTGTTTCCACTAACCACTGTGCAGGAAAATGCTAAATCATTATAGAGATGCAAGAAGTACTGAAGTTACATTGTTCATTCAACAAAGCAGTTTACAGCTTACAGCTTACAATGAAACTTCAAGTGCTAAATAAAGACTACATCTATACATGATTTTCTCCTAATATTTCTACTACTACTATCCTTGCTGATATCGTTTGAATGCTGGATATGCATTTATCATATGCAAACGAAGCAGCTAAGGATCAAAATGGAAAGGATGGATTGATGCAAACGAAGAAGCTGAAGCTGATTGTGGCAGATAGATGGATGATATGATATTCTTCTTGTGCTCCATCTTCTCTTACCACCATTCAGCAACTTACTCCATCTTTCCTTTTCCCTTCCTGGTTACGATGTGTGAAGAAGCACCATGACTTGGTGCCCTAAGACCAAGAATCACCTCTCTGTCATTAGGGAGTGGTGGGTTTCTTGCTCGTGGTCTTGGTTGGGGGTTAGATGATGAAGGTTTGGGGTTTGAAGTCCTCTTCTTAGAAGAGTCATCAGAGTCTTCAGAGGCATCACTTGGATTCTTCACACTATCATCTTCAGATGATGGGAGAAATGGAGATTTTCTTGGTCTTGGTTCTAGGGGAGGCAAATAGGTCAGCCAGGGGTTTACATCTTCACTTGATGATGAAGATGATGAAGAGAAAGCAAGATGAAGAGGAAGCTAGTCAGAAGTTGTTAGCTACATGGTATGAATCACAAAATTATCTTAAAGCTTCTGAATTAATAAATGATGAGTATACTGTACAAGAATGGGCTTTGTTTGATGATGAAGAAAAAGCTAGACTTTTGGGTATACTGGCAAGGAAGGTTAGTAAAGAAAAGAAGCGAGTTGTAAGAAGGAAACCTCCTACTATCGCTCAGCTGAGAAATGTATTGATGAAGATTATCAAGAATTCTGGCATATATGTTTCTGATAATCTTAGTAGCTGTTCCTTTAAAAGAATTCTGGAGCTTTATGAGAGATGTATGAGGATTAAAAATGATGACTTTTGTCCAATGAATTCTAAAAAGGAAGAAGAGTGGATTAAAGAACATGATGAATGGATGCAAAGTAAAAGAAAAAGAAAATCTGAGGTTCAGGTGACATCTGATTCTAAAAGATTGAAAGTTGTTGCAGATGTAAATCAAATCATTTCTTATGAGTTTAAGCTTTTAGATGGAAGTGAAGGGGTTTGGAAAATTCTAAGACTCAACAATGAAGTTTCAGAGTATAATAAATTTTCATAAATGCTTCAGTATTTTGATAGAGATGATTTGTTGAATCTTTGGATACTTTACAAGAATAAATTTGGTGAAGTGCATCCAGATGATTACTGATAAGGTTTTAAAAGGTACCATTTTGAGGGGTCGTTTAAGTCCTTATTTGATCACTTTTGTATCCGTTATTGCTTAATATCGTTCCTTTTCACTTTTTAGTTCTCGTGAAGGCAAAATGCTGGAATGGCACTTATTTGGACGAAAAGGCGCGAATATATGAAGAAAATGGTCAAAGTCAAAATCGAGACACTCACAGTTGCTGAAAGTAGAAGGCGACGGCGTCAGGTGTTAATGCCGACGCCGTCCCAAAAATATTGTGACGATACAGGTCTCAAAACTCGTATTTTCAAGTGACGACGTCTAGCTGTGGAAGAGTAGGCCGTCGCTACTCAGACGGCCTAGATGCAATCCAGACGACGTCAGAAGCTGAAGAGGACGGCGTCATGGACATAAGGTGACGCCGTCGCAAGGTTAACGTGGCCAAGACGAAACCCTAATGGCGGCGACACGACGGCGTCACTAAACATAAGGTGACGCCGTCGCAATTGTAATCTTATATATAGAATCCGAATTTTTCAGTCTATGTGGAGAGTCTTTGGAGTAAAAACCTAAAACCGAACCTAAGGTGTCTTGTACAGTATTTTAGGGTTTTAAACCCTATCTTACACCAAGATAAGTCTTTACTTCATTAATTCAATTATGTCTTTGATTATTTGTGTGTATCCTTGCATGTTCTCCATGTCCGGCTAATTTATTTGTGTGTTTGCTTAGGAAGTATGAAACTTAATTATTGAATATTGATTGGTTGTTTCTTATCTTAGTTGATTAATGATCTAGTAATGCGATAGGTCATTCGTTGTGTACTTAATGCTTGATTCATCTTTGTGAACCTTAGAGTATAATTACCTGAGTAATTATAGGCTAAACCATCCAAAGAGCGCCTTAGAGTAGGAGTCTATAATCTCTAGTGGTTTTGTAGACAAGACCCTTTGGTAAGTTCAAAGAGTTAGGGAGAAACGCATACCCTACAACTTTAGACACACAACGCAACTAGGAATAAGACGTGACACTCAACCATCAATAGGAGATAATTAAGGAGTAATACAAACTAAGTAAACACAAGAGATCCCCTTATCCTTACGATCATTCCTCAATGATGCGATTCCAAATTCCAACTCCTTCTAATAAAAAATAGAAAAATATAAAATACTTTTACCTTTCCATGCTTAGAGCCCATAACCTAAACCCCCCAACCATAAAGATGGCTAATGAGATGATAATAGATTAATAGATTTGATTCCAACACCCTCAGATACAGATTAATTACACACGAGCATACTATCAAATTTCTACACAAATGAATCAAACATAATGAGGAATTAATAGAGGATAACTACCAACTCACAGTGCAGAATAAGGATCAACGCAACACACAGATTTCAACATCCCATACGCAAAGAGGGATTGAGAAACTTGAATGGTTTCCCAGAACAGATGTTTTGGTGATCTCTAATATCTGAGGATGAGATTCCGCGAGAAACCTACCAAATCGGATATTAATGAGTCCATTAATATGAGATTCCAAGTGTTTCTACTTAGTTCGTAATTCATGTGTTGCTTACTGGATAGCGTAATGATCTAGTAATTAGTTGATTCTATTCTTTGTTGGTTAGTTATAAGTTATTAATTCAAAGTATGAAGGATTCGTTTGTGTGTTTATTTAATCGGCCTGTACCTCTTGTACGTTCCTATGTGTG